>VDFB02058242.1:570948777-571041953 GCA_007258455.2 Sequoia sempervirens | reverse complement strand
TGGAAGGAATGTAGGCAGGTGAAGCAGACAGAAGGATTGGTGTTTAGTCCTACAGGGAGCTTGGTGGGAATGTAGGCAAACACAACAAATGGAGGAATGATGCTTGGGGCCTGCAGGGAGCTTGGTGGGAGTGTAGGCAGACGTAGGAATATGAATGGCAGGGATGAGGTCCCCCAAATGTGGCCTCATTGGTTCATAGCTCCAGTCAAAAATGACAGGTGTTGCCCTTTAACATTGATTTACCAAGCAAAATATATATATCTTTAATTCTTTATTCTTACTAATTAATTAAATAATAAGATTTATTTAATTACATCTTTATTTATTTAATTCTCTACATTCACACTTCCTAAATTAAGTAATTACTTTAATTATTTAATTATCCTTATTCTCTCAACATTATCCATTCATTATGAATAAATACAAAATTTTATTTATTTATATAATTCCCACTCTTACATTCCTCAAATAATTAATTCATTTAATTAATTATTACCCTCTCATGCAAATTTAAATTTATCTTCTAACTAACACTTTCTTCCACTTCATCTTTCATGCACAATCACTTAACTCTATATTTAGCTCACTTAGCTTTCATGTAATGAGTTAACTAATTGATATATTTTTATCAATCAATCCTCCACCATTGATATTATCATTACTATTACACTTTGTTGTGTTATTACCTAATTACTTTTACCTTGATGGGTTAAAAATGCTTTAATATATATGTATGATCGTGTTTTATATGAATCTTGACAAAATTTGATGAATGAATGTTTAATTCAAGTTGATATTTTATAATGATTTTGACAATGAAATATATGATGCATATGATTGTATTGCTATTGGATAACTATTGTTATGATGTACTAAGCTGGATGTCGAACTACCAGAAGAGAGGGGTTGTATCACTCAAGAGAAGGACTTGGTCTGCTAACCCTAGTGAACCTAGTTGAGCATACACACACATACACTCTAGTTGGTCTAAATTGAGTCAAGTTAGTTTGGGTGATTAGTAAGTAACCTTCTGTCTTGATTGTGAATGTTTTGTATTGGTTATGATCTTGTTCTATGAGTATTTTGACTAGGGTTATAGGATTGAATCTTTATATTGGAAGATAGTTCTTCTTATGTATTCTTATTGGAATATGTGGGTCGATGAAGTATATACATAGAATGTATATATGTATATATGTACATGTCCATGATAACTCATACATGTGAGTATATGTGTGTATGAGCATATGTAGGTAGATGTACCTAAACATGGTCATGAATGGATTACCCATATGTATGGGAGTATTGATTGGATAAAAGTGGCATGTATATATATACACACACTTCATGTATACACATCATTCGATGAGTATGTGCATATATGTGTTGTATTTGTTAATCAAAATAATGATATATATATATATATATATATGCTATGTGACGTATTGTATATATATATATATATTTGTTAACAAAATACATGTGTACATCATTCTCTAAATTTATTAAAAATAAAAGATATTAAACCAATACAATTGACCCAAGTACTTTGTGAAACCTAATGAATATAATTTATTCTATTTCACCTAATAGGTTCAACCTTACAATTTAATATATAAAAAACATTACCAAAAATAACTATAAGTTAAGACCTTAATAAGAACATTGAATTTCAATAAGGTTACCACTGATCAATGACCTTGGTGAACTCCTTGATGAGCTATATCTTCTAATTCTAGATATAAGCAAATTACTGCTTGAAAGTTGATGGTCTAGTTTACTATTAGCTTCTTAACCTCCTCTCACTCCCCCTATGTTTGCTAACTCCTCTCTATCCTACATATATGAGCACATACACCTTTTCTCACAAGCATTTAAGGTTTATATAAATTCTACGATTCCTTAGGAGGTGACTACAACTAAAATATAATTGTAGTCACATTCAAGACAAACAGATCTTGCAAGAATGATTATTTATGAACCATGGCTTCACCCACACCGCATACACACAATGTAACAAAAAACAAGAACTAAATTAACTAATGCCTATTAGTCTTACAAGTTAAAGACCATTGATGCCATAATTAATGGTTTCATGCCAAAATTATTGTAATGTACTTGCTTTTTAAAAAGAACATTATAGTATTTTAATTAGGTTATGCATATAAACTTTGGAAGGTCTTTAAATTAAAATTTCTTAACAAGGTAATAAAATTAGGAGCTAGGCTATAAATTATTAGCCTGAACCCCTAACCTTGTTAATTAGTAAATTAAAACCTAAAATCAACCAACATTGTAAATTACAATGCATATTATATGATTTCACGAGAGCAATTACAAGATCTAGAACACATATTTTATATTAATAATATGCATACAAATTCAACTCAAAATGTATAATGATTAAGAATCATAACACAATCATAAACAATATTAGTCAACAACAAATATTCATTATTTACATTTTTATATGAAAAGATTAGTACTACTAAGAGGAGGGTTATGTCACTAGCACTTTGCAAGTTTACTATTTGTCTATCACCATAACAAATTGAATATTTTGTACATGGCAATTGAACTTCACAACAAAGTATTCAATTCCATTTATTTCCAACTACTATGAAGATCAAATGATACTAGGAACATGGATGGTTGCTTGCAATAACCATTCATGTAATTCCTATTTTGGGTCTAATTGTTCATTTGCTCACCATGCATGCCTATCTCCACAACTCCTTGGATGCTTGCAATTGCAACTTAACCAAACAACCATTCATTTCACATTACATTTTACCACAATGTTAGCTTCTTCACATGGATAGACTAATGTCATGACTACCAATGACCAAACATTCACTTTGCCAACTATCATGCACTTCAACAACTTCTAGCTGTCTTTAGTAGCATCCCATTCACTTCATCAACCAACCACTGTGACCTGAGTAGCAAAGGGTCCTCTTTTGAAGCAACATACCCACTTCTATAGCTTCTTGCTCACTTTAGTACCTTGCCCATGACTTGATCAACACCCTTATAACTTCTATAACAAACATCAACTTTTACAACCAAATATTATAATTCACCACTAAAATTATCATCTCTCATTTTTTACAACACTTAACTCTTCAACAACACCTACACACCTTAAAAACATCATCCAACAATCTAACTATTCACACCAATCCAAAACACTTAATTCCATTAATTTAATTAGCCTAAATAAATTTATGTAAAGCGTTCATTTCCTTTACAATGATAAATATTTAAACGGAATAAGTTCAAAACAACATACTTGAATCGTTCCGTGACAAAATATGTTACTAAAAAAAGATCTGGGGGGAGATAGGTACCATTGGGAGTCCCAGTACGACAAATATCCTCGAAAAGATAAAATTTGGAAAGCCGAAGCCAATCACAGTCTTAAGCGGTTGGACGCCCCATCAACTCACTCAAAAAGATTCCGGTATCTTTTTCCAGAAAGCGTCAAAGCGGCTCTTATATTACAGTCCAACAATTTTAGCCCGGCATAAAATGTTCTGGCCGCCCGCGCCTGTTGTGGCCGCGGTGGAATCCACATATTACGCCGGTCAGTTGTGGCCGCGGTTAAATCCACACGTTAAATAGATAATGAAATCTTACGAGAACGTTAAATAGATTAAACTTCTGCATCAATTGGCTTCATTCACTCACGAATGGCAACCGTAGCTGTGGTGCAGAGCAGCGCAGCTCACGCGTGCGGCGCAGCTCACGCGTGCGGATGTCCAGGGCTGGACATCCGCGACCTCACTGTCTCTCGCCCAATTTCCATTTCAGGAGGGCTTCGAATCCGAAAGAATTTTCTCGGGCAGCATTTGACGCTAAAATGCCGACAAGTTCCCCACGGTATATCAATGCTTTTCTGCTGGTTTTTGATAAATAATTGCGTTTTAGGGAACCAAAAGTTCTGAGGGTGAAATTTGCAGGGCCTGCAAGTGTTCTGTTGACGCCCGTTTTGGCCTTAAACGGAAGAAGAGGAGATGGCGATAGTATAAATGAAGCAGAGGCGGGGGTGGAGAGGAGTGAGACGTTGGCATTGAAGCAGTACCAGGACGAGCTTGCGGCTCGCATTTATTCCAAGGAGTTCACGTCCGATTCCCAGATGTATGTAATGTCTATGCTTGCTGTATTAAAGCATGTTTTCTGGCAGGTTATGGTAGAATAAGCTCTATTACTAGTGTAATAACTTCTCAGTTAGGGAATAATGTTGTTTTTATCGGTTGCAGAAAAGAGAATTACTTCATGTGGAATTACTTGTGGGTTTTATCGAAGTTCTACTATAGTAAAACCGTTACTAAATTTTAGCATGTATAAGATAATTATGAATAGGAGTTTCACCTTCTTTGTATCAAACTGGTCTCCAGGACTTATCAGCCGCGCGCACTTTACAAATTTTTGTCTTTTCAAAACTTTTACCACTTTCCAACTAGAAAGCATGTGCCCGTTATGCTCAGCTGGACTTATCAAGTGTACAGAGTCTAAATTCTAGACAAATTAATTCGACAACTGCAACTATTCTTCAAGTCATTTAAGTGTTGTCCTGTTTTCTTCATGGTCTCTTTCTCCTCATCCTTCCATACATCAATGATATGAAGTGGCTGAATAGGAAGTAACAAAGCATGAATAATAAATATTTTAATTTTAGTGTTGTCCTGTTTTCTTCATGGTCTCTTTCTCCTCATCCTTCCATACATCAATGATATGAAGTGCCTGAATAGGAAGTTAAAAAGCATGAATAATAAATATATTAATAAAATAATGAATAACAGCAAAATTAAGGAAGAAATGAAATTTAACATTTTTTAGGCTAAGTTTTGTCAATAAGATCTTATAAGTGAAGGCCAACCTTTCTCAGTAAGACCAGACTAGTTTATGATTTTATGTGTTTTAGGGTTATGAGCAGGTTATGTTAAAAGTAAAACTTAATATGTTACTTCTGTATTAACCGTTCAACAAATAAATTACTGACGTTATGATTTTTCCTTCCTTTTTCTTTGGTTTTGGAATCAGAGACTTGTATAATTTAGATAATTGTAATGAATTTAAATGTAATGCAGTTGAATGCAGCATTATTATAGGCAGCTGCTATCTGAATTTGTGTGTGAATCTCTGTAATTTCTTAACTGCATTATTACATTTGTGCTCGTTATTTTGGTTTTGGAAATATGGTCATTATTAATTTTCAAAATTTTAAAGGATTTATAGAGGAAAATTGTAAAATGCAGCCTTTGGGGGCTTTTTGCCTAATACTGCAGTCTAGCAACTCGATGGGCACTTGTTACTATAATAGTCAGCTGGTGGAGCATAATGCTCTACTGTACAGACTAGAGTGATGCCATGCCATTATTGGGGCTTTGCTATCACAGTTTTTTAAATGGACTTTGAATTTATGGCAAGAATTGGCAAAATGTACTTTTTGTTATTGGTAATAGCTGTCAAACTTTGTCTATTAGCTGATTAGTTTCTGATCACTAGAACTTCAAATTTGTGCTGCTTATCTTGATTTTGGAAATATAGTCCTGCTTATTTTGGAAACTCTTAAACGATTTGGAGAGGAAATGCAACTTATTATTGGCAATTTAAAGTCAAAGGCTATTTTGTGTCAATTGCTTGATTTTTAATTGTCGGAGACTCAGAACATTAAGTTAGTTCACTGTTAATTCTGGTGGTGTGCATAAAGTCTTGCTAAATCTGGAAACCTTGAAGGATTTTATAGTGAAAATATGTAGAATGCTGCTTTTTATCATTTGCAATCAGTACTGTAGTTTATAATAGAGAAAACACTGGAACTCTTAGTCAATTGGTCAAATGTATATAATTCGTGGTACACTATATGGATATACACACAAAGATAAAGTTAAACATGTCTATTCTATGGATATATACACTGTATGGATGAATTTCATCTGAATTGATTGCTATTCTACACTGTTTCTTCTCTATTATTTTTGTCATGGTGAAAGAGCAAGTCATTTTTAGCTGGCTTTTAAATTAATGTAATTTTCTCAAAATTATTTTGATGTAGATTTTGTTTAGGATTAAGTCAAACTATATGAGGGGGTAGGTCTTGCCTGTTTCTGAAAGTACCTGAAGATCTACTATCTTAAGGCTCAAACATTACGTAGTTATTACAATTTAGTTGAAAACTGCTTTTGAGCAGAAAATGAAGAACTATGATTCGTAAAATTATGCCTAATAGAAATAGCATCAGGTTGCAATGAAAAACCACTTTGGCTTATCTGGGTTGATAAATAGGCCCTAAAAAATCATTGTAAGTGGAATTAACAACCTTTTCCACTGGCTGATTTGGAAGACAAGCTTTGTTTGTTTAACATTGATTCAGAATCTTTTTAGGATAACTCAAACTTGATTCGATTGCCATCTATGTATCTTCTTTGTTCTTAAAGTGCCTTGAGACTACTACGTAGTTATTCCAATTTAGTTGGAAACTGCTTTTGAGCACAAAATGAAGAACTATGATTCTTAAAATTATGCCTAATAGAAATAGCATCAGGTTGCAATGAAAAACCACTTTGGCTTATCTGGGTCCATAAATAGGCCCTAAAAAATCATTCTAGGTGGAATTAACAACCTTTTCCACTGGCTGATTTGGCAGACAAGCTTTGTTTGTTTAATATTGATTCAGAATCCTTTTAGGATAACTCAAACTAGATTCGATTGGCATCTATGTATCTTCTTTGTTCTTAAAGTGCCTTGAGACTACTACTTTAGGAACATTGGAGTTGGTTTTTGTAATTTAATGGTAAACCCTATGTCTTGGTATTTTTGTAGATATAGGGCTTATTAGAAAAGGCAGAATTTGTTTCTAGAATGATATTTTCTATAATGAAATCAGAAAATATTCAGTTAATGTTCTTTGGCTAGTTAAAATATTGCTTCTATCTATGGGGCCCTCAGTCTGAAATGTTTACTGCAGAAACATAGTCAGAATGTATCCATTTCTAAAAAAATGTTTCCATTAAGAGTCCATGTCTTATTCTGTTAGATATGATTTTAGTTTGGAGTTAACTGAACTCTTTATAGAATGAAAATGCTTGGACTGGGTGTAGGTCCTGCCTTTGCCTCTGTCAGCTTCTGTTGTTCCTTATGTCATAATGCTTCTTTGAGCAAGATTCTCCATTGTTTTTCTACTTTTATTGTGGGGTCTTTTTGTTTTGCATGCCTCCAGACATTTTGTCCTTTACATTGCCTCAAACTTTATCAAATCAGCAGTTGTTGTGGGTGTTGATGGTTTGGTGATCCATGAAGATGGCTCCCCTACAAAAGCAACCTAGGAAGTTTGTTCCCAAGGTATGACTTTTGAAACACCTCTAAATGTGGTTCTTCCTATCTCATAATTTGATAGTGCCTGTAGATGGCTTGAAAATTTTACTTTAATAGGGTACTTTGTTGGGAGGATTCACCTTGAAATCATGCTTCAAGACTAGGTGAACAAATTTTGGGTCCCACATTGGGCCCACCTTGATTCTGTCCAAAACCTCATGAAGGGGTTTATCCTTTTTTTCTTTGTGAAGCTAGCCATATGGAAGCCGTTCTCAAACATGACCCTTGGTTTGTTTGTGCATCTCTTTTTGTTTTTACACCCTAGATCAAATGCTTTGTTGTCTTTGAGGATAGAGTTTTTTGTGTTCTTGTTTGTGTGGAAGTCTTGTGGTTACCTTGGCCATGCTAGAACTTCTTGCCTTAAATAGTGGCTTCTTTAGGCAACATTGTTTGTCTCGAGCCAAATAAGTTTTTCTCATTCTTCTTGTAAAAATGCATTTGCATTGAGATTGATCTCTTTAAAGATTTGAAGGATTGGGTTGATATCCAAGTTAGTTAGAGAAGACACCTATTGTGTCATCTATCTTAACCTACACAACACTAGTTACAGATGCTACTCCTTTGTCCATAAGTTTAGAGATTGTCCTCTTGTTTCTTCTTGTAGTAAGCCCACTCCTAGGATTGCAAATGAGGCTTTGCCTCCAAAACAAGAGAAAGGATGGTCTATAGTTGGGAGAAACAAGAATAATCAAAATACTAGTAATGGTTGCCTGCCACTCAAAAACCTATAATTGTCCACCTAAATCTTACGGCGGTGTGATTTCAAAACCTTAGGACAAAGGGAAATATTTTGTTGCCTCCAATGGAGATTCTTCCAACGAGGCACAAAAAAAGTTTACCAAAACACCACTTCTAGCCTTTATTTTATCTTCTCAACTAGAAACTTTCTTCATCTGCCCTCCTCTTCACCTCTAGCAGTTCCACAATGGTTTCACAGTCCATTTGGGCATATGGAAGTATGTTCTAGAAAAAAGAAGGCATAATCAACCAGTAATTCAACTAGATAGTTTCAGTGTTCTTCTAGAGGGTGATTTTTTGTAGAAGAGCTATGCAATGTTGGGCAAGCTACATAGTGAGGATATGACTCTTGATTGTTGTCAATGAATTTTGTCTCTTGGAATGTTTAAGGTTTGACAGATCTCACATGAAAATATTTTGTGTGAGACACTCAAAGATATTTAGGGTTGGACATTCTTTATTTACAAGAGGTTAAAATTTCTAGTTTTTTGCTTTTTCCTATTTGTCATGTCATATGGCTAGCAAGTCAATTTTTGTGTAGAAATCATAAAGCTGATTGTGATGGTGTGGTTATTTATGTATCTCCTAAATGGCAGCAAGACTTAGTTGATGAGGGATGTGACCCCATTAATAGTGCTTTATGGTCTCTTTTTAATATTGGCAATCATTCTTTTGAAGCCATTAATGTTTATGCTCCCAGTAATGTTGTTGAAAGATCATCCCTTTGGAAATGGATTGTTGATTCAATTCTTATTGCTAGTTGGGTTATGTGTGAGGATTTTATTATGGAAGAAGTGGCATATGATAAATGTAGTACTTTGCCTACACATTAGATAGTTGGCAAATAGGAGGCCTGGTACTACATGCACAATAAATTGGTATTTTTTGATCCTAGTCTTGGTTGTTGTCATAACCAACGTACATAGTATATGTGGAGCAATTTTTGTGTTAGATCTGACAGAGTGTGCAAACAGTTCAATAGAGCCATGATAACAACCCAATCTTTCTTTTGTTTCGCTAGTTGTTTCTTGTTGTGAGTCGAACCTTTGTTGGATATTGTCCTTTTAAACCACTTTCCCACATGGTTTTGCATTGAATGGTAGCTGCTAAATCCATTGCTAAAAAGATTTTTCTGAACTCGTCCTTGTTGATTCATTAGCCCATGATAGACCACATTCGATGTTTTTGGAAACTAGAACGACATCCTTGTCATCAAACATGTTGGATTGACTAGCGGAATAGTGCTCTCAAATGCACCTCCCACTTTCTTTGAATATATGGGTGCCAATTGACATTGTTTTGTCACCACTCCTACTAGTGTGGTTTTGCCACTACTCCTATGTGCCCACCACTTTGGAGCTCAACCATGCCACTATGACTCTTGAAGCCCAACCTTTGCTCTTGCTTTGTAATTGAGAGTTGCCAAACTCAGTTAATAGAAGCAAATTGTGGACAATCACTTTGCTAGAGAAGCTCAAATCAAATCCCATCTTCATTGGCTTAAAATTGGTGACAAAGTTTCCAAGGAATACTTCCACCCCTAATGTGCTTGTCACACTTTTCATGGTATTAAAAGAATCAATTCCAACATTTGTTGATAGGGATTCTTGGTATCATTTAGGCTTTTGTGTACTATTATGAACAAGCTTCCAAAGCGTATGAGGATACTCTTGAATGAGCTACTACTCTACAACAATGTTTGAGCGTGGTCCCTTAGATTCCACATTCACAACATGCTTTTTGTGAGCAACTCCTTACTCTAGAGGACCTTTGTGAAGTTGTTTTCTCCATGGCTAATGATAAGGCTCTAGGTAGTGATGACTTCCCCTGTGAATTTTGCAAAGCATTGTGAGATTTGGTTGGTGAAGATCTTCACAAAGTCTATCTTGAAGTTTTCATTACAATTCTTTAGGTAATAGTATTAATAAAGGAAACGCTAAGTTCATACTGAAATTTGGAAATCCGGAAGATGCATTCAATTGGAGACTGATTACTTTGCTCAATGTCTCCTATAAAATCATTGTTAAAGTTCTTTCTCTCAAGTTGCAACATGTGCCTCCTTCGATTGTTTGTCTGGAACAAACTACCTTCAGCAAATCCAAGTACATTCTTGACAATATCATTGCTATGTGGGAAGGAATAGAATGGGTTAAGCATTTTCAAAAAGTAGTCATCAATATTGATTTTGCCAAAGATTATGATTGCATTGAGTGGCCTTTCATCCTTGCTATGCTTCAAGCTTTGTGAAGTGGTCCTCAATTTGTGTGCCCTATTCAAATTCTCATTGTTGATGCTTTTGCTTGGATTATCGTCAATGGACATTGATTTGAGGCTTTTGGGCTATTTTGTTCAATCTGTGCTCTTGGCTCTTGGTTTGTATGTGCTTGTTATGTAAGGCTTTGGATATCTTTTGGCTAATGTTGTTTCACAAAACTTGGTTAAAGGTATTCTTTTGCCTTACTCTACAACCTAGTTAATCAATGACCATTTTGGTAGTGATTCCTTTCTCACTCTTTTGGATGATGAAATTAACATCACTTAGGCTCTTCAATACTTTGATATTTTTTGCAAAGCTTTAGGGTTGAGATATAGAGGTAGAAAACTCAATGCTACAGACAATCCTTCTTTGCCAAGCCTAGTTGGCTCAATTTATGGCAAGTTGTGATTTCTAGAGTTGAGAAAAAAATAGCCTATTGGATTGCTAAGCCTCTTTCTCTAGCAAAGAAATTTCATGCATGTTCTACAATTTTGGCTACTAGACATGTCTATACTTCTCTTGCTAGGTGCCTTCCAAACCCACATATGGATTTCTTTTGGGCTTCCTTCGACCAAGCCAAAGGATTTCATAGACTAGTCTAAGAGTTTTATTGTCTCCTTCATGACTTTGGTGGGCTCGGCTCTATTTCTATCCAATGACAAGGTATAATTTTGTATGCTAAATGGATTATCCAAGCCCTGGAAGGGAATGAATCTTGGAAGGTCTTGATTAGACTTTACATTTTTTTAGGGGTGCCCAATAGGTGCCAAGCTTGGAAGGGACATGGTTTTCATAATCTTCTCATAAGGAAGGATCCTATTTAGATATAGGGCACATTTGTCATCAAAAGCATATGGAAAGCTTGGGAAGCTACAAGCCATGGCTTTTGTGGGATGGCAATGACTTCCACAAGGGTTTTTCCATTAATCAACATTCTATTTGGTGGTCTCTTATTATTTTGCTAGGATTAGTTGCTTGCTAAGACACCTTGGGTGCATGCTTTGAAATTCTACCACAAAGGAATCAAAACCTTACTAATCTTTTTCTAAGTCTATTAGGAATCTTTTGACTTGTCTAGAGGCCAAATTGAAGTATATTCTTTCTAATCAAGATTTGAGTCATTCTAGACTATTCTTAAGTCTACTACTCCCAATTTGATTCACAAAATTAGGTAAGAAGTTTCAAACATTGATGGAAAGATTGGAAATGATATCTAGATATGCCATTTTACAATTATAGACCATGCAAGGAATATACTTGGCTTTCTCCTTACCTTCATATGGTCTCAAAATTGAATCACAAATTGTTTCTGTAGTCTTTGGGGCCCTTGGCACTATAGATTTTAGACTATGCAGTTGGCTATCCTTGAGCTGAAACTTGCCCGTTTAGCTTGGTGTATTCTCTACCACGGTCACCTTGTTGGTACTGGGTTAACTCAGTTGTGCATTGTCTCTCAAGCATCTATTATGGTTTTGTTTGAGTGGCTGGGTTGCTTGGAATAGGATTCATCATTTCTATAGGCCTTTTAGGTATGAACCATTTTCATGGAATATGATTCTTTTGGGAGATTGGCCCATAATTCTTGCTAAGTTCAACCATATTTGGCATGTTTTAAGGGTGGAAATTATTTTTAGCATTTGGAAATACAATTTTTTTGCTATTTTCTTTGGTCATTTTGTTGATATTCACATCTTTCTGTAAGAACACTTCGTGCCCTAGTTTTTATTGCTTGTTTTTGTTTGTAATTTTGACGGTTTATGAGTGTTTTTTCTGCTTTTTGTGCCTTTTTGCAAATGAAGAGAATGCTGGAAATGAAATGATAGAAACTAAAACTAATTTGCAGCTCCCAAAAATGTCTTAATTTATTGAATACTTGCAAAGAGAACAATATACAAGCATACCCGAGACAAATCATAAACATGCAGCTGCTGTCCTCAATTTGTAGCCCAAAAAGCAACCTTTCAGCAACCTTCAGAAATTCGTTTCTCCTCCCAGAAGCTTCCTTTTTGCTCAAACTTGATGCGGCTGTGGTCTAGGGTCCTAGGCGCCCCCTCTATGATTTAATTCAGATTTTTTGATGCTCTTCACAACCAAATCGCCCCTCCTCAAAGGTGCACCACTTTGCTGCTGTAGATGCTTGAAAAAGCAGGCTGTACCTTCAAGAGAATGATGCCAACAATCATGAATGTTCAGCTCTTAATCTACTCTTTAGTCTAATGCCCAAAAGCCTGCGTTCCTACTTGAAACCCTTATCAAATATTCTGATTTTCTGCTCAAATAGAACCCTTGAATGAGTCCTCTGTAGGCCAAATTCAACAAATATTCCATTGCTTCAAATGGCTGCAACAATGGAGAGTGAATATTCTCCAATGGCAAAAAGATTCAAAAACCCTTGGCTTCCTCTCTTAGACAAAACTCATCAACACCAAATGTTCAATCCGTGAATGTAAAAATGACTCCAAAGTAAAATATATAAGCTCTCTTGAGAAAGTCAAATTTCTCAAAAAGGTATCATTAAATATTATTTTCTTTTATCCTTTTAATATTTCAATAAATACTTTGGAGTGGGCGCCCAATATTTAATTAATTCCACTGGCCCCTTCCTTATGACGTTTAGACCCTCAACTATTAAGTTTAAGTTATAACTTAATAATATATCCTTTTAAATTAATTAATGTTTATTTGAGCCAAATAAACATTAATAACTCCATAAATACTCAACATCTTTGAATGTCATCTGAACTGGGTGCTAAGCTGAGGTCACTGCATACGACCACACGCCTTACCAAAAATAGTGAGGGTCCCCCTCAATGTTGTAAATTTTGAGTGAGCAGATTAAATGCACAGAAAATAATTCAAAAATCAGACAAAATAACACAACAGATACCCTAGGAAAATCCTCCTCTTGAGGGAGAAAAACCCAGCAACAAAGATCTCTCTTATATTTAAAAACAGTGGCAACAAATCTCGTTACAATTAGGTCTAACACAAGACCAGTATTCAGCACCTGGTAATATGCAATAACAGATAACAAGCTGACACTTCAAATTCTGTTCTAGAATAGTTCACAACCTGCCCTGAGATCAATTCGCAATCTGATCTTGAAGAACTGGAAAGACTTCACACTTGACAGAGAATGAACCTACAGAAATTCGCACCTGGCAATATTCGGAATTGACTGAATGGAGACCTACAGAATTCGCACCTGGAAAATACTACGCACTGTATGATATTCACACTGTATGAGGTTCGCACTTGTATGATGTTTGCACTGTATGATGTATCGCCCTTGTATATTGATCGCACTGTATGATGAATGAACCTTGTATATATAAAACTTAGAGAGGTTGCACCTCTTCATATCATAAGGTCGGCCAAGATAAATGTTAATTACAAGTCATAAAGGATGTCGGCCAGAATACAATCATAAAGAATGTCAGCCTCAATGCAATCATAAAGAATATCGGCCTCAATACAATCATAAAGAATACAAGAGAGGTCGGCCTCAAGACATTCGAGCCTCCACATAAATATAAGACAACAAATTAAATAGCCGACAGGCTATCATTTAATTTATGCTTCCTTCAATAGGACAGAGCTGGAAGGATCGCTTGTAGCTGTACTTATCATTAACACTCCCTCTCAGCTAGGGAGAGAACTTCCAGCTGCATAAAACAAATCATCTCAAATCAGATATGAAGAGAAGAATATCACCTCATCGTGATATTAGATATCGTCTCGATATCAACCATAGAATGGTAAGTACAAGTGTTCATCACTTGCGTGATGTTGTCACCTCAATGTGACTTTCACCATGACTCTCTCAGAGGGTGAAACACAAGTACAACACATGTCATGGAGTCTCACACATGACACCCACCATGACTCAGCTCAGAGGGTGGAAACAAGGGCTTTCACCTCAAATTCTTCCGTCTCAGAAGAAAATGCATTAACAAGGGCTTGCACCTCAAATTCTTCCGTCTCAGAAGAAAATGCATTAACAAGGCTCACCGATCTGAGACTCATACTCGATCAAGGATTCTCCACCATACCAAGCTTATCTCGGTACACAAACTTTATCCGGCGAGAGGCTTGGTGAGAATATCTGCCGTCCGATCGATGTACTCAACCCAGCCAGCACCATATCTCTAATATAGTGGTACTTGATCTCAACATGCTTGGATGTCATGAAACACAAGATTGTGAAGCTTCACACAACTCGATTATTACAATGAATGATAGTAGGCTCCATTGATTGTCCAAACAATTGTGAGCTTGCCACACTGCTTCTCGAGTTGCCATACAAGCTGCTATGTACTCGGCCTTTGTATGAGATATGCTTCCGCGCAGGAAATCATAGCGATCCCAAACGAAGCAACAACCGAGGTGCTCTTCCGATCGTGACACAACCCCCAATCAATCGGTGAAACCATGTAACTCCAAGTCATCAAGTATACCTCAACCCATATCCAACTGTGCCACGCAAGTATCTCAGGATATGTTTAGCTGCAACAAGATGTATCTGTCTCGGATCACACATAAACTGGCTAAGTGCACTTACTGCATAGCAAATATTAGGTCTAGTGTTAACTAGATACATCAAGGATCCAATCAGTTGTCTGTACAATGTGGGATCCACCAAATCTGAACTAGCTGCAGCCTCCTTCAATTTATGAAGATTGGTCTCCATAGGTGTAGACATGGATTTGCAATTCATCATGCCAAATCTCTTAAGTATATCAATGGTGTACTTCCCTTGACTTAGAATCATACCATCTATTTTTTGCCAGACTTCTAAGCCAAGGAAGTAATGCATGAGCCCAAGGTCCTTCATCTCAAATTCAGAAGTTAAATCCTTCTTACATTCAAGAATCAGGTGATCTTCTCCAGTAAGGATTAGATCATCAACATATAAAACCAAAATTAATGCATCACCATTGATTACCTTGAAGTAGAGATTTGAATCAGCATCATTCTTTAAGAAGCCCAAACTTGATAGGTACCGATCAATCCTTTCGTACCATGCACGAGGAGCCTGCTTAAGACCATACAAGGCCTTCTTCAGCTTACAAACATGAGACTCCTTCCCATGAATCTCAAATCCATCAGGTTGCTCTATGTAAACCTCTTCCTCAATCACTCCATTGAGAAAGGCTGTCTTCACATCCATCTGGGAATCTTCCATCCTTTAGATGCAGCAATAGCAATGATGGTTCTGACAGAAGTGTAGCGAGCAACAGGAGCAAAAGTCTCATCATAATCAACTCCCTCTTTCTGAGAAAACCCACGAGCCACAAATCTTGCCTTGTACTTCTCTATGCTTCCATCTGCAGCATGCTTAATCTTGAATAGCCATTTAGAAGATACCACAGACTTGCCCTCGGGTCTAGGAACAATATCCCAAACATCATTTTTAAGAATTGATTGATACTCCTCTGTCATAGCATATCTCCAAACTTGAAGACTAGATGCTTCCTCAACACAGGTAGGCTAGATTCTATAATCTGACTCATCAAGGCAACATAACTGGAGAACTTATGTGGCCTTTTGCTTTCTCTGAATGTGCCTCTAGGAGCTGCAAAGCTTTCAGCCTCTTGCATAGTGCGACTAGCCCATAGAGATCTCTTTCTCCCAATAACAATGTCAGTAGGCCCATCAATAGGTTCCAAGGGTTCAACTGGATCAAGATCTTCCTTTGGTTCCATAGTCTCCCTCTGAATCTCAGGAGTATGGTCAACTTCCATATCCTGAGGAGACTCTTCATTATCAATCTCCATATGAATCCCTCTGGATCTTCTGAATGCAATATCTTCCTCGAATGTGACATCCCTACTGATCTCTATCACCTTCTGACCTGGAATGTAGATTCTGTATGCTTTTGAGTTTTCACTGTATCCCACAAATATTCCCTTCTTCCCAGAAGGCTCTAGCTTGGTTCTCTTTTCTTTGGGAACATGAACATAGACAGGACAACCAAAGATCCTCAAGTGATTGACTTCAGGCTTCTTCCCTGTAAAGGCTTCTTCTGGAGTCATATTCTCCAAGATCTTATGAGGACTTCTGTTCTGAACATATACAGCTGTCCTGGAAGCTTCTGCCCATAGGAAGGTTTGCAAATCTTGATCATGGATCATGGCCTTTGCTGCTTCCACAATCGTTCTATTCTTTCTTTCTGCAACACCGTTTTGTTGAGGATTATAGGGAACACATAACTCCCTCTTAATCCCTGCATCAATACAAAAATTCCGAAAACTACTAGAGGTGTATTCTCCACCATTGTCAGATCTAAGGACTTTAATTCTTTTACCAGAAAGATTTTCTACCGAGGCTTTAAACTCTTTAAACCTATCCAATACTTCCTCAAATTCTTTAGATTTCAAAAAATAAATCCAAGTCTTCCTAGAGTGATCATCAATGAAAAGAACATAATACAAAAAACCACTCGAAGAAGGAACAGACATTGGACCACATAAATTAGAATGAATTAGGTCTAAAATGCACTTAGATCTATTTTCTCTACTATGAAAAGGGGCTTTTATGTTCTTACCTAATGCGCAGCCCTTGCATGTGCCTTCATGCTCCTGGTTGAACTTAGGAAGGCCCGTCACCATCTTCTCCATAATAGGTAGGGCTCGGAAGTGTAAGTGAGCCAATCTCCGATGCCAAAGATCACAAAGACTTGAAGAGTCATGAACCAAAGCTTGAAGAGAATGTGAGCAAACCTTGTAGAGGTTATCATGTCTAACTCCAGTTACTTGAGCATCCTTGAAGCTAGAGTTCTGCATCCACACTAGAACTTTGCCTTTGGAAAAGGCAACTTGATATCCTTTATCTTCCAATGCTGATATAGAAATAAGATTGCGCTTGATTCCAGGAACATAAAGTACATTACCCAAATGAAGTGATATGCCGAAATCCAAGTGAAGTGTAGAGGTCCCAATTCCTTTCACGGAATAGCTAGCATCATCTCCAATGATGACTTGTTCAGAAGACTCCTTCTCCACCAAACTTGATAAATGCTCCTTGAAACCGGTGATGTGTCGTGAAGCACCACTATCGATTATCCAAGTGTTGGTGTCGGAAGGTACACTACTTGATAATGCTGAATAGAACAAATATTCACTTGAATCCTTTTGAGGAGAGGCATCATCAACATCCGCAACTGTGGCCTGCTGCTTAGGTCTAGTTGGGCAATACTTGGCGAAATGCCCAAACTTATCACACCTAAAACATTGAATCTTGGACATATCCCTCTTCTTCTTGGATGGAGGTGCCTCAACATTTCCCTTGTCCCTATTCCTTTTGAAGAATCCTTTCCTTCCCTCTTTTCCTTTCTTCTTTGAAGTATGGGAGGCGAGAACATGAATATCTTCATTCCTTGAACTTTGACCAATGCCTCTTGCCATCAACCTAGATTCCTCTTGAATGCAGTCAGATCTTAGGCGATCAAACTTAGGCAATTTTGACCTTGCACTGATTCCCTGAATGTATGATTCCCAAGACAAAGGCAGCCCATTGAGAGCAAGCATAGTCAGATCCTTGTCTTCAACCATATGCCCAATCGTTGAGAGCTGATCTCTCAAATTTGAAATCCTCATGAAGTGTGCAGTAACAGATTCTCCCTTTGACATCTTCACGTGATGCAATTGATGCTTTAGTGCAAGGGCTTGGCTGGTATTGTTAACTTCGTACATCTCTTCCAAGGTCTTGAGCATATCTCTTGCTGTCTTCAGCTTAGAGATGATAGGAACAATATGATCCTTGACAGAGTCAACCAGAATCTTCATTGCTTTGATGTCTTTCTTCAGCCACTCCTTTTCTTCTTCCTCCTCAGGTTCAAAAATGCTAGACTCCACGAACTCACCCAAATCATTTTCACGCAAGGTGAGCATGATCCTAAATCTTCATGAAGTGAAATTAGATGCCCCTTCAAGTCTATCTTCAACCTTCAAACCATTCACCATCTTGACTGAAGTGAATAAGTGAGCAACAAAAGGTATGCTGATTAGCAATAATCTGATCACGATCCTCAAACCCGCTCTGATACCATGTAAATTTTAAGTGAGCAGATTAAATGCACAGAAAATAATTCAAAAATCAGACAAAATAACACAGCAGATACCCTGGGAAAACCCTCCTCTTGAGGGAGAAAAACCCAGCAACAAAGATCTCTCTTATATTTAAAAACAGTGGCAACAAATCTCGTTACAATTATGTCTAACACAAGACCAATATTCAGCACCTGGTAATATGCAATAACAGATAACAAGCTGACACTTCAAATTCTGTTCTAGAATAGTTCACAACCTGCCCTGAGATCAATTCGCAATCTGATCTTGAAGAACTGGAAAGACTTCACACTTGACAGAGAATGAACCTACAAAAATTCGCACCTGGCAATATTCGGAATTGACTGAATGGAGACCTACAAAATTCGCACCTGGAAAATACTACGCATTGTATGATCTTCGCACTGTATGATATTCACACTGTATGAGGTTCGCACTTGTATGATGTTCGCACTGTATGTAGTTCGCACTGTATGATGTATCGCCCTTGTATATTGATCGCACTGTATGATGAATGAACCTTGTATATATACAACTTAGAGAGGTCGCACCTCTTCATATCATAAGGTCGGCCAAGATAAATGTTAATTACAAGTCATAAAGGATGTCGGCCAGAATACAATTATAAAGAATGTCGGCCTCAATACAATCATAAAGAATGTCGGCCTCAATACAATCATAAAGAATATCGGCCTCAATACAATCATAAAGAATGTCGGCCTCAATACAATCATAAAGAATATCGGCCTCAATACAATCATAAAGAATACAAGAGAGGTCGGCCTCAAGACATTCGAGCCTCCACATAAATATAAGACAACAAATTAAATAGCTGACAGGCTATCATTTAATTTATGCTTCCTTCAATAGGACAGAGCTGGAAGGATCGCCTGTAGCTATACTTATCATTAACAAATGTAACTCTGACTTACTATAAATAGTAAGTAATGCATATAGAGCCCTGTGAACACCAAACGAAAGCCAAAACTGAATGCCATTGAACACTGGAGATGATGTAAACCTCAGGATACCCTCTAACCATCCTCACTAGCCTACGAGGGTCAAAATTATAGGCTAATCTCCTCTGACAATTGATGTTAGCTAGAAGGGGACAATACACTTTATTTATGCTAAGACTATGGTTTGCTCCAATTTTCTCATGTAGATTTAGGTGCAAGCAAATAAAGTTGCACTTGAAGTGGCTCATTTATAGGCGCTTTTGGATAATTAGGATAACACCCTATGTGTGGATGCCAAGTGCCATCGACTCTACCCTCTAGTAGGGGCCACCTCTTTGTTGAGGTAGTCAAAATGTCTATGGTGGACACGATTCTCAGTCACATGCTTCCCAACCCCCTCTACGAAGAGCCATAGACTAGATTGCTCATGGTTAGTCTCATACATCCCACGTGCCTTTTTCCTCCTTTGAGCCTCGTAATTGTGGGGCCTTTGGATGGTTGGACTCTAAAAAATTTCATTGTCTTGCTTTGGCCATTTCACCTATTCTTGACACTCACCCCTTGTTGAAGAAGAAAATGAAGAGGTTGTGATTATTGTCTGGGAGATTGTTATTGATAACCTATACACTATTGATATTTAGGGAAAGCTGGATGATTGTGATTCACCCCTTGCTAGCGACTTAGCTCTTGCTACTTAATGGCCTTTTGTCTCTTTAGATTTGTTGGGTAAGGCTACGCCTTGTATGGACTTTGGTACCGGGTTAACTTTGTTGTGCATTGTCTCTCAAGCACCTATTATGGTTTTGTTTGAGTGGCTAGGCTGCTTGGAATTGGATTCATGATTTCTATAGGCCTTTTAGGCATGAGCCTTTTTCATGGAATATGATTCTTTTGGGAGATTGGCCCATAATTCTTGCTAAATTCAACCATATTTGGCATGTTTTTAGGGTGGAAATTATTTTTAGCATTTGGAAATACAATTGTTTTGCTATTTAGTATTTTCTTTGGTCACTTTGTTGATATTCACATCTTTCTTTATGCTAAGACTATTATTTGTTCCAATTTTCTCATGTAGATTTAGGTGCAAGAAATAAAGTTGTGCTTGAAGTGGCTTATTTATAGGTGCTTTTGGATAATTAGGATGACACCCTATGTGTGGATGCCAAAGTTCCACCGACTCCACCCTCTAGTAGGGGCCACCTCTTTGTGGATATAGTCAAAATGTCTGTGGTGGACACAATTCTCAGTCACATGCTTCCCAACCCCCTTGACGAAGAGCTATAGACTAGATTGCTCATGGTTAGTCTCAACCATCCCACGTGCCTTAGTCCTCCTTTGAGCCTTGTAATTGTGGGGTCTTTGGATCGTAGGACTCTAAAAAATTTCCTTGTCTTGCTTTGGCCATTTCACCTATTCTTGACACTCACCCCTTGTTGAAGAAGAAAATGAAGAGGTTGTGATTATTGGCTGGGAGCTTGTTATTGATAACCCAAACACTATTGATATTTAGGGAAAGCTGGATGATTGTGATTCATCCCTTGCTAGCGGCTTAGCTCTTGTTGCTTAGTGGCCTTTTGTCTCTTTAGATTTGTCAGTTAAGGCTACGCCTTGTATGGACTTTGGAGTGTGACTTTTTCCACCTGCTCTTTTCTTGTGAATATGTGTAGTATTAATCTTTTTATATAAAGTAATATAATTCATAAAATAAAAGTTTCGAATCAAATGTAGCTTAATAAAGTAATCGTAGTTACCTAGAGATGTGGGGGTACAGGTACTAGTATGAGGATGAGAATGCCACTCAAGTTAGGGTATGGCTATGCAATAGATAAATATGCTCACCAAAAATTGTGGGTACAACGATGGTGATGTGGACACAGTCCATGTTCCTACAATGGAGTTTGCTCATAACTATGAAATTAATATGGTGAATTCAAATTAAAAATAAGAATAAAAACATCTTTGCTATTGGCTAGATGTTTAATGGCAATACTCCAACAATAAATTTCCAATGGCTATCCTATTAACAACTTACCTTGGGTGGCTAGCCAAAAAACACCCATGTTTGTTCTTATTGTTTTTGATAATGTTTGTATTTATTTTTATCCTTTTATTGTGTTGGTGTTTCTTTACTAGTATTCTTTGTGTTATTGATATATGCCATTATATTTGCACATATATAACAATTTCTAGACATAATTACCTCTTTGTTGGTGGAGGAATGCTTGATTATTTTGAAGTCATAAATACAATTTCGGTAAGTTTAGCTTGTGTATGAGGAATGGGAAATGCTCAAAGATTATTTGTGAGGATTTGGCTTTGTACATCTATGAGCTGTGAGTAATGTACAATGATGGTGTTTTGGGGGGTGGTGAACACAATGACCTTGCCTGAGTTGTAGACAACCAATTTTTAGGCCTCCATGAAGAGAGCTTTAGTTGAACTAGGTATCCCTTTAGAAGTCTCTTCCAAAGGATGCAAAATAGAGGGAAAGCATAGTCTTGGGATGGAATTACGGCCTTCCAATATTGCAAGGATGCCGTTTACATGTTTGGGCAGGTAATTTTTGTTTTTTGCATCAAGCTTCTTGGGGTGGGTGGGTTTTGAAATTCGTAGGTGAATTCTAGGACATCATTGTTGTTTTTGGGTAATTGATGTGCATGGGCTGGTGATGCAAGTGAATTCTATATATGTAATAATTACATTGATGCAAAAATGATCTTGGGTCATCTAAGTAATAGTTTTGGATAGAATTATGAAAATTTCTGAAAATCCATTTGTTTGGTATTTTCTATATTTTTGTATTTTGCATTTTGTGGTTGTTCATAGTGGAATTTGGTGATGTGACCATTGGAACTTGCTCATGCTATTATCCAACTTGTATTGACTAGTTAAGGACCAAAGCTTTCCAACACCCATGCAAATTTTGAATTTCAAGTAACAAGCTAGGAGTTATGAGCTTGACAAGTAGGTGTACCAAAATTAAATAATTCTAACAAACATTTTCCATTTGTAATAAGTTTGGCTTTGTCCAGTTGTCCATTTCAACTTCTAAGAAGGACATTGGTTGTGTGTATGTAGAAATTTTGATGAAGAAAATCCACATTGTGTGACTTTTTCAGGTTGGGCCAAAGCAAAGCCACAAAGATTTGATGAGAGGTCCAAAAGGGAACTCAAATCAAGACTCTAAAGGTTCACAAGAACTCAGTCCCAAAAAGAGACCTTACGTGAGACCTTGTATGGCCAAGAGGTTCTCCTGGTGACAAGTAGGTTGATTTGGTTAGAGGAAGGGCTCACTAGATGCAATTAAACTGCTACAAAATGCCATGTGGCTAAACAAAGTAAGCCACAAGGGACTTGACCAAAGATTGCACTAGGAAACTATGTTCAAGAAATGCCTATTGAGATAAGTTAGTGTTATTTGTTTGAGTCATACCTTTGAATGTGTTGAGGAGGCTCTAATTGAGGTTGAGGCAAGAGTAGTGGATATCCTGTAGGTGAGTGGGCAAATGCTCTTGTGATGCTTTAGTAGGAGGCAGCAAGAGGTTCATAAGAAACATTAGTCGGAAGCACTTGAATCTGCATCTAGTCTATAGAGGAAATCCTAGGACCAGAGAGGGAGTAGCAAGCCTCAATCGTTCTCAAAGCATGTCAAGCTACTCAAGGAGGATGGTGTTGGAAAATGTGTCTTAACCATGCATTCCCAATGCTCATATTTATTAATTGTTTGCATTGATATTATTTGTCTTCACATGAGGAATGGGGCTTCCCACTTTGAGGTGGCATTCTTTGCCACATGTTGGCCATCTTGGAATGTAAGAAGTTGTAAGAGCATCTAAATGCCATTATGACATTGTAAGGTGGGAGTTACTTTTGACAAATTTTTGTGATGCGAGGGAGAACCTTTGAGTGCATAATGGAGCCAAATTGGGGTGCCCAAGTTTGGGTGGTCAAATATGACAAATTATGACAAATTGACAATGTATAAGAAATATGCCAAAAACAGCTTGGAAGATCAAGACCAAAGGAGGCATTGGAAACTGTGCCAAGGGATTTGGGTACCATACCTCCTTTGGGATTGTACATTGTTTTCCAAAACCATTTGATAGTTTCTAGTTTGTGCTTCATCTATTTTATTGGTGTGTGAGGATGGACTAGTGTATGAGTTGGATGGTTATTTTGCAGGTACTATTATGCTACCAGAATTACTCCAAATTTACATGTTGGTGATACTCTTGTAGATGTATATCTTGGATATTGTATTGTAACTCTTGTTGCTGAATAATATATTTGGTCTTGCTTTTGGAGTGGGGTTTTTCTCCCAAAAGGGTTTTCCCCACATATACCTTGTGATACGGTATATTCTTTTGTGTATTCTTTTCTGTAACTACAAAGATCAGATTTATATGCACATACCTCACCTCATTGATTAGTGTGGGAAGCATTTTCCACACTATTGCTTCCTTTCAGATTGGAAAGGCAAGCATGTGAAAGCCCTCTTCTTGCCACTTTTGTGTTGTGTTTGGATGGATCTCAAGGCACATCAGAGTGTAGGGGATGAAACCAAACCTATTCTATGCTTTTGTATTTTTGAAGTGTTTTGATGGTTTTTGATATTTTTGTAGTTATTTTGATGCACACACAACTTATGCTAACTAGTGCATGAAACAAAAACTGATCTAAACATGCATATCATTAAAAAATCTAATATTTTTTGTATTTTTGATGAATGCAATCTAGAATGTGTGTAAACTAAGATGCAAGCCTTCACTGTATGACTGTTTTGTAAATGACTATATTAATGCAACTACTTAATTTTCATGCTTTTAGTAAAATGAGAAAAGTAAGTTTGCAAGCAAAAAGACAAGGATAGTTTACAAACAAGAGTGCAAGAATGCAATTTTTTAGTTTCATTTAAGTGCTCTAAATTCTCTGTAGAACCTAGGTTTGTTTCCAACTTAATTTCAATGTTTGCTTAAAGTGTTACACACAACAATATTCCAAGAATGAAAAATGATAAGTCACTGTTCTGATGGTTTTTAACTGTGCAAAAATCAAAATATTTTTCTATGTTCAAAGTCTAAGAATGATGTAAGGTTTGTAAACAATGCACACCTATGTTTAACAAGTTGTCCTATGATGTTTTGAATTAGAAACATGCAGATTCAAGGCTGGGGCAGTGAGTATGACAATCAAAGTAAGGCTTGGAAGGTTGTCACAAAGTGGAAATGAAAGAAATAGGGGCATATGACAGTCCACAAGCATAAACAGGGCTGCTAGGCACCTAAGACAAGCTGAGAATGATCAATGAGGATGGATTTCAGATTTGAGGTATGCAGTAAGGTCACTAACAAGATAGGACAGCGAGGTTAGATGCCAAAAGGATGAAGAGCAGGGCTCTAGATGGCTGTAGCAAGGTAGGGCAGTGGTGAGTAAATGTTGGCAGGGCCTTAGAAGGCCAAAGATGTGTGCAATTGGACCTAGGACAGTGATGTCAGAAAGAATGAAGGCTTGGCAAGTAGGATGGCCAATTTGAAGTTTCCTATGCTCCTAGAGACAGCTATGAATGGGGAGCAGGTTTGAACTAGTGCAGGGAATAAAAAATTGATGCCAAGAGGGTTGATAGAATAGAGATCAAAGCCAAGGAAGGATGCACATTGCACAAGGTCCTCCTATGCAAACTTGGAACTGCGAAGTCTGAGGGATAAAATGAAGCCAAGAGGCTCAAGATACCTATAGAAAACTCTCACACACAAACAACAAGGAAATAGAACTAATAAGGAAAATAGAGCACAAGAGAGCATAAACATACACAAATACACTAATTTCTACACTAGAACATAATGAATAAACAATAAAATCTACTCTAAACACACATTAACAACGATTATAATCTAAGCAGCTAATTCACCCATGAAATAAAGAACAAATGGAAATAAAAGACATATCCAACTTTGAAACCTGGGGTTGCAGGACTGGAGCAGATTTGAGGAGGTTGCAGTAGTTATCCTCAGAGGAAACGCCAAAAATTGATCTCCCAGGTACAATCTGATGTCTAAGCTATTCCTATGTCAGTGTAGGGGTGGGATGAGATGGATTAAGGCAGAACATAGGCCTGTAGGAGTTTGTAGAGAGTAAATTTTCAAATTGGTAGAATTTCCTTGCAAAAATGGATGAGGATCCGGAAAATGGCTCAAAAATCTGTAACATTTCCAAGGCTCAAGAGGTGGGAGAAGGCGTTATATGGCGAGAAGATTTGAGAAGAGGAAGGTATGGCATTTTGCCATTTGGAATTCCATGTTTTCCCATGCTGCATAAAACCATTATTTTTAGTAGGTAGGCAGTTGTTGGACTGCCATGTCAAAATTAAAATTGTTAGGTCAATACTGAAACTAGCAAGTTAGTTGTGAAAGTCACCGCAAAAGTTTCACAACTGCCTGTGGTAGGCAGTGATTTCACAATCACCTGTGATAAGCGGTGGTTTTACTGTAAAAGACGAAACTATCAAAATTTCAAGCCAGGAAAATGTAGGTTGCATAATATTAAGGTAAAAGAGGCATGAGAGAACATTAATGAAGGGGTCTAGGGGTACCAAAGACTATAGAAAGTAGATATCCAATTGTTTTCCTGGTGTGCAACAAAGCACATATATGGTGTTACATCATCACAGGACTAAAATAGTAAAATGTTAACCATGGAGGGGCTTGCAAAAACGGGTACTTATAGGGGTCACTGCCATGTGTGGTAACCTTTGGGTTCACATCAAGAACCCTAATTTACTACTTTTTTAATGTTTTTTTCCTCAATATTGTAAAGCTATATAATAATTGAATTTGAAGCATGTGAGCATAATTGAAGTTATACATCTTTCCTAAGGAGTTTTCCCATTTTGTAGAAGCTTTCAATTGAAATAAGAACTATTTTTTCAGCTTTCAATATCTGTCAATCTTGTTTTGTTTGAGTTCTGCTCAACTGTAGCTTATAATAAATTAAATTCCTCTAGTATATTGCTCCTTGAACTACTAGTTTAATTTAGTTTTAGATCATACATGTTGTATGTCAAAATGGCAAACATTTGGGTATATGAATGGCATTAGTGTATGTAAAAAGCTCTTATTCATAGCTTTTAAAATGCCCCACTTCAATTGAATTCTGTTTCAGGTTTTCGACTCTTACCTATGGCTGTCCTTTTCGGGGTGAGGGACCTGTAATATAACCCTCATTTACCTATCATTTTTTTTGTTGATTTCCTCCATTATTTCAAAAAATTCTGCCATTTACTTTTATTGGGACCCTTGCCCATCTTTTCCTATTCATGATTTTGGTAATATTACTTGGAGTCCTCTCCTTTTAGTTCTAAACATTTTTTACCATATGTCCACAATGTTTGTGACAAGCTCAATGTTTTCATAGTTTCTTGTCTTGAGACTTGGCTGTGTATTGAATGTTTAAAGATGCATTCTTTTGTTGTTTGTAAGGAAAGGAAGGAACATGTGAGTTTGATTTCTATTTGGAGATGTGTGATCCAAAAATGGATCCTATATTGATTTGTGACTCCATGGCAGGGTTCTCAAAACTTGAATGACACTTGTATTGTAGGTTCAGAAACAGTACTTTAATGGCACCCACGTTTCTATTGTTACATATTCAAATTCCTCTCAGTAATTTATGCAATTTCAAAAAATGACCTCTTTTTTCACGTCCATATGCAAAAGTTGTGGCTTTCAAAAGATTGAGGACAAGAAGAGCATCCAAGAGACATGGGTGCTCCACTTGTCTCTTTTGTTTCTTCCCAAGAGAAGAGGAATGTACCAATTTGTCTTTCCATCAAGAGGAGATGAAAAGTCACATCTTGAGATGAAAGGTCACACTTTGCCTTCTCATCTCCTAAGGAAGGGTGAGTGAAATCAAGGAGAAGTTAAAGAGCTTATGAATGATCTTAGGGACTGAACATTGTTGTTTTGGATTGGGTGTGTGCCCAAGAGGCCTAAGATTGTATTCATTATTAGAGATAGTTGATAAGGGGGTCAATTTCCACACTTTTGCTGGAGTTTTCTCCTGGAATTCAGGTTCTCCAAGGTAAAAATCCTTGTGTCTTCAATTGTCTTCTTGTTTGCTCTCATTTCTTTCATTAAATCCATATGTTGGAGACTATTGTATGATATAACCATCTGAGTTTATGGATCAGCCTGTGACTGTGACTTGGAAGATACCTTATGCATCTAAACTAAAAGTTAAAAACCCATCCGATATGTGACTAAGACTGGAATTTTCCAACCTGAAAGCACAAAAGCACAAAGCATAATGAATTCTCTGTTGGACGTTGGAGAAAAATTCTCAGAATAAACCTTGCTTTTGAATCTCATTACTGCCAAGGGTCTCAAACTTTATCAAGAGTCTGCTGAACTGTTAAATTATTACTGTGCTGTATGAATGACTGCTCTGTCTAGAGGTACACAAATTTTATAATTTTTTGACAATAATGAAAGGATATAATCAATGCCAAGGAGAGGTCTAAATAATTTTCATGCCCAGCCAGATGCTCATCAAATTTTCTAAAGATTGCATCAAGGTTGTCTTGATCTTCTATGTGAAGTTTAGTAATTATGATCTTCTCTAGATTTATGTGCTTTTGTGTTTGTAAATAGGGCTCTGAGATTTTGATCTGTGTCTAACTTTTCAACATTGAGTGTGCTGTCAATCTCGAGGATGATGATTATGATGTCTAACTTGGATGTGGCTGGTGGTTGCTAATTGCAAGAGGAATTTGCTTCTACTGATGATGGTCTTTATTGGTTTGAAAATCGTCACCATGCCATGCAGTATTATTTTTGGTTGAAACATTTTTCCATTTTGTGTTTTTCACATGGCTTGTGCAAAGTTAAGGGATGCTATTTATTGATAGTTCTCTTTGATGTATTCTTTGGCATGTCATGGGACAGAATTGTAAACAGTAGCACTTAAGTTACTCAAGGGATATGTTTGTCACATAGGGTTTTATTGCTTTGATTTTGTGTCAAAGTCTCCTCCTTGTTTGCAATTGAGTTTATTGGGATAGGTGCAAAGTACTTGTTTTTTGCTACCTCCCAAGGTTTATTGGTTGCCAATATAAAGAGAGGTTTCTAAAGGGAGTGCCTGAGTTTCTTGTACGACTGTCCATCCTGCCTCTCCCACTGCTGGAGATTCCCCTATGAACACTATTAGATATTGCATTGGCCCTTTTGTTGCAGTAATAGGTAATGACGTAGTTGGTTCTTCTGGTCTAAGCCTTGCTACAAGCATCTGACATCACTGGTCTCTTGTCATGATTTACTGGTCAGCTTATTTATTCCTTGAGGGGTCCTTACCCCTACATGACTATTTGTACATAGCTCATATGATTCAGCTTTTAATTGTTTTAGGTTCACTCCTTTGTTATGTTTACTTCTCTTTAATTCTGGGTGGCTAGTTACTCTTTTAATAATTTGATGTCCTTTTACCCTAGTACTTCTTTATTAAAAACTGAGAGTACTTTTCAAGCCCATTGAACTTCTTTTAGTTGTCTGTGGAACTGGACATTGATATTCTTTCTTTCTTTCAATCTATGAGCTTTATACAGAAGACATGATAGCTCAGTAAGATAACTAACCAAAATATGAGATAATCTTTGTTTTTATTGCAACATACTTGGATTTGATAGTATTTTTGTTTGATATTTATAGTAGGTTAAATCTAAGGAAAATACGGAGCTTTTTGGTTAAATTTGGTGGTGCTGGCCGGGCATTTGCAAAATCCATTGCTATTGCAGAGAGGAAATGGAGGATTGAAAAATCTTACCAAATGCCAGAGGCAGTCGGCAATATTAGAGCAGTGATTGGAGAGCCATTCTTTGTTCCATTATATAACCTCTTTCTTGCTTATGGTGGAGTATTCAGGCTAAAGTTTGGCCCCAAGGTAAATTTATCATTGAAAGCATATAGACCATAGTCATTTTGACACAATAGAATGGTACATAGTTGTTTATTAGTGTTTTGGGTTTTACAGTGAGATTTACATATCATTCCATTCTTCATGTTTGTGTGCTCCTCACACGCAACTACTACACATGGTATATGTTTATGTAATCTAGTGCTTGACAGATTTTTACTTTTCCTTCCAACCTAAACAAGGAAAACAAACACATCTGATTGATCTCCAGGTCAGCTTATGAAGATACAACTTTACACATACCGAGTCTCTAACTAATCCTCAAAACAACAGACATCTGGAAGCCTCACTTAACCAACAGAGGTCACCCTACATAGCAGCTATCTGAGAATGACTTACAGAACTATGGATATCTAAATAAGGCTACCCTTGGTGGATGTTTGATATGGCTACCCTTGGTGTATGTTTGATATGCTTATTAACAATATTTTGGAACATGCTATGACTCTATACACAATATAGCCTTGGAAAGTAGCAGTCCTAAAGGATGTGTGGTGTCCTCATTTTACACATTGTGCACAAAGTCTATTAATCAAGCATATTTTTGCTAGTCAATTTTGCTGGTCAGGTTCTGGTAGAGAACCAACCGGCCATGGACCCTGAGTTTGGAAGAACATAGGCTAAATCCAAATGGATATAATAATGCAAAGGTATCAGTTTCTGCATCTCAATGTTTCCACCTCAACTTTAATCAAATTGAATTTTGGTTTGATCCATTTATGCATGCATAAATATCCTAAATGCTTTGATCATTTTACCATCCAGCTACATCTGATCTATCCAAACTGGTTTATTTCTATGCCTGAGTGCTTTGAATTTCATTGTCATCTGGATCATTAAAAAATTCTATATGCAACTAAACTTCTTGCATTTTCTATGAATAGGGATAGCATCCTAGAAATCTTTCTTCAGGTATACCGGTCATCTCTATCTTTATCAGACATATCTTGCCATCAAATCAAACATTTTTCTACATATCTCATTTTCCGATCCAGGGATGGATTCCAAGTACCAGTTGGTATTTTAAAGTACCAATTTTCAGCTCCTGGGTCCAATTTACTCTGAACACATATTATTGTAATCATGGACTTTGTTCAATATGATCTACCACAGATTGTATTTTGTGGTATTCACTTATTTTAGAGGCTGTTGTAAACTATAAAGTGTTCAACAGATTAGGGCTTCATGGTAGTTAATGGTCATACAAACCATCATTTATGGTTTAATAATTAATACACATATTATCTATTGTATTGGAGCTTCACATGTGCACTTTGGTCTGACCTGTAGTTTTTTTTGTAGTCGTTTGTGATTGTTTCAGATCCAATGGTAGCAAAACATATTCTGAAGGATAATTCAAAATCTTATTCCAAGGTAACTATGTATATTGCCTGTCTCAGACTAAACATAAATTTACGCCCCTTATTCTTTGTTGGATTTGGACTCAATGAATTGGTCTTTGGAAATGCAGGGTATTCTGGCAGAAATTTTAGAATTTGTTATGGGCAAGGGTTTAATCCCAGCTGATGGGGAGATATGGCGCGTTCGAAGAAGGGCTATTGTGCCAGCTTTGCACCGGAAGGTTAGATATCCTGTGTGCTCAATAAAATTGTGCCAGCCTTGCTACTCTTGTTTTTTGTTCATCTTGCTGCTTGTGTTTTTTCTAGATTGGTGGCTTAGGATTGGGGATGGAGGAGGTGTAGATGTTGCTTGCATTAGCAGTTCATGACTTATTTTGCTGTTTTATAGTATGTTGAGGCAATGCTAGAGCTTTTTGGACGAGCCGCAGAAAACCTTTGCAAGAAACTGGATGCTGCATCTAATGATGGCGAGGATGTGGAAATGGAGTCTTTGTTTTCTCGATTGACATTGGATGTCATTGGGAAAGCGGTATTCAATTATGAATTTGATTCGTTATCAAATGATACAGGAATTGTTGAGGTACATTTCAAATAATTTACCAGCACTCTTGTTTTCAGGGAGACTTTATGACTGATTCTCAAAGGTCACAACTAATGTAAATGGAATGATTTTTTCACAGGCAGTCTACGATGTTTTGCGAGAAGCTGAAGCTCGCAGTACTGCCCTCATCCCATACTGGAACATTCCAATAGTGAAAGATCTTATTCCTAGGCAAAGGAAGGTCTCGGCTTCTCTTAAATTAATAAATGAAATACTAGACGATCTAATAAACATATGCAAGGTATTGTTTCACTTGTGTCTGATACATATAATGTCTCATATTTTGAAAAAGCCTCGACTCATTCTACGTAGAAATTGACTATATAATGCAGAAATTCACTTTATGCATGACATTTCTGGTTGTGGGAGCTCTAGATCTTGCTTTCATTTCACTTGTGCAACTAGATAGATAGTACCACTGAAAATGTTACTAAACCAAGAAACATGTTATGATTCATAATATGCAGAGAATGGTTGAGGATGAAAATGTGCAATTTCATGAGGAATATGTGAATGAACGAGATCCCAGCATCCTCCATTTTCTTTTGGCATCTGGAGATGATGTATGTCATTATACTTTAGTTTTTTTTGCAATCTCACTGCTCTCTTTAACCTGAATATTAGAAAAAGACATTAGTTTCCCTTATTATCATAATAGTTTGCTATGATATTCTACAGGTTTCAAGCAAGCAGCTTCGGGATGATCTAATGACAATGCTAATAGCTGGTCATGAAACGTCTGCAGCAGTATTAACATGGGCATTTTACCTTCTTGCACAGGTATTCATTCATGTTATGCAATTATGATATTTGGTACATTAAGTTCTGCTTCTATATTCTGTTTATTGAACATAATCTTGTTCCCAAGGTTTTCCTGAATCTTTTTCCTACCTAAATTTTTAGTGCCTGAAAAAGCACACAACAGTGATTTCTTTGTTGGTGTATTGGCAAAGGGAGAATTCTATCTTTCCTGCTATGAGATTCCTAATTGAAAAGTTAGGTTCTGGTTTTAGACTTGGGTTTCAAGAACAAATGGAATGAATTGGAATTGACATAAGTAGCAGCAGATGATTTTAATTGCAATAACAGTTTTTCCCATATGTGCATGTGAAAATGATCCTTAATACATTAGAAAGATTTTAGGAATTCATCTTAGTGTTATGATGTTTCCCTTGTGAGATTATAGGCAGGAAACAAATAAGCTTGGTTAGTGAGTGTTATAGATCATCCTGCTTGGGTACTTGCACAATGATATTATTGATCTTGTAATTTTCCTAAGGAGGGATCTTGAAGGAGACTCAACATTGGAATTAAAAACATTAGAGTGTGGTATCCAGATACATGATGTTATGTATGACTTTGGAAAACTAAAAACTTTAATAAGACAACAATGTTTGATTTATATTAGGACTTGCCCACAAGCTTCAGGACATTAATGATTAAAACTCATTAGGTCAAAGAGAGTTTAAGATCGTATCTAGATCATGTCTGGAGATGGCTTTCCCTTGAATTTCATTATTGTGATGGCTTCCCAAACTGTCTTTACCATCTGGCATAAAACACCATATACTAAAACAAAAATCATACCTATATAACTTATAGGTTCATCAAATCAAACAACCAAGCATACAAGCATTTCCATAGGAATATTCAGAGGTATAAACCACCACATGATTGGCTTATAGATGTCCAGAAATGGGATCTGAATCTCACTATCATCATGTGGTGCTATATAATTGCCAATAAGCAACAAGATTCTTACAGATTATTTAAGCAATACACATCAATTTACAAGCTTCAACTGTGACAAGGGTCTGGCTTACAGATGCCCACAAAGGGATACAAAATTCAATATAACAATGTCCACAAAGGGATATAAAATTCAATATCACAGTTTGATGATTTAAAGATGTCAATTATCACAAGATTTGCTTGCAGATGTCACACAATCCACACATGTTTTCACATGGTACAATTTACAGGTGTCAATCACTATTGTAATGGCTTACGAACATTTGCCATGGAGTCCATGTCTCACTCTAGTACAATAATATTTATCAAAATGTAAACACCATTACAGCAATACCACATCATTTGAGCGGTTTCAGAAGGATGTGAATTCTTTGCCTGATGAGGTGCAGGCACAGGGGTTCTGTTTCCTTGCACATGTAGCTAGAGATTTTACTTGTATCCCTAATGGTCAGCTTACATAGAACATTTTTTCGATGGAGTAATATCAGATGCATTTCTTTATAAAAAAGTAAACACACAAAGTCAAAGCCAGTATATCATTCCTAACTGAACTTTCAAAACAGTCAAAGCAGGGGCCAATGGTCAAGTCACCTTTTGTGAATGTCAAACCTGTATCTCCAACAATTAACAGCTAAAGCAGTAACTTACATGTCCAACAATAGTCAAATGGAACAGCTAGCAGTTTAGGTGAATGCTCACAGGTAGTCGTGCTTAAACTGGTCACAGAAAAGTTTCTTCCATCTTCAGCTCCGTCCTACATCTGTAGCTGCTCCCAATGGGCATATGATGCTTCAATGATGGAATGGTACATCTAACAAAGTCAAATGAGGGTAGTGATAGTTGTTGCATGAATTTGCTGAAGCTGACTTGGCTGCCAAGTTAGTCCAATCAGCAATAAATAATAGTATAATTGTGAAGTCAATGACAGGTTCCCCCAATTAGCAGGGTAATTAATTAAAATATTCAGAAAAGTTATTTTCTGGGTTTTTAACTAAGTATAGACAATAAATATTATTGAAAAGATTTTGATATTTACTGTCAGATTGAATAGATTTCATTTTGGATTCTTCTTGATTCTCTTGTTGATAAGAGAAGGATTTTTTAAATGTTGATTCTGCATTTTAATGTTCAGTGTTGTGTCCCACATTTGGATGTTCGGTTTCGATGCAAGTTCAATCTCATAGATACAATTAGGATATTGGATTTTTGAGCAAAATTCTTGCAAATGTTGTCTACATCCTAGAACTACCAACATTCATGATTGTAATTCTTTTCTTCATGGAATTTTAGCTGTTGAGAGTTTCTGCATTCTAATTTGGTGTTAGGTGGAGTTCTATTTTGTTTTCTTTTAATTGCAATGAAGTAAGTTTATGCCTGAAGATAGTTCATTTCCAGCGCTTCCTTGAACTTATGGTTGCTTTATGTGAAGAAAAAATTCCTTGCAATTCTTCAGTACCATTGCATCTCAATTCTGTGAGAAGTATGCTTGTTTACTCACATAAAGTTCATTGAAAACCCTCAAGTTATATTCCTTTATTCAACAAGAAAATTCTACGTTTAACATGACTTTTAGAAAGTCTAGTTGAATTGTTTTCTAGCATTAACCTTACTTCACTTTATTATGGTGTTGCTACTATCAAGTTTATTACATACAAGAGACGAATAGTTGCGAAGATGAGATGCAAGAAAGTCTTGATGTAGTGTTCATAATTTACTTTGGACAATGTTATGTGGTGCATTATAAGATATTGAACTGAAAATAATAATTGAGATCTGACAAAGCTGAAGAAAGTACTAGAGTGTTAGGGGATTGTATTGTTTATTTATAATGAGCTGTTGTATGAATGATTGAGGTTTGGATTATTAGTTTATTTGGTTTCTTATTTGTATGATCTCTTTCTGTTAGACAAGAATCTGTAATACAAGTTGACTTCTCTGTGAATCTAGTCATTTTATGTTCAATGTTATTCTCCACATTTACACATTCTATAGTTTTCACAAGGGATATCAGCTTAATTGCATTAGGAAATTCCTGACATTTTCTTTCAGGAGGGAGGTTGAGTGCTTGCTTATAATTTTTCTTTAACTCTTATCACTCAGAGAAATGAGCTGTTTTGCATTGTTGGGTTTATTTTGTGCAGAATCCTGAAGTTACGTTGAAGCTTCAAAGGGAGGTTTGGCTTTTCACAATGCCTATTTGCATGTTTTCGGTTAATGAGATCTGATCTTTACTCTTACATTGGGAGAAGTCTCCCTCCCATTCTGTCTTTACCATTGCATGTGTTAGGATGAGTTTCCCTCCCATTTGTTACTATAATTTTGTACTTTTTAGAAAGTGTAATCTTCAGCTGAAGTATTTTAAATGTTGACAGGTTGATTCTGTTCTTGGAGATCGCTTACCCACTATTGATGACATGAAGAATCTCAAATACACAACTCGTGTTATTAATGAGGTGTAATTCTGGTTTTTTTGTTTTTACATATTTGTATATTTGTAAAATATGATTTTGGATAGAATATCCTATAAGACATAGATTGGATTTTGATAATATCAATCTCGTGATTTTCTTCTGCAGGCACTACGGCTTTACCCACAACCGCCAGTGTTGATTCGCAGGTCTCTTGGGAATGATGTGCTTGGTCGATACCCTATAAAGAAGTGAGTTCTAATTGAAACCGACCAACTTAAACTGGTTCTAAACTTGCAGGCCTTCTGTTCTATAAATACTTGAAAAACACTTTCATCTGTTAAATGCTTCAAATTAGGTTTCAAATTTGCATGGACGTACATGTTGAAATATATGGATAAAGTGAAGATATGTAACTGGGAATCCATAGCTCAAATGCGCGTGCTGGCAAGCTAGGATCTACAAACATTCATATACTTTTAACTGATTAATTTGGTAGAAGGAGCCTCCTCATCATCATCAATAACTGCATTCTTTGCAAGAAATTCATATGCTTTCGGATCTATAAATTTTTTAATTTTCTTCGTTTTAAGTTCAAAAAAATTCCTGTTTAAGTTGGTGTCAGCCATTCCTTCGTCTTTCATATCTGTTTAGTAAATCACATACAGTCCTATTAATAGTTTCATTGGTTTTACTTTTTACTGGATAATGACAAATATGTCTATTTATTTTCATATGGCTGTTAAAACTTGAAAACCAATCACTTGCATTACAGGGATGAGGATATTTTTATTTCATTGTGGAATCTCCATCGGTCGCCTCTTTATTGGGTGGATGCAGATAAATTTAAGCCAGAGAGATGGCCTATTAATGGACCAAATCCAAACGAAAATACAGAAAACTTCAGGTGCTCTTTCTTTTTCCTGGCATAATAGGTCCAAAAGCTAATCCTAAATTGACAGGACTTCATTTTTATACATGGATCTGTTGACTGGATATGAATCAATTTAGTAATTTACATATTGGAAAGTGTGTTTTCCTATATATTTCTTAAAGAGCTTTAAAGATGCTTAAAACACCTGTCATTTTGCTTGATTGCTCATTGAGTTGAGTGGTATCTTGATCATAGTTTCTTAGTTAAGTTTAGGTATCTGAAACTATTTAATATTAAGGGTTTCTTGGTTAAGCATCTTCCTTTTGTTAAGTTGGTGAGATTGAAAGGGCTGCAAGTCATAGGTTTCACTTCTTCACTGTCTTAAATTAAACTAATGGCTTTTAACTGGTTACATGGGAGGCTTACCTTAGATATGGGTGTTGCTGTGAATGTTAAATATGCCTAAGTCCTAACATCTACTTTCCTAGAGAATAAAGGCTGTTTACAACAGTGCATGATCATGAACCTTATTTCCAATGTGCTCTTTCTTCAGCACCATCAGAAATATTTATAATGTAAAATTTTAATCCCCCAAATATTCTGATATATTTGCCTGTTTTATTTGCTTATCAAGAAAAGCATAGAATTATGAGTATCAAACTTTGAAGGTCCAGATTTAGCAATCACTTAATGACAATATTTTCTCATCTGTAAATTGCATTAATAATATAGAAACTGCTAACATTTTTAAGAACTAAACATAAAATGTCACTTTATAAATGATTAATGTTTGTAATTGTGTATAGATTATGTGTAAGGTAAATTTACAAGTTTCTGTAATTGCTGCCTACCAGGTCTGTTCTGTATTTTTTTTTGTGTTGTTTTAAAAATCAACACTACTAGGCATATCCCAAATGTAAATTTTAATGATCAGATTTAATGCACAGAAAATTAATTCAAATCAGACACAATAACACAGCAGATACCCTGGGAAAACCCTCCTCTTGAGGGAGAAAAACCCAGCAACAAAGATCTCTCTTATATATATAAATAGAGGCAACAATGCTCTTTACAATGAGGCCAATCACAAGTCCAATATTCAGCACCTACACAAGATGCAATGACAGATAATAATCTGCACCTCCTTAATATCCAAATCTGCCCTTGAAGAAATTCACAACCTGCTCTTGAAGAAATTCGCACTTGAATGAAGTAATAAATCGAACTTGCTTGATGAACTTGATAATGCAAATGATAGAGCGAACTCCTATATATACATATTGAAAAGATGCCACCTTCTATGAAGCAAGTCGGCTAACAATAAATATATATCTCTTACAAAGAGATGCGACCAATCAAGGGTAAGTCGTCCTCATAGGTAATCGCGCCAAGATGAAAGGAGGTCGGCCTTGAATAAGGACGTGTCTCTTCATTTAATAATTTCTTTAACCAATTCGTGCCATATATATAAATTAAATAGCCTCATGGCTATCATTTAATTTATCAAGCTGGAATATTATATCAACACTGTATGTTATCATTAACACTCCCTCTCAGCTAGAGAGAATACTTCCAGCTGCCCAAGACAAATCACCTCAACATGATGTCCATCACATTGGCTACAACCAGATGTGAAAAGAAGAATATCACCTCAACGTGATATTAGATATCGCTTCAACATGATATCAACCATAATGGCTACAACCATACTATGGTGTGTACAAGTGTTCATCACTTGCGTGATGTTGTCACCTCAACATGACATTAACAAGTACAAGATGTGTCATGGAGTCGCACACATGACATCCACCATGACTCAGCTCAGAGGGTGGAAACAAGGGCTTTCACCTCAAATTCCTCCGTCTCAGAGGAAAATACATTAACAAGGGCTTGCATCTCAAATTCCTCCATCTCAGAGGAAAATGCATTAACAAGGGCTTGCACCTCAAATTCCTCCGTCTCAGAGGAAAATGCATTAACAAGGGATTTCACCTCGAACTTCTCTCACAGAGAAGAACTCATTAAACAAGGCTCACCGATACTGAGACTCTTTCTCAGTCAAGGCTGGATTCTCCACCATACCAAGCTTATCTTGAAACTACACAAACTTTATCCTGGAAAGAGGCTTGGTGAGAATATCTGCCGTCTGCTTATCAGTGTTGATGTACCTCAACTGTACAGCCTTCCGCAGTACCATATCCCTAATGTAGTGGTACTTTATCTCAACATGCTTGGTTCTGTCATGGAACACAGGATTGACAAAAAGCTTCACACAACTCTGATTATCACAATGAATGATAGTAGGCTTCATTGATTGCCCAAACAATCCTGCAAGGAGCTTATGAAGCCACACTGCTTCCCTAGTTGCCATACAAGCTGCAATATACTCTGCCTCTACTGTACTCAATGCTACAGATGACTGTTTCCTGCTGCACCAGGAAATCATAGCGGAACCCAAATTGAAGCAACAACCAGAGGTGCTCTTCCGATCTGTGACAGAACCTACCCAATCAGAATCAGTAAAACCATGTAACTCCAAGTCTGCATTTGAAGAATACCTCAACCCATATCCAACTGTGCCGCGCAAGTATCTTATGATATGTTTAGCTGCAACAAGATGTATCTGTCTTGGATCACACATAAATTGGCTAAGTGCACTCACTGCGTAGCAAATATCAGGTCTAGTGTTAACTAGATACATCAAGGACCCAATCAGCTGTTTGTACAATGTAGGATCCACCAAGTCTGAACTAGCTACAACCTCCTTCAATTTATGTAGGTTGGTCTCCATAGGTGTAGACATGGATTTGCAATCCATCATACCAAATCTCTTAAGTATATCAATGGTGTACTTTCCTTGACTTAGAATCATCTCATCTGGTTTCTGCCAGACTTCTAATCCAAGGAAGTGATGCATGAGCCCAAGGTCCTTCATCTCAAATTCCGAAGTCAACTCCTTCTTGCACTCGAGAACCAGGTGATCTTCTCCAGTAAGGATCAGATCGTGAACATACAAAACCAAAATTAATGCATCACCATTGATTACCTTGAAGTAGAGATTTGAATCAACATCATTCTTCAAGAAGCCCAAACTTGACAGGTACTGATCAATCTTTTCGTACCATGCACAAGGAGCTTGCTTAAGACCATACAAGGCCTTCTTTAGTTTGCAAACATGTGACTCCTTCCTATGAACCTCAAATCCATCAGGTTGCTCTATATAAACCTCTTCCTCAATCACTCCATTGAGAAAGTGAAATATTCCGAGCCAAATTTATTTTAAAATTTTAAAATTACAAATTCAAATCAATGCACCCGTTAAGGTTAGAAGATAAACCAAAACGTGCTGAAGCAACTCTAACCAGAATGTACACCAGGATCCCGATGTGGGCAAGGTGTGAGCATTGGTCAGAGGATCTTAAACAAATTGCTTATGCAGGAACTCTAACCAAGAATGGCGCCGATGATGGCGGGCATATGGTCAGAGGGTCTTCTACACTACGTACTGAAAGGGAACTCGACACCAAGTATGTGCTACCCAATCTAGTATGGAGTGAGGGGCGACCATATGGCGGAGTATTACAAATAACAATGCTTTGAAAGAAAGAACTGAATTGCTGAAAGGACTCAACACCCAGAATGTGCTTTCTAACCCAGAGTGGGAAAGTAGCTACCATAGGGCGGAGATGTAACTATTAAAAAATAACTTCACAATGAAAGTGAGCATTACAAAACAGAATTGAACAAGCTTGAGAACCACTGCCAGTACTACTATCAGTTTACAAAATGAGGATCATTCGCCTGCCAAGAGCATAGGAACTGGAAAGATTAGCATTACAACATATTAAGAACTTCCCTTGGATTGATTCAAGATGCCAAATCAATAACTCTCACAATGACTGAAATGATACTTCTGATTTTCTCAAATCTGCACTTTAAGCTTAAAACCAGCAACCTATGAAATTACCCATATGCTCATATCTCACTTATAACTCATTCAAAAAGCATGAACTCTGATGCACAATATTCCTAGTATGATGGCGCTCAAGCTTACAACCAAAAACAGACTTAAAATGCAACTATCACTTAATGCACAATTCCCAAGACAAACTGAAAAGTACGGCCCAGCAAAAAGGGGCGATTTTCCTTTAAAATTCAGATCCTTCTTTAAAAATTCTACAAACTGGCACAAATGGACGCCTAGCCTAGACAGATGGTATGATGCAATACCCAGAACAAATATTTTTGTATTTTTTGATTTACAAATGAAAATACGGATCTGCTGTAGCTAAAATGCAATTCTAGAATTTAGCTAATATGCAAAAACAGAAACTAAGAGTCACAATGCTGATTACAAGTGCACAAATTCCAATGAACTCACAAAACTAAACTAAATCACCACTAGTTGCTGTGTTGCAAGCAAGAAGCAATGCCCGAGCTAGGAGGCCTTCATTCCCCGAAGCAATTCCAGAGCCAAACCGGCAGCATAACAATACTGTAGACAAAAGATAATCCAATGATGACCAAGGACTCCCTTTTATAATTTTCGGTTGACTCTTCTCGAAACCCTAACCTTCACTTTTGAGTCAAACCCTAATTCCTTCACAGGTGGCGTCCCACTTTTCCAAGCACTTTGTCTTTTAATATCATTTTAATCTTTCCTTGAAAATGGCGTCCACTTTAAGCTTATAATAAACTTCATAAAAGATATAATTAATTCTCTTTAATGAAGTGCCACCCTTAAAGAACACCTTTTAAAAAGACTTAAAGTAAAGAAGCTAGGCTAAGGGGGTCAACGTTAAATTATAACATTAAAACGTGACTTTTAATTAAATAGCTCAACTTATCTCTCCAAATGTGCCCCAAAGCCATAAATGAACAGGGCAACTGATCAAACTGAAGGAGGAAGTCAACCATGCTAAACCCAACTGAAAAACTGCCAGAAATAGAATTTACTAAAAATAGTAAATTCCTGAAGATGCTCAGAATGCCAAGACGAACATACCACTGCGAAGCTCTCTGAAAACCCAAAAAGAATCTGCCATTGAAACAAACAACTCCGAGCCAGAACATCCTTCAAAATAGGAAACCCTAATTTTACCTTCCAACTAGCCTACGGGTCTCCGGAAAAGGCCAACGGTCACTAAAAAGGTCAGGCTTGAGACGGGGACATTACAGAAAGGTTGTCTTCACATCCATCTGGTGAATCTTCCATCCTCTAGATGCAGCAATAGCAATAATGGTTCTGACAGAAGTATAGCGAGCAACATGAGCAAATGTTTCTTCATAATCAACTCCCTCTTTCTGAGAGAACCCACGAGCCACAAATCTTGCTTTGTACTTCTCAATGCTTCCATCTGCAGCATGCTTAATCTTGAATAGCCATTTAGAAGATACCACAGACTTGCCCTCGGGTCTAGGAACAATGTCCCAAACATCATTCTTAAGAATTGATTGATACTCCTCTATCATAGCATCTTTCCAAACCTGATGACTAGATGCTTCCTCAACACAGTAGGCTCGGATTCTATAATCTGACTCATCAAGGCAATATAACTGGAGAACTTATGTGGCCTTTTGCTTTCTCTGAATGTGCCTCTAGGAGCTGCAAAACTTTCAGCCTCTTGCATAGGACCCATAGAGGTCTCTTTCTCCCAATAACAATGTCAATCGGCCCATCAGTAGGTTCCAAGGGTTCAACAGGATCAATATCTTCTTTTGGTTCTGAAGTCTCCCTCTGAATCTCAGGAGTATGGTCAATTTCCATATCCTGAGGAGACTCTTCATTATCAAGCTATTGTTCTGTACTAAATATGCAAGCTATGATCAGTAGCTTGAGAAGAGTACTAATTGTCAAGCTATTGTTCTGTACTAAATTAGAGTACTAATTGTCAAGCTATGAATCTGGAAAAATATTGAAACAATGTGGTAAGATTTAGTGGGTGCAAGCAGGATTGGGTTCTCCATCATTAAAACATGTAGAAGAAAGGAAATATGCATGCATTAGACATTTATGCAAGTTGATGGACCAACTCAAGCATCATTGGTGAAGAATAGATAAAAGATCAAACATTGATCAGTTGGTATGCCTCTGTATACTAAATTGAAGCTCAAAATCAAGTATATCAATCCCAGTGATGGGATTGGTTGAGTATATTGATCCTCAAGGGGTTCTCTTCCCTTGTTGATTGTAAGGACCTCACTAAACAGTTTCTCAGTGTAACAGTAAATAAATTCATCAATTCAACAGAAACATTTATCAAGATTGAAATTAAAAATTACTGTTGAGGTTCTAAGGCTGAAATTCCTTGGGGAGCTCTTCTTATTAATTCTGGAAGATGGATTTCGTCACTATCACTTCATTGGAGCAAGCGTTTCTTTTTGCATTGTGATAAATGCCATGTTAGAAAAAGGGTAAATCAAGCATTTCATGGAGTCCCCAAAAGTAATCCAAGTTTTATGTTGTGCCATTTTCTTCTCTTTCTGCTCCAATTTTGCCTTTGTTTTCCTCTCAGAATTCTGCTCCCTCTCCTCTCAAGGCTCATTACAGAACTAAGACAAAAGAGAAGGGCATCATGCTATATTATAATTATCAAATAAAATGAATATTCTTCAGAAAAATACATAATACAAAAGGGGCCTGAAGCTTCAACACTTTTAAATGAGGCATAAAAAAGAGGTGGTCAGTCAATTACATTCAAGAATTGAAGTGGCAATGATCCCCAATATTTACTAATGACTATTGAGTACTCCTTTGCAAACAAGGAGGCTCTTTCGAGAAAATATCTGTGAAGTCAAGAATCTTTTAGGTCAATGCATTGTTGATAAAGGACAAAAAGTTTGGTGTCATGATGTGACATCTTGTAATTGTCCACCAAGCCCCCTTTTATGACCTTACAATCCTGGCTAGGTGCAGGCTAACTTTTGTTGATATCATTATGAACAAAGAAAAAAGAAATAAAGAAATTATCTTAGTCTTCATGAATGACCAAAGTCAGTTGATGGAATTTGAAAGTAAAGCCAGTTGCAATAGCAAGAGGAAATCAAAATGTGCTCCATCATCCAAAAGAGCAGCACAATCTTAATTGACCTCTATGGGACTACAGGAACAATGATTGCCTTAGAAAATTTATTGGAGAAATACAGATCCATCTCATTGCATTCTTAGTGTTAGGAAGGTGACAACTTGAGAACAGTAGGGTTAATTTAGAGTGAAAGTAGAGGTTTAAGGTATATTGTTGGAAGGATTTTGAAATGTTTTTTTTTTTTTGTGAAATGCCATTCAAATTTCAATCGATATTCACAAATAAAGGTAGATTTAATGTTATGTACCAAAAAAGGGTCAGTATGCATGATCCAAAATAATATAAGTTCCAAAATGTGCAATAAAAGTCAGCAGACATTATGAAGTCCTTGAGGCTCCAAGAGCAACCAGTAACAAAAAATGGAATAACTTTAATTTCTTAATGTTTTCTTGGGTTTCAGATTTTCAAATTTTATGGTTTTAATTTTCATGTTTGGTCAGTCTTGTGTTGTCAACATGTCAAAGGGCTGTCATGATGTTTTCTCATCTAGTCCTTGATTGTTGCTGTTTCAAAGTTTTGAGGTTCTGTTCACAATGTTGTGTCATTTTATCAGAGATTTATAAGCATCTATGCATTTAATTCCAAATCTCTTAACAACATTTTCTATATTGTTTTCTAGTTTGCAAGAGTCATTTTTTCCAAATGTCTATGTAATGTTGTTCTCTAATTGCCATGCCAATGTTATTTAAATGATGTTCCTTAGAAATGCATTTTGGGGACTTTTCTTTGGTATTGTAAGTGGTTCTTCATAGTATGGATTTTGGATCATTCCCTTTTCAAATACGTGTAGACAATGATAAATATAAGTACACTAATAACACATTAGGAAAATACTGAGGAAAATCTAGAGGTCTAGTGCAAAGGAAGACCATCACCAGATTATGATGCCCAAAGATGGGCATCCCTTGATGCTCATTGGCATGAAGGCCTTTCTAATTCGAGACTCTAACCAACTCATCTTTTCCAATGTCTTGAACTAAAACAATATAATAAGAATAACAAATTTAGTAGGGGTTGATGCAAAGTTTGGTCAGTCTTGGACAAGGATGTCCCTCTCCGGCAATGATGTGAATGGGGCTTTACTGGGACAAGACTATTCAATAATAGAACTGGGCTGCATTATAGGACAAAGATATTATACCAGCTTTGAGCCTCAATTTGAGACATGGATATTCACATCAGTAGATCATTCTTTGAAAGTGTCAGCAGTGTTTATAATATAACAGCCATTCTATAGCATTTATAACTATTAAATTCTTCTCATTGTCACACAAAAACATTTACAGCAGATTAAGACATGATAACAACCAAGATTTAGTGACCTAGCCAAAGACAACAATCAACATGCCTTGCTCACTGATGACAGTGGTCAACCTACTGTCAAATAGCAGTCATCAAACATTGTGCTACAATTTGATGTTGCTAACTGGTTTGCTGACATGCGAACTAATCTCAAATCAGGTCTTCCTCTGCTAAAATAAACATTTTAGTTGCTTCCTGGATTGAAAATGTGTATTAAGTGATGTCCGAATCAAAATATTTAAACTGCTTTAAGTCTCTAACACGTTGGCCTAGTGTGCAAAATTGATTATCTTAATCATCTGCTTTTGTCACAGTTTCCCAAGAACTAGAAGTCTTTCTTGCAAACATTTTGGATTGTTAAAGCCTAAAATAACTAATTATTTTACTGTAATAGATTTTCTCATTTTCTTGAATTTTGGGTCAAAATAGGGAATGGCATCTTATGTGGCATAAATGATGTCTCGAAAGGCTAGTGATGTGTATTTTTTTATATACCAGTGATGTGAAAGGTTCTAAGAGGATTAAGTTTCTTGCATGTGCCTGAACACAATTGATGAAGTGTAGGCCTAACTAGGGCCATAAGTCTTCTTATGTTCAAATGAGTTTGTAGTTTTTCCTTAGAATCAGAAGGTTCAGTTGAGTACTTTTAAGAAAAATTACATTGATTCTCTGTTGTGCATGTATATTCGCCACAAGGGTCATTTTATTTTGATGTGTTGTTCTTTGTGTTTCAAACTTGCTTCATTTGGAGAGTTGACAATAATAAAGGATGAATATAACTAATGTAGTTAGGATTGTCGACAATTTTTTATTTCTTTTTGAGTTTAGCTAGTTAAAATTTGTTTTGTCAATCTGTTGGGGTGAGAAAAGCTTTTTATTATCAATCAGAAGTGCTTTGTTTTTCATATGTTTTTGCAAATTTTTCTTTTAATTAAATTTCAAGATGACTACTTTTGACATGAGCGTTTTATTTTGTGTTATTGGAAATAAATTGGCAAAAAATGCTTAAATTGAACTTATCTTACTGTGTACTTTATATACATAAGCCATTTTGTTTGTGTTATTGGAAACAAATTGGCAAAAAATTCTCAATTTGGACTTATCTCATTGTGTACTCTATATACATAGGACCTTTTACAACATATGCATGAAGAAAGTTGAAATTTATTTATTACATGCCTGGATTTGATGACTTGGAACTGGTCTTCCCACTACACCAGGACACCTGGTGATCATGATTGTTAAGTTTACTTTTATGATACAGATACTTGTAGGAGGGAAATATGCAAACGTGTGGCCTGGCTTTGTCTAAGAATTTCTGCTGTTAAAGATGCACTTAAATTTAGATAACTAACAATCTTTATATTGGGTTTACTTCAAGTTGTTTGCTCGGTGCTTTTCAGTGTTTCTATACATGCACAAGCTGACTTGTGTGCATCAGAATCATCCTAGCATTTCAAACTGCAAAAAAGGATGAGGCAATCTAATTCCACAAGGGTTCAAGAATGAGCCCAAGCTTGTATTAGCAATTAAAGCCCCAGCATTGAGCTCCTATCTTTTTACATTTATGGATGATGGACTGTTATGTCACACATTCTTCTTGATGTTAAACTTTAGCTTCTCCACCTTCACCTTAAGCCTCTTTGCCTCTAACTGTAGCTCACTGTCTCATTTACCCAATTGCATCATATAGCTGAAGGACTTTAACACTCTCTGACTCTATTAGTGTATACTGGATTTTGATGGACAATTCCTTTCTTTTGTGGACAAAACATGTATTTTTAATAGCTCCCTTCTAGTTCATAATGCTTCTATTTATACTTGTTCACATTGCCTTCCTTTCTGGAATGTGGTGGCTAAGATTGAGATTTTTATGTTATCATTGGAAAGGGAGGACAAATTGCAGTTGAAATATGAGATGCTCTGCACTTGTCTTAAGTATTTGCAGTTATTTAAGTCTTATTATTATCCCCTAAGTTTATTGTTGAACACTTTTAAGTTTAGAGTTTTATGAGTCATGGTTTGGGCTAGTAGAACATTGTGATTGTTTGTGAGCCTTGTGAATACAACACATGTTCTCTGCAGTTTTACATAAAACAATAATTCTGTTGGAAGCTTAATTGAATTTTTTCAATCCTCTAATAAATTTAGAGGAGGATTCAAAATTATTACTGAGGAATTTATCATTGGCGTTTGAGTTGTCTTTATCAAGGTCCAAGTGTTTGACACATAATCTTGTAATTACAACCTACATCTCATTCCATGTTGCAGTTATCTGCCATTTGGAGGGGGGCCTCGAAAATGTGTTGGTGATATGTTTGCTACATTTGAGGTGAGTTCAAGAAATATTTTGCTTTTGGAGAGTATCTAAACATCTTAGGACCTTGATAGTTATACCTAATGCAATTATTAGATGAAATAAGAGTCTTAGAGGCAGCTAGGCAGCTTGTTTGCTCACATGATTAATTGAAATGATTCCATCCATTATATTTATTCTTTGTTGCTGTATATGTCTTTTTGTTTTCGTTTTCCTTGATTTCAGTTTGTCATTTCCTTATAATACTAATATTTTGGGTCTATCTTCTAGATCCTTCTTGAGGGTAGAAGATATTTGTGATATCACAGAGCTCCTTCAGCCAGAAGAGGGGTCTAGAAGATAGACCCAAAACATAAAGTTGGTATTATAAGGAAATGATATTGTGAAATCAAGAAAACTGAAAACTGAAAATGTCTTATTGTGGAAATTTGAAAAATCTAATTTTTGTTTTTGTTCTCTTCTTCATTTCTGAAAATGTGATTCTCTGACTTATACTTGAAGTAAGGAAGCCTCTGTTTCTTCCTTCTCGCCATTTACTTATCACTGCAAGGCTGGTGGATATTGGTCTTTTTCTGACTTTATCTCAATTGGTTCTTGGTGATTTTAGCCTCATATTTTGCTGACAGGTGTACACATTATTGTTCTTCACCCTTCATATATGCAAATGGTTGCATATGCATGTAGAAATTGCTTCGTTTGTTTAAGCATATTTTGTCTGCTTCTATCTATGTGGTTTCAGTATTGATGTCCAATTTGTTAAATCAAGAGCATACCACCACTCTGTTAGCGTCTATGTATTTTGTTGTGATATCTTAAATCCTCTGTGCATTGGTCTCAAAGTTGTTAAATGTTATCAGCATTACTACCAAGTCTCAGTTCATTCATGGTACTTTTGACCTTGTTTGTGGCATTATTAGCTCTTTTGACCTTATTTGTGACATTACTAGCTCTTTTGACCTGTTGACTGGATCGCCATTTTTTGGGCACATTTTGGGTGTTATATTTGCAGACAGTTACAGCAACCGCAATGCTGATCAGAAGATTCAATTTTGAACTTTCTGTTGGAGCTCCACCTGTAAGTCAAGTTGCATGTTCATTATCTTATTCAGCATGTGAGTAGAGGAAAAAAGGACTTTTTACATGTTGTCAAATGTATACCTCCTCTTAGGCATGAGTGATGTTAAGTGGTATATTTATTAGTAACTCTTCCTGTTTATGCAGGTGGAAATGACAACTGGGGCGACAATTCATACCACTGAAGGCTTAAAAATGACAGTGACACGAAGAATTAGGCCTCCAGTGATTCCAGTGATTGAGGCTCCAACACTCAATATGGTTGATGAAGGTGGTTTAATCAAGAGCTATAAGGCTTCAAATGGACCTGTTAGTGTTCAAAATCCAGAAATATATGAAGGCAAACTGAATAAAAATGAGATAAATAGAAATGAGATTCCTTCTTCTCACCTATAACATGCGTACTTTGGTTGATTTAGCCGGGATGGGAAATACAGTATACTTGCTTTGGGAAGGAAAAATCATGGCTGCTCCTGTAAGATAGTTCTGTGATTTGTGTCAGATTCCATGTCATTACAGTGCCAGAAGGCATTGGATAGGTGCTTTCGTCCCTCTCTTCTACCATGTTAAGCTCTATGTACCAGGCATTATGCATAGTCCATTTTAAATAGCTGCTGCCAAATATGAGTCAAATATCTTCTTCAACATTAGTAAATTATTGTCAGGGGAAAACACCTCTGAAGTACCACTCCAAAGCAAGACGTTTGTGATTTTTTAAATGTTGTAAATTCAATTGGAGTACAATTCTTTCATTTTGGAGGTGCTAAAGATTTTCGATAGCTTTGAATTTCATGTATAGTGTAGCTTGTAATTGATTGTGGCTAGAATGGCCGTCAGACTTTTATGTACTCAAATTTTATCACTCATTAAAAAAAAAACTGTTCTTTTCAATTCAGCGACTTTATAATGTGCGCTTAAGCCGCTACTCTTAATGTTTTAATCTAGGTTTTCGATAAGGAGTATCAGCACATCGTTTAAGGGCATCTATGTTTCACCAGGGAAACTCGACGACGCGTCACCAACATTTTTTTGGGTCATCCCCGTTTTGGGATGTTTCTGGGATGTATGGAATCCTAGGGGACGTCCTCAAATTGGGAGAAAATGCAGGGGACACCTTGGAAACTTAGGGACATCTTAGAAATCTAGCTGTCCCTAGGATGGTTAGGGGATGTCACAAATGTCTCCGTTTGTCTTGGGGACCCCATAAAAAGTAATTAATTTTTTTTTTAAAGTTTTAAAAAATTAAAAAATTGTGAAAATGGTGTGCTCTTTGAAGGTTCGTGTGGTTTCAAATGCCTTAGTTTGTGCTTGGTGGCAAGGGCTCTGCCCTTCAACCTCACCGTGTATTGCGACGAGGAGCATGTTAGGGGCATTGCCCACAAATCCCACAAGGGCTGCTAACTCTCAACTTTGTTTATAGGAGTTAATGGTGGACTCCCAACACCCTAGGATCACTTGCAAGACAACACTAATTTCCACAAGAGAGAAATGAGAGAAATATCATGCTATGATTATGGATGTAAGATTGTCAAATTGAATATTTGATGTACATATGATGCCTTGCTTATAAAGGCAAGTTGTGAGATAGGATTAGACAAGAACTTGACATGTGTCTTAATCATGTACAATGAGACTACTACCTCAACAATTATTAAATGACCCAGGACACAAGTATTAAATAAAAGTGAACTAGATAAGATATGATAAGATCTTATCTAGACAACTAAGATTTTTATAAAAACTAGGAACTAAGTAGACTTAACATATAATTAAGACCCCACTAAAATTAGTTAGGAAAAACACCAATTTACACCAACACCCTCCCTCCTTAAGTGTAACTTAGGGAGTAGATTATAATGCAAATGATGCAAGGATGGGTCCTTACTACGAGGTCATCTTAGGTATCCATGTACAAATGCAATCTCTCACAAATAGAGAAAAAAAGAACCCAATGGGATAAAACTCCCTAAAAGAGAGATGGAATACAAAATGCTCTCAGTGATGCATGAAAAGGACAATAACCCATACGAGGATGAAAACCCCCCATAAGAGAGAAAAAGAGAGACCATGCAAGCCCCCATCTATGTAGTGTCTCCTGCAATGATTGTAGATGCTCGACAATGAATGTTGAAAATGATCCAAGATAGCCAAACAACATTCCTCCCCTTGGGAAGAAACAAGAGCAAGATGGTATGCATGATGTCTTCCCATTCTTGAAAGGAAGATGTGGGAAATAGAATGATATGTGATGTCGTCGAAGAATGCTCAAGTGTCTCCATATCGATATTAAAAGGTGTCACACTCCAAACAAGCGTTCTAGGCCACACTGCCAAATAAGACAATCTAGAATCTCCTAAAAATGACTATAAAATAATATCCAAAGACAAAGATGCCTCCTTTGAAGACAAAGAAGCTTCCAAATGTTGTCCAAAAGAATCCACACTCATGTCACTACGAAGGATGATCATGTAGATAATGAACAAGAGGGTCAGAGTGTTCCCTCACAACAATTGAAGAAGGATCATCTACATCAAAGAGAAGATGCATGTAATCAATGATGTCTCCCAAATTTGAATGCAAGACTCACAAAACAAACCAACAATGTTGGTCAAGTACTCATCCTAAGTAGCCATCTCTAGAAAATGATGTATGTCTTGCTACATTGAATAACAAGGAGCCAAAAGTATGGAATCACAAGTATCCTCAGGTACAATAATAGATGAAGGAGATGGAACATTAGCATATGTCACTCGATACTCAAAAATGATACCAAGATTTAATTGACCATACCAAATCTCTTCAAAAGTGTCCACACAAGATGCCTCAATGTGAACATCTGCCGAATCATTAGGAGCAAAATTTGAGGTGTAGACTTGAGATTGGTGATCAACCTCCCCAATTGGAACTATATCTCTACTATGCAAATCTCATATTATGACAAAATCTAGTGTGAATTCAACACTCTTGCCTACTCCACCATGTGTGATCTTATAGAAAGGATATTGGTTAAGAATAAAGGCACACAAAAAGCGTCATTAAATGCTTTGTCATCCATGTCAATGGATCCCTTCCCACGAACATGCACATATGTGTTGTTAGCCATTAGGATGTGGTGATGAACAATTCTCAAATGAAGTGAACATACTCTTTGATGAAGCCATATGATGTGAGGCTCCTGAATCGAGTATCCACCTCTTTGGCTCAGAATTTGCAACTGCAACACATGCTTACCCTTTATGTTTATCAGAATTTGATGATGAAGAAGAAGATGAACCCTTTGATGATGAAGGAGAATTGATTTGAGTCTTCTTAAGAAGATGCTTCAACTCATCAATTTGTTTTGAATAATATTGATGTTCATCATGCCTATTTTCTTGCAATATGCACATGTAGGCTTCTTCTCCTTAGATGATTCCCTTGAAGAGGGAGAGGATTCAAATTCTTTATGTGGATTGTTCTTTTTTTTTTTTTTTTGCTTCTTATCAGGATTCTTTGATTATTTTTGTACCTTAGACTCACTAACCAACAATGCTTGTGACTTGGACGACTTGATTAGACCCATTTGCATTAACTTCACTTCCTCTTGGATTAGGAGATTTACAAAGTTGTCAAACTTAGGATCAACATATGATGCTCCCATAGAAAATTGATGGGTATGAAAGCCAAAAAAAAACATTGAATACTTAGGACCAAGCTTGGACAACACATTCAAAATCAATTGTAAATCCTCTTTATCAATATTGCAATCTTTTAGCTGTGTTCTTAGTTGTTTGAGCTAGGAGAAGTAGTCTTGGATGTGGTAATTTTTTTTTGGATCAAGATTCATCAAATCATTATCAATCTTATATCCCCTAATCTTATCAGTTTTACCATATAGCTCAAAAAGATCCCAAGCATCTTTAGGTGTTTTGCACGATTCGACATGAAATTGCAAATCAAATGAGACTAATAAACGTATGCATCCAAGTATTTTCTCACGATCAAGCTCCCATTTTGCCAATTCTTTAGCATAAGTAGGTTGAGGAATAGTTTCCTCTAGATAGCCAAGACAATCCTTCCCCATGAGATGCTTCCATATTTATTTTCTCCATGAAGCATAAATATATGTCTAGTTAGAAGTTCAATTTGAGATTTTCCAATTGTAAGAACACACAAGCAAAAGAAAACAACCAACTACTGCAAAATTATCCCCCCAAATTACTCAATCAAGAAACCCACCAACAATATATGATTGTGGCACTTCATACTTGGTGCGATTACAAGTGCCACTTTCCAAAAACAATGAAGTGGACTTGATCTTAGTGCTTACAAATGCCAAATTTGACCACAAGCTCAAAGTAAAATGTTCACACAAAATTGGATCAATCTAATCACACCAATGCAAATGAAACAAAAAATTATGTAGTTTAAAAAAAATCACTCAAAAATGTTACTATAGGATCAAGAACAAAGCTCGAAAGTTCCTAAAACGAGAAAAACTTAGTAACATCTGTAAGAATCTACAATTTTTAGCAAAACCAGACACCAAAATAAATTAAAAAAAAAAATTGCACCACTGTGAAGAGCACAAAATTCTACCTCAAATAAAAAAAATTCTCAAAAAAAGGTTGAATGATTGAGTTGGATTGCAAATTCAAAACTGTTGATGAAGAGGGGGGCAGTTTTGAGCAATTTGTTGAGGATCATTTGGCCGTTGAATTTAACACAATTGCAGATGACAATCATTTGACTATTAAATTTAAGACAATAATTTTGACGGTCATTTGGCTATCAAATTTAACACAACATTTGATGATGATCGTTTGGATGTCAAATTTAAGATAGTTGAAAATAAAAAAAATATTAATTTTTTTTATGCTAAAAATGAAATGTTATATATATGAGAATAGGGGTTTTTCAACCGCTTAGTTATATTTGACCCAAAATGCTCTAAAATGATAGCTCCTTGTTGGATCCGGCAACAAACCTTCAACTTGAAACACTTGTAAATCAATCCAACTATAAAAAAATTGATGAAACAAAAGGCAAAGATGACTTTCTTTGATGCCCTATATTCAACAATTAGGTCTTTGAAACGTCCAATCATACCCAACAAAATCTTGAAGCCAAGATTGGTTCCTTATATATAGTAAGAAGCTTGCAGCATTGAAGCTTTGATACTGTATAGGAGTTAATGGTGAACTCCCAACACTTGAGGATCATGTGCAAGTCAACAACAACTTCCATGAGAGAAATGATAGAAAATCATGGTATGATTATGGATGCAATATTTCCAGATTGAATATTTGATGTACATATGATGCCTTGCTTATAAAGACAAGTTGTGAGATAGGATTATGGAAGATTTTGACATGTGTTTCAATCCTATATAAAGAGACAACTATCTCAACAAATATTAAATGACTTAGGACACAAGCATTGAATAAAAGCCAACTAAATAAGATATGATAAGATCTTATCTAGACAACTAAGACTTATAGAAAAAGAAACTAGGACCTAAGTGGACTTAACATGTAAATAGGGCCCCACTAATAACTAGTTAGGAAAAACACCTATTTGCACCAACACTGTTGGGGGAATTGCCTCTAGACCCTCATGAGGGATGCTACTCCTCAACCCTCATTGAGGTCTCCACTCCCAACCTCCACTACTTATTTGGATCTCTTGTCACATAAGAAACTTGATTACAATGAGGGGGTATGGGAGTGGAGATCAAAACTAACAACTTAGATAATTATCTTTATGACTATCATAATATTATTTATCAATGATGAAGTATCATACTATCAAAGATTCAAATGTCATTATTATAGAATATAATATTGTATGATATATCAAATGTATTTGCAATTCTATATATTTTTTTATTTTTTTGCACACATACACACACAAATTAAGTTTTGACATTTATTAATTTTTTCAACTCTCATGTGAATGCTCAATTTAACACAAATGTTATGTATTAAACTAATATAACGTATAAATGAATGCTTTATCAATGATATCATATGAATATTTAAAATTTCCCATATATTTTAAATTTTCCCTATCTTTTATATAGCCGTCCCCAAAAAATGGCTTGAAAAATTGGGGATCCCAAAACATATTCTCTTATTCCTTGTCGTCCACGTCCCATAAACTTGGGGTAACACAGTGTTTCATGAAACAATTGCATGCCATTGATAAAATGTAACGGAAAGTCATGAAATATGAGAGGTTAGTGTAGGAAACCCTATGCTTTACAAACATGTAAAAGCTTAAATTTACTAATTGGCTTCTAGATCTATGAATTTACAGGACTCACATTTAAAAAAAATGTAATTTATGAATTCCAATTCTATCTATGGCATTCCTAAAATGACAATGATGGTATTGTGATCCAAAAATTGGGTCAAGAAAGCTAGACCATGGGGTTATTTGGAAAACACTTAGGACTTTTGCTAGTGAGAAATTTTCTTTCTAAAACAAGAGATATATGATACACCACATGATGTAGGAGCATCTCAGACAAACGAACTATCAACATCAGCCAAAAATAATTTAGTTTGACTTGCATCCATTTTGGTTTGATTCTTGTTTAATTTGACATTTTCGGTGTTGCAGTCGATTGTGAGAGTTGAATGCAGATTTGGTTGCAGTTCAACTTTGACAAGTCACCTGGCATTCAAATTGGGGTGTATTTTAATCAAACCCAAAATGATGTCAACATTGGATATTAATTTGAAGAGGCAAATTTAATTATATTTAAAAGCCTTTTATGTTTTATTTTTCCTAGGCCCAAACTAGGCGATTCATATTTTGGGCATAGAGATAAACATTCTTTATTTTTAGCACCTTTTTTTGAGTTGGAAAATAAAATAAATAAATGCCTTTTGGGAGGCTTCATGAAAAGGAGGAAGGGGAAGAGTTAGCATTGCTGGAAACAAGCAAGTTTGGCACCTAAGTGATTTGGGGGACATCAAAAAATAGTGGAAAAAAACAATGATTAAATCGACCTCTTTGGATGGGAAAATGGCTGCCAGATAAAAACTCAGCAAGTGGTGTGGTTGAGAGTTGAGTGTAGGCATTGGAGATAAAGAAAAGAAAATGCATCAACCATTTTTCTGAGTTGATTTTTTTTGTAGATTAAAACCCAAGTGGAGGCGTGGTTATTGAGGAGTGCTAGAGGAATAATGTGGTGTTAAAAATCAATGCAAGACATAGGCAAGCAATTTGAAAATGCATATTTTTATTTGAACATGGTAATGTGTAAATGTGAATAAGAAAAAGACAAATAAAATACAATATATTTAACTTTGTGATTGCTCTATTAAAATATGATGGGAATTCTTGATTTGTTTAATTGATTGGCTACAAATGCTCTTAGCTTGATAAGGCACAAAGCTTTTATTTTGCATTAATTGGTATCAGAGTAGGTATGATATTGGAATGTGTGGAGAGAAGGATTTCATATTTGAGAGAGATAGGGTTTGATTAGATATGATGATTTTTTGTGTGTAATTGATTTGGGTTATCCTCCAATAGAGATGAAGGTAGGTAGAAGGTGTGCAAATCTCTTCCACTAAGAGGAAGTGGGTAGAAGAGATCTTGAAGGTGCATCTTCTAGAATCTTATTGGGTAGAGGATAGTAGTGAGAGTTTTGTTGTAGGGGGACCTGCAAAGGCAACGAGTGTTGGTTCTAATTTGTTTGTGGTTGCAAATTGAGAGTGTGTCATAATTGTTTGGAAAATGTCTTGGAGACATGGAGAGAGTTTGTGGATGAAGAAGGAATATTTGAAGCCATAGAAAGTGAAACAAGAACCCATCTGAAGGAGTGATTTGTTTCGAACTATGTGCAAGTCCGGTGGAAAGTGCTGCAAAGTGACGGTAGACAACGGTAATAGAGATAATTTGGTTGCATTGGAAATGGTTGAAAATTTGAACTTGAAGAGGATGAAGCACCCTAAGCCATACTATGTCTCTTGGTTGCAAGGAGGTCATCAAATTCAGGTAAGTGAACAAAGCATTGTGAATTTTCACATTGGAAGATATAAGGATGAAATTGTATGTGTTATAGTACTTGTGGACCGAGGATCGTCAGTGTAGGCTGATTACGTTTGATCCATGATGAATCGAAGCATAATTTAGCCACTAAAACTCAATCACAAACAAGATTATTCAAATTGAAAGTTAAACTAAGCATTTATTGAAATTGAAAGTTACAAACTATGAAAATAGTTAAATTCCTACTCTAACCCATTTGAAACTTATCCTGTTTTGGAATTGGTGTCGTGTTGATGTGGAACAACAACCCTTGCCCAATCCCATGATTTTTTGAGTCTATTTCAATCGATTCTATGGAAGAGAATCAATGAAACCATTGTGATAAATGGATGAAAACCTGATTTATGCTAAATTAAACATGATGTAAACTAAATTAACATGATTTTATGCTAAAATTGATCTAACTATGTAATTGCTATGCTAATTTAAGCTAAAAGATGGAAACCCTAATTTATAAACAAACAAAGATGGATGCATGGTGTGCGAACCCCAATCCTAATACCTGCAAAATAATAAGAACAAACACATTAGATGATGAAATGAAAGCAAGAACAAGGATTCCCCATGAAATCCATTAGCATAGTTTAAATTAGGAAAAAAGATGAAGAACACAATAAGAAAACAATAAAAGAGAGATTGAATCCTAATTAAACAAACAAACTCTTGATCCCATGGGGGAATCGGTGCCAATTTGATGTGAAAATTGGCCCTTTCCCAACTCCTATGATGCAAGCTTGATGAATGTTGATGAATGATCCGATTTGTTGATGCTTGATGAGTGCTTCAATGGAAAAATCTGCATAACCTAGCTAAGATTCAATGATAATGGATGGAATATGATAATAATTTGAGCATAGTAAGTTTACTCAAATTGTGGATGGATAAAATGAGGAATGAAGCCTCTTATTTATAGAATGCCAAGATGGATGAATGTCCAAAATAGAGCAATATGGGACTAACATTCATCCAATGGAAAGATGCCACTTGTCAACCTATGAGTGGATGGAGGATGTGCAAGTTTTGAGGATTGTGCCAATAAATGCCTATTTTTGAATTTTGAATTTGTTGAAATGACATGCAAGAGGGAAGAAAGGATGCATTGAATGCCACTTGTCTCAAGGCAAAGGACATGTAAGAGAGAGTAAATTCCTTGTTGGATGTACATGTCCACTTGGATTTTGAATTCAAACTTGGAGAATATTCCCAAAAGATGCCTTATTAAGGAAAATAGAGATTTAATAAATCAATTAAATCTATTTTCATGTGCAAGTGGTAAAAGCTAGAGGATGGGACATGAGAGGAGATTAAATTAATCAAGGTTAATTAATTTAATGAAGAGGGGTTAAATGATGTGACCTATTTGACTTAAATTTGTGGATTTATTTAAACCAAATATGAGAGGAATGTGATAAGACATTAATTAAATAAAGATTCATGATTTATTTAATTAAAAGGGATGATTGTTAGATTAAACTAAATAAGGTTTTAATTTATTTAATTTAATAGATAGACTATAAGAGATTTAATCAAATAAAATTAATTATTTAATTAAATCAGATAATTAGATCAAAATGGTTAATTTAATTATAGAGAAGAGGTGACTTAATTAGATAACTGATTTATTTAATTAAGAGAGGAATATTGATGAATTTAATTAGATAAGGGTATTTGATTAAATGGTTAGACCGAAGGATGATTCAGGATGAAACGATGTTAGTGGTTAGGATCAGCTGCACAATGTCAATAAATACATTTTACGTGTCTACATTTTCCCCTATTTGAAGCAATGCACTTGTTGCGTTGGTTCAAAGAATAAACAATCTCGACCAAAGCCAATTTTTTTTTTAAATCTTGCCCCACTGCTGCCTGGTGAGAGAAAACATGCCAATATATTGCCCCCTCAGAGATTGGACGAAAATTTCAATTTTTGGGTGATCTCGCGAAAAAAGAGGACAAGGTGCCCGACAGGTCCAAAAAGGCTTCAGGAGGCCAAAAATGTGTCTAAACGCAATAAAACGATGTAAAACAGGCCTCAACTGGACAAAGATAGGTTCGAGGGTCCAAAACCCTAGTAAGATAGCCAATTAGGGTAAAAAAACCCTAATTTTCAAGCTTAAAAAGGCTTCGAGGGGTCACTTTCAATTCATTTTCACATAGCCATCTAGCAACCTTAAGATTTGAGCTCTGACCTCTCGACGATATGGTGCAATGATAGCTCCCAATGCACATTTCCGACCGAGTCCGGACATACCAGCGGCCACCTGGCATTGGGGCACCGGTAAGTGATCCTTGATCTTTATTTTTTTGTTTTTAGCATTCATTTATTGCTTTCAAAGTTGGTCATTCTACAACGACACTATATAGTGCCGCTGAAAAATCAAATTGCACTGCGGCAGTGGAGTTTGGAGTTTCAAAATAAATTCCAAACTTCGACGCTGAAGTCATGGCCGGCGGGGTCATTTCCGAAGTGCGTCGTGGCGGTTCTTTATCGACAAGAATCTTTTCAAATTGTGCCGCTCAGAAGGAAAGTGCACCGCTACAGTGTGCTTTCGACATTTTGTGCCCCAACATCGTAGTTTGATAAAAATCAAACTGCGACGCCTTCACGGATAGCGACGCTGGAGTGGTTTCTTGGATGCCTGACAATTTTTTTTCAAACTTTTTAACATGATGATCCTTCCTGATGCAGGACGCGGCGAGGGAGCTCTATTCTCGAGAGCACAGGTTGCGGGATCTGTTTAGTTACTTGCGAGACCTCAGCGACAGAGATTAGGATCGATTACAAGACATGGGGTTGTGGTACATTGCCTATGCAATGCCTGTGCACACCCACCTTGGGATGATGTTAGCGCTTGCCGAGAGATGGCACAACGAGACCTCGTCTTTCCACCTTCCCACCAATGAGGCCACCGTCACCTTGGAGGATGTTTGGTGCATCTTGAGATTGTTGATTCATGGTCGGCGAGTTATTTTTGATATAGATAAGGGGCAGAATGTCTGTCACACAATCCTTGCCACAGAGGACATTATCATTTGCGAGGGGCAGATCGAGCTTGAGCGTCATAGGGCTCTGGCCCCTCCCTTCCGCTTGGTTATTGCGGCCATTATTTCAGGTCTTGTTGCCCCAAATCAACAAGGCCAGTACTTCAGTCCTGGTTGGGGACTCTACTGGGAGTGCATGGTGATGCGTGACATGCCTACTCATTTTTCTTGGGGGCCAGTTCTTCTTGCGTCACTGTACTAAGATCTTCACGAGTACGTCTACCTGGATGGCAGAGCATTTGGAGCAGGCGTCACACTCCTCCACATATGGGCATGGGAGCATATTGCTGTCTTTCCACTGTAGGTTGTTGCAGTACCGATGGGGCCTGATGATCCCCTCGTATGGCATTACAGAGGTGGTGTGTCCTTCACACACAAGGGTGAGCATGAGATTCTCTATTGGAGGAGGGTTCTAGATGAGATGCAGGTGTTTATATGGCATCCGTACCTTGGTTGGCCCATATGCAAATCAAATTTTCTTTTCTCGCCAGGACCAATTCATGCAGGGGTGAGAGCACACAATGATAGAGAGATATCTGCCTGGGCGCGTTCAACAATAGTTCGGTGAGCCTCAAGATTGGCTAGACGATGATTATGTGGCCGTATTTTCCTGCACCATATCACAGGTTTCATGGGGGCAATATATTCCTTCTTCTGAGGCTGTGGACAAGTTTAGACATTTGGTGGCTCGACCATGGGCTTATGATCAGGGGCTTGCGGATCCAGGCGTCACATAGGCATATAGGGATTGGTTCTGGCCTCCCCTACGTTTGACAGTTCTAGGAGCAGTCCCTGATTGGTGGAGGATAAGAGGTAGAGGGGGAGGATGAGGACGGAGAGACGGTGCACGATAGGACCAGCTGACTAGGGCTCTAGTTCAGCCAGCCCAGCCAGGTCAGGCCGATGTTTTGATGCTAAATCAGGAGCAGGTTGCAGGCTGACAACAGGTTTAGGCGGATGTACCACCATGAGCTGGGGACGAGGATTAGCCTCACGTGTATCCCCCACCAGTACAACTAGTAGGGCAGGCAGACCCTCATGATACATTGATTGCGCAGCTACAGGCCCAGGTGTAGACTTTGATAGGGGAGAGAGATCAGGCGCAAACCAAGAGGGACCAGGTCAGGGCTGAGAGGGACCAGGCCATACTGCAGAGACATGTAGTAGAGTTACAGGTGGCCACAGAGATGGGCCGAAGACAACAGTTGGGGAGCATGTAGCCTCCTCCTCTTAGAGTACAATGTCCATTCGGTCTTACAGGGAGGCCGTACGAGAGGTAGATTATTACTGTATGCACTATCATCAGGCCATACCCAGAGCAGTACGGGTCCCAGAGTACTTGCAGCGGACCAGTTACAGACCAGTAGAGGGTCACGGTGACAGAGGCAAGGACAGCAGACAGGAGGGTTAGGCCTCCTTTTGATCGAGATGATATCATTTTTTGTGTCCTATGGGCTCCTTTTTGATAGCCTGATGGGCCTTTTTGTACTGATTGACATACATGTACAGTGATCTGATTATTTTGTACTATGATAGTTATTCGATGATGATATATATATGAGATGATGATTTTTATATGATGTGATGTGTATCATTTATTTATGCGTGTATGGATGATTCTACTTCTATATGCTATGCAATGATGTTATGGTGTTATATGATGTATTTATGGATGCATTTATTTCTGATGATATATGCATTATGTAATGATTATGACTAACAAATCTATATTATGTTGTTGACTTATGATATGCAGATGTATTTATGTGATGCGTTATGATGCTGAAATCTATATGATGATTTGAAAATGATATGATATGTAATATGCAATATGCAAAATGATATGGAAATGATCTATGGTGTATACACGAAATGATGTGAATCATGCTTATATATGAAATGATTATGGATGGATGTATGCTTTGCATGTAATGGATTTTGTATGTTCCTATTTATGCTTATAATTATGTGGAATGATTTATGCAATGAAATGTAAAAATAAATTGTGATGCTATTTATGAGATGATATGGATGATTAGTGGATGGTATAATGCCATGTAAATGCAATGGTCATGTTTTATATGATGTGTATTGATGATGCGAATGAGATGGTTTTAAGATGCTTAGAATAACAAATATTATCTTAAACATGTTAAATGATAATGCAATGTATGAAATGATATGTTAATGTAAAGTGGTATGATGGTGCTTAATGTAAAACGAATATAATATGGGAGATGACTTTATAATGTTATGCGAATATGTATGCAATGGATTATCTATAATATTTATGTACCTATTATGTATGATTATGCAGTAGGTGGTAATGTGAAATGGTTATGAAATGTTTATGCAAATGAATGTTATGCAATGATTTATGTGATGAATGTAATGTGATGCAAAAAATGGATGCAATGTAATGAGAAAAGGATGTGCTAATTTATGAAAAATGCTTATAATACCATGTTTATATGATGATGAAAATGCAATGTGTATGTTTCCTATATGATATGTTTATGCAATATGCTAATGATTTGTGGATGTAGGATCGATGACGACGATGATGATAATAATGATCAAATGTCATAGTACCTTGTTAGTGTGATGAGCAAGAAGGAATGAAAGAGAAGAAGTCATTTCAACAAGACACAAGATGATGAATATGCAAATGATGATTATTGCTTTCCGAGGAGTTGGGATTTTCAAAGGGCCAATTTTCTTATGTTTGATGACACACGTGGTACGATGCATCAAGGTATAGAGAACTAGGATGGCGTTGTACCTAGTGTGATGAACTTTGATTTGACAAACAGATAGGAGTATCCTTGTTCATACCTAACATATAGAAACCTTGCTAGGATGCACTTTAGAAATTTCAAACACCTCGAACTAAAACATGGAAAGGTACGACCTATCAATGCAATAGTCAACAAGTTTCCCAAAACTTCCTCCATACATACCTAACAAAGCAAGTATTCGCCAAGGTTATATTACAAGAACGTCCAACAAGCACAGCAGAAAAAAGATAATGATCATTGCCCCATTCCTATTTCTCTAAATCCTCTGCTCGGATATTATCGAGAGGTCCTTGGAATGAACACAATAAGATAAGTCAAAAGATAAAGATAAAGTAAACAAACAAGTTGATGTTCTTCAATATCGCTAACCAAAAGGGGATGTGTTTTAAAGGATAAGAACCGAAACTATTGCCAAAAGATAATGCCCATTGTAGGAAGGATACATCCTAGGACATGTTAGTGGATGGCGGCATGCCATTTCATTTATCCAAAGTGTTCTTTCAAATGATTGATATGGGACCAAATGGATGATGGGTTATCGACACAAAGAGTTGACCCACTTGTTTACGTACTGACTTAGACCTAAGACTTGACGCTTTGAGTTTTCACTTTTAACCTACTAGACTTGTTTCCAATTGTTTCACCAAAGGTTGAGGATGACGGTCGTTTATTATGAGTGATGTTATTGCAGGTGCAAGCGAGATGAGACCAATGGATTTTTTTCAAATATTTGGATTTTTTGGAGTTTTGCAATGTTTCGAGGCTGTTTTTGGTATTTTTCAAGATTTTCAAATGTTTTGATTTTTGATTTTCCAATGTTTTGGGGTTTTCTGAGATTTTGACCAAGAGACTAACCTAAAGACCTATCTTAGGGGCCTCGGGGGCTGATCAATAGATTAGCCTTGCCTATGTTATATACGCAGAGACCACGTAGCTCGATTGACGAGTTGACCAATTTATAGATGACGATATACATGATGAAATGTCAGTTTATTATGACAAACTCCTAAAGGGCTGACCTAAGTGTCTCGAGGGATGATCAAAGATCAACCTTGCCTACGTTCAAGGCTCAGAGACCCGTAGTTCAACAAGACGACTTTGTTTTTGACTTTTTGATTGATTTTTGACCTATTTTGGGATTTTGATATGTTTTGAATGTTTTTGGATTTTGTGTTTTTTCGATGTTTTTTGGATTTTCTGATGTTTTGATGTTTTTGGATTTTTTGATATTTTGATGTTTTTGGATTTTCTGATATTTTGATGTTTTTTGGATTTTCTGATGTTAGGACTTCAATTATATACACGAATCTGATCCGATGAGAACATGCCCCCAGCGTGATGCAATAGACTATTCCGATAAAGGTAGGACAAGCTGACCTTGAGGATGGGCCGAGTAGTACTAGGAGAGATCATGATACAAACACAAGATCAAGCTATGGTGTGGATGCAGGTGGATAAGTGATGGATGATGAAAAACGTAATGGATGGATGATGCAGAACAAACCATAAAGATCCTGGTGGATGGAAAGTGCTTATTTTACACAAGGCGCTTGTTTGCCAGGTTTTCACCAAGGTACTTGTCCAAAGTGCCACTGAAGTGGTTTTCACTAGAGGACGATTTTTTCTCTTTACTATTTTTTGATTTTTTTGTTGTCACCAAGACTCCTGTTTGCCAGGTTTTCGCCGAAGTAACCATTTTTTCAGAATATTTTTTGATTTTTTTGATTTTTTGGTTCTATACCTTGAAAGATTTAGGCATAAAACTTTTTGAAATGAGAGCTATTCATGGGCTCTTGTAGAGGTTCCCCTTCGGGTGTTGATAACTAATATGCCCCTGACTTATAAATTGCTATGATAACGAATGGTCCCAACCAATTGGGTTCAAATTTTCCTTTGCTGCTTGGGTTTGGGACATTCTTCTGATTCTCCTTTAATACCAATTCTCTGACTTGGAAGGTCTTGCTTCTGATTTTCTTATTATAGCTCCTTTTGAGTCTATTTTGATAGACTTACAAATGATTTAAAGCATCTATATGCTGCTCATCTAGTAGCTCCATCTCATTTAGTCTTGATACTTTGTACTCTTCATTCATGATGAGGTTTTGCAGTGATATCCTGAGTGATGGGAGCTCAATCTCAATGGGGAGTACTGCTTCTAATCTGTAGACTAGGGAGAAAGGGGTGGTGTTGGTGGGTGTGTGGATACTAGTTCGATAGGCCCAGAGGGCGGGATTAAGCTACAAATGCCAGTCACGACCTGCATCATTGACTATTTTCTTAAGGATTTTCAAAATGGTTTTATTAGTGGCTTCTGCTTGGCCATTGTCTTGGGGATAGTATGGGGTGGAGAAGCGATGTTGGATTTTGATTTTTTCACATAAGTCACGAACCTCTTAATTTTTAAATGTTGTCCCATTATCTGAGATAATGGCTTGTGGAACACCATAGCAGCAAATGAGATGGTTCAGGATGAACTTTGATATCTAATTCCCAGTTATATACGTCATGGGTATGGCTTCCACCCACTTAGTAAAGTACTCTGTGGCGGTTATGATGAATTTGTGGCCATTAGATGAAGTGGGAGTGATTTTTCCAATGAGATCAAGTCCCCACTACGAAAAGGGCCATGGTGTGACGATGGGATGAAGCTCTTGAGCTTGAGCATGGATGAGGTCCCCATTTTGCTGACATTGTAGAAACCTTCTGACATAGTCATGTTCTTCTCTTTCCATTGTGGGCCAATAATACCCCATCCTCAGCAGTTTCTTGGCTATAGTCATTCCACTCGAGTGTGAACCAAAGATACCGTTATGTACTTCAGTTAGAGCGGTCAATGCCTCCTCAACATTTAAGTAGCGTAGTAGGTTTCCTTCTATGCTCCTACAATATAGGGTATCTCCTAGGATAACGAATCGGTATGCCTTTTTTACAAAGGTTCGTTTTAGGTTTGAAGGTAAGTTAGCGGGTATGACTCCTATTCAAAGGTATGTATAAATTTCATGGTACCAAGGATCACTGGGACCAATGATTTCACACATGAATTCTGATTCTAGTACCTCGAATGTGGGCACGAGAAGCTGCTCTATCAAGAAATCATATTTTGGAACATAGTTGGAGATGTCTAGTAGGGACCCAATTGTTGCCATGGCGTCTGCTGCTCTCTTGTTGGCTCTGGGTATCTACTCAAATGTAATTTTGATGAAGTATTCTTTGAGAGTCTCCACCAATTTTTTGTATGGAGTGAGCTTATCGTCTTTAGCTTGGTACTCATTGTTGACTTGGTTTATTATCAATTGAGAGTCTCCATATACTCTGAGAGCTATAATGTTCCACTGCATTGCTATTCTGAGACCTATGGTTAAAGCCTCGTATTCTGCAATGTTATTGGTGCAGGGAAATGCTAGTTTGTAGGACCTTGGTATGCAATCCCCTTGTGGGGTGATAAAGAAGATGCCAGCTCCTGATCCATGTTGCGTGTATGAGCCATCAAAGCAAAGTTTTCAGTGGTCAACTATGTTGAGGTTGAAGATGGATTCATCTAGAAATTTTGAGATGAGAGGATTCTCTGAATAGATTGGTGCTTCTGCAAGCTGATCTGCGATGACTTGGCCTTTGATTGCTTTCTGCTCCACATATTTGATGTCATATTCTGATAGTATCATCACCCATTTGGCATTCTTTCTATGAGCATTGCTTTTGACAGTAAGTACTTGAGGGGGTCAATTTTGGCGATGAGTTTTATTTTGTGTGCCAACATGTAATGTCTGAATTTCTGTGACACAAACACTACTGCTAGGCATGTTTTCTCTATGAATGAGTAGTTTAGCTCATGCCCAACCATTTTTCTATTGATGTAATAGATGGCCCTTTCTGTTCTATTTTCGTCATGCTAAGCTAGGAGAGCTCCAAGGGCTACTGCTATTGTTGATACGTAGAGAATTAATGGTTTTTTTGGGATTGGTGGCATTAAGACTGGTGGTGTTAGTAGATATTCTTTGATTTTATTGAATGTCTCTTCACACTTGGTATCCCATTTGTATGCTACTCCCTTGTGAATTAAGTGAGAATATGGGTTATGTTTGTCCATTAGTTGTGCTATGAATCTTCGAATGGATTGGAGCCTTCCTTGGAGACCTCTCAATTGCTTTAATGTTTTTGGTGCCTCCATCTCGAGGATTGATTTTACCTTTGTTGGATCTACCTTGATACTTCTCATTGACACTATATATCCTAGCAACTTTCTGGATTGTATGCCAAAGACGTACTTCTTTGGGTTTAATCTAACCTTGTACTCTTCTAGCCTGTCAAAAATGGCACTTAGGGTTGCTATGTGATCTTTTCTCTTTTTGGATTTGGCTAGAATGTCATCAACATAATCTTCGATCGTCTTATGGATCATGTCATGGAATATCAATGTCATGGCCGTTTGGTATGTTGCTCCTCCATTCTTTAAGCCGAATGGCATCATATTCTAGTAGTAAGTCCCCCATGGACAAGTGAAGGCCGACTTATGTTGGTCCTCTTTAGCTATCATGATTTGATTGTACCTTGAGAATCCATCCATTAGTGATAGCATTTCATGTCCGACTATCATGTCTACTATCATGTCAATGTTTGGAAGTGGGAAATCATCTTTTAGACATGCTTTATTCAAGTCTCTGAAGTCTATGCAGATTCTAATGCCCCCATCGGGTTTTGAGACAAGCACCAAGTTTGATACCCATTCTGGATAATCTATCGATCGGATGAATCTTGCATCTAATAGATTTTTTAGCTCCATTTTGACTAATAATGTGATCTGAGGGTGCATTTTTTGAAGCTTTTGTTTAACAGGATTTGCTTCTGGATATACTGCTAAGTGGTGGACCACGATTTCTGGATCAAGGCCTAGCATGTCAGCATAGCTCCATGCGAAGTTTATCTTTATCTTAGGAAGGCTGCTAGGAGCTCTTGTTCCTTTGATAGTAATGATTCCACATAGAATGTGATGTGCGGGGTTTCCTCTGTTCCTAGATTAACCGAATTGCACCTTTCTGCCAAGACTGCTGATTTTTCTTGATGAAGAGCTCTAAAAGGAAAATTGAATCCCCCATCCTTGGGCACCTTAGAGAGGTTTTCACCATTGGATGCATCCTTTCTTTTTACTTTTTTCTAGTCAGAGAGTGCCACAGTGTGGTTTTCACTCAAGGACTTAGATATTATTCTTAATTTTTCACTTTTGCGACTGAGGGATTCAATCATTTCCCCATAATAGGCATGTGTATCTAGCTCAATTATGAACCCTACTTTGTGATCCCCACATGGAATGTTATCCCGTAGTCCCATGAATTTTGAGAGCGCCTCATTGTTTTTGAATGTATCTAGAATTGGTGCTCCTCGTTGGTCATAGTCGATGAGTTGGGGGTATACTAGGCGGATTTCATGATTTTGGTGGTCTGATTCAAAGGCTAGGGTGCTAATCATGCAAAGAGTGGTGTCCTCAAAAAGCATAGGTAGATTGGATGTGGGATCCTCATCATCACTACTACTACAAACGTCAGTTATATCAAGCGTATAGTTATCTAAGATGCGCCCTGTGGATACTCGTAAGCGCAGTTCAGCTGCGGTTGTCTAAGGAGGATTATTAATTGTTCTAACTGGAGGACCTTGACCACGTACGGTTATACTCGAAGGGGTACAACCAAGGCCAAGACTTCTCATTCGTGTCTCTAGAATGATAGGTATTATCAACCCATTGTCATTTTTTCCAAGTCTTTGATTTCTGTCATAGCCCATTGCGAGCATCATTTGTAGTCCCTTGCTTCTGTTGTCCATTGGTAAATCAGGTGCTAGTCTCTCATCCTAGTATAGGAGGCGAGATGGATTTACTTCGATAACTTCTTAGAAAAGATCTCCCCAACTTTTAAAGTTGGGATAGTCTTTAGGAGACATTTGAGATGTGGAGGATTCATTTTCTTGTGGATGCCCCCGTGACCTAGGAGATTGTGGTAACTCTCCTACTACAAAAGCATTTTTAGGGAGCTTGTAGTTTCCACAACCGTTATCTTGGATGATGACCTTAATGTCAGAAATGGTGGGAATGGTGGGAGTGACAGCTGTCTCTGTCGCATAAGTGGATGTGAGAGTTGTGGGATCAATGTATGGTGTAGATGGACCCTCATCATTTTTTGGTACTTGGGGGATTTTATAGTACTTTACTTCAAGGATTTTGCAATAGGAGAAGGGTTCAGGATCTCCATGGACAGTGACTTCTTGTCCCTCATGTGTGAATTTCACACATTGATGGAAAGTTGATGCTATTGCTTTCATCACATGAATCCATGGGCGTCCTAGGAGGATGTTATACAAGTCGAGGTCCAAGACCTGACAAGTGGTTTCCATGATAGATGGCCCTAATTGAATAGAGATTTTGATTGTGCCTTGGGACACTCTTTCTTGATCATCATATGCTCTTATTGTGATACCCTTTCCTTTGTTAATTGAATCCTCTGAGATTTTTAATTGTTTGATGAGCTTGAGAGAACATATATTCAAGCCTACACCTCCATCCACCAAGACTCGTTTGAATTTTCTTTTGTGCACTAGGACCTCTAAGTGGAGTACACGGTTGTGAGATGGTTGTGCGGGGAAATCCTAGTCAGAGAATCTGAGGAGATTTGGTGTGATGATATTTCTGACCATAGCTTGGAATTTTTCTGCATCAGGATCTGCGGGGACAGTGGATGAAGCCAACGCTTCTTCTAGGATTCTCTTATGCGTAGATGAGATTTTTAGTAACTCCATGATGGAGATTTGTGCTGGCATTCTTTTTGTTGGAATTATTGCCTCAATCTCACAGGCTGAAACCTCTGAGAAAGCATGGTCGCTATGACATTCCTGTTTTCTGGCTGACTGACAGTTTAAGCTCATGTCGCTGAGACAAAGTTGACGTCTTGCCGAATGAAGTCTATCGCTGTGACCTCTTGTGTTCGGTATGACCTTGTGACGAGTGAAGACCTCTGGCCGATAAATTTCTCTTATCGGGTGTCGGGGAGACTCATAGCGATAGGGGTCTTCGGAGTGACTTGAACACTCAGTATGAAGTCCCAACGACTGAAGTGAGTCTCACCGACAGGATATGAATCTTCAGAGTGACATAAGGGTTCAATATGAACTCTTGGCGATGGGCGTTTGTCTCATCGATGCTATGGGATGGTCGGTATGACTCATGGCGAAAGGTGACTTCAGAGTAACACTTTTATTTTGGTATGATGTCCCAGCGATCGATGAAGGTCTCGCCGACAGTGGAGGATTCAACATGAAGTCTTGGTGACTTATGTTTGTCTCACCAATCGGGGTAACTTGGAAGTCTCGGTGAGAAGTCTTACCGACGGTGGGTTCTCTCACCGATAGGTGTGAACATCGCTGAAACCTCTTGGCGATAGAGGGAAGTCTTGCTGACTATTAAATGGATGCCAATAGGAATGCAATGGACGTCAGAATGACTTTGGAACCTCGGTATGATCTCCTAGAGAATGTGGAATGTCTGGCCGACGGTAGGTCTTTAGTATGACTTAAAGGCATTGATATGATGTCTTGGCGAAGTGTGATTGTCTCACCGATGAGGCAGTCTATTGTCAGTATGACTCCTAGCGACTGTTCGGTGCTCGGTATGACTTGAGGGCTCGATATGACCTTTGCCTAAGTCTTGCCGACAGTGGCATCAGTATAACATAAAGGGCTCGTTATGATCTCTCAGCGAATGACTAAAGTCTTGGCGACTAAGGAACACTTCAGAATGACTTGTGAGATCAGTGTAATGTCTCATCGAATGGCGATTGTCTCGCTGATGAGAATGCTGAGGTCAATGTGTCTTGAAGACTTCGGTGTAATGTCTAGGTGAAGAGCGATAGTCTTGTCGACTGATGAACTCTTTGGAATACCTTTTGATCTTCGGTGTGAGGTCTTGGCAACATGGTAAAGTCTCAGCGATAGCTCTCTGGCCTCGATGTAACCTCTTGCCGATAGTGAAGTCTTGGCGATATCGATAGTCAAGACTTGTGGCATTGGGGAGACACGGTTAGTGTCTCACCGACATGCGACACAAGTTGATCATTTGTTGACCGTTTGGATGACTATCCTATGTGGTGTGACTTGGACGTATTATCTTCCATGCAAGGAAGTGGAAACATCTACATTGTTGAGCTAGATGATTCAATAGTTGGAAAAAAACCGATTCTTAGAGCCGAAGTCGAAGAGATAGAGATAGAGAGCGAACAGATGTGAAGGAGTGAGGCTGGCCGGATGGCCGAGGGCCTTGAGGCCTAAATAGAGGAGAAGAGAGAGCTCCTGATCATGAAGCATGTTTTCTGATTTCTCTTATGTTGATCTGCACTGTATATGTGATGGTATTGTAACAATGCGAAGATTGTTTAGTTTGAGAGGGTGATTAGAAACTGTACAAGGATATATGTTACTACCAGTTGTATCTAGAATGAACAAGATGTAATCTCTGAAAGGGCTATGAGCCTGAAATTGTATTGTAACTGTTTGTTGCTGAATAATACAATGGCTCGACCTTTGGAGTGTGGGGTTTTTTATTCGAAAGGATTTTCCCCACATAAATCTTTGTGTTCTGTTGTGTGTCTCATCTTTCATGTCTGTATTGGTTATGATAGAGAATCTATTAATACATGCTGTTGAATTTACAGGTGCTTCTCTCAGAAAGATCAATGTGGGAAATAAACTATGTCTGTTTCTGCTTTAGGACATAGTAGTACGTTTCTTTGAGGCAACCTAATCGAAATTAAAGTTACCGAAGGAACTACTATTTGGAGTTTCTATGAGATGCCCTCCAATTTTTCCTTACAAGTGGTATCAGAGCCTTCTTCTGGTTGTTGATTCTGGATATTTCTCTTGTGATGATTTCTTAGCTTGAATAGGGTAGAAGAAATCTAGAGGAATGGACTGATGTATTGATCCTTTGATGAGTGGAAGCCTTGTGGTATTCTGAGACAGGATGCAACTTGAAGGATGGTCAAGATGAAAAAGGGAGTTGATCATGTTGTGATCTGTGTCTCCTGGGTGGTAGAGGTTTAACCTTGGAGTATGAGGTGGATTTATTTGCTTTGTGGTTGTGTAGCAGTATAGATTTCATATTGGGCGTCTATGTGTCAGGATCCTGGGTGATATGGAGAAGCCTAGGTTGTTTCTCAGCCATGGAAGAGAGTGCTTTTGCTAGGTGGTGGTTCCTGGTGTTGGAAGGCACTATTTCCTGTTAACCTCGAATACTAAAAGGCTATGAAGTTAATCATTAGATGATTTGCAAGCTTCTAAAATAGCCTTTCTCTCTTTCTCAGATGCATGTACATGGTGGTGGTTTTAGAGTTGGTCTGAAAGGGACCTGGATTCTCCTGAACTGCTGGTTTCTTTCTAAGGATGTTTTGTACTTGCATGGCTCAGTGGTTTTGCAGGTTTTACATGGTTAAACAAAACTTGTGATCATGTGGAGTTGCTGTTAAGCTATTGTCTAGACACTAGCCTTTTGGGGTGTTGATGGATGAGATAGTTGCAGTTCTACATGCATGCTTGGTGCATGGCTTGAGGAGGTATGATTTCTTCTCTGCATGGGAGTGTTGGTACGTGGTTTGTCACTCAAAATTCTTGTGGTGGTACTTGAGGGTTCCTTGATTATGGTGCTCGTTGTGGACATGATTGGAAAATTAGATTTGGAGTGATCTGGTGTTTGAGTCATGTTGTCTACGCGGTTATTCTCTTTGAAATCTCAGTTTTGCATTTCCAATGTGATGATGGGTTTGCACATTTCTGTTGAATGGATCTACGGGTTGTGCAATGTTGTGAGCTGTCTTTACCTACATGTTTTCTATGAGACAACTCAGAAGTGGACTGTCTATATCCATGAGGTTGATTCATTGTTGATACAAACTTGTTAGCTGGCCTTGTCTGTGGTCACTAGTGCATTGGTGTGGTGTTTTGAGATGAGAGGATGGATACTATTGAGTACCTGAATAGTTGGTTATGGGAACTTGTAGCAGGTGGTCATGATGCTTGGAGAGATCGGGTATCACAGTTCAGTGGGAGCTCTAGCAGTGACTGTGGGTTCATCATATGGTGGTGAATGGTATTCCTAGTGTTGCAGATGTTTCTTGGGATCCTATTGCTGCAGAAGGGTTCTTTCGCATTTGCATGGACATTACTTGAAGATGTGCAACATCTTGGATCCATGGAGGACTCTTAGAGTCATTGGCTAAGGTGTTGGTGGTGCTTGACAGGTGATGTCATTTTTAAGTCTATTTGCTTTATGTCATGGTATACTCTTGTTTTTTCACTGGAGTTTTGGCATTGTGCATTGTACTTGAGACAATGGTGAAGTCACTTGGAGCATGGTATCTCCTATGGGGATGTGTAGATCATGGTGCCATGATAAGCTCATGATTCAGCTGATTGGAGCTTTGACAGTGATCTGGTAATTCTTTGTGTATTGAGTGTTTTGATTATTTGCTTGATACTTCATGATAGTGCAGTAATGCAGTTGAAGTTTAGCATGAGTTGATCGGTTGCTAGTACTTATGGATACATGAAGAATAAGGTGAGGTTGTTTTTCTCTTATGAGAAAAGTGTTGCTGCTTGTTACTCTTGTTAAAGTTTTTCAGTAGAAAGTCCAAGAAGCCTTCACCTTGATTGAACGTGAGTTCAATAAGAGACCTATGGGAAGATTGCTCTTGGATTAGTCATGATGACTTGTATATCTTGAAGGAGTATTCTCGTTCCCACTCTTGGTCTGCTCGGCAGTTTAATCTGAGAGGTATTTGGCCCTTTATATCTTTCAGATGTGTTTTATGTTTACTTTCATGATATGGATCTTGAATTGTAGTCTAATGGTTCTGAAGGATTCATAGTGGAAGTTGTACAGTTTTGTTTATCTCCTTATTTACTGATGAGAATTGGTGGGAGATAATGTATGGGCTGATTTCCTGAAATGGGAAATGATATAGTTTGATCTTCTTAGAGATGCTTACATCCAGGTTTGTTAAATTGGTTTGATCTTGGTGATTAAACAAATGGATGTTGTTAAGGTTTCTCTTTTGGGTTATAAAGAAGATCATTCTTGCCACAACTGGCTATTAGAAGTGTATGTAGGAGGATGCTCTACAGGAAGATAATGTGCAGAGTTTCTCTCTGTGGCCGTGAAGGTTTGTGGTGAGAGAAATGTTTCTTGTGGCAGGTTGTTGCAGGTTGTGCATATCATTGTGGATTTTTCTTTGGTACTACAGGGTTACATTTTCTATGTGTTGGTATTGGTAGACTTGTGATGTCTTTTTTGTTACTCGGATAGTGGGAGTTCCTGTTGTGTTTGTCTTCTTTGATTGGTTAGCACTTGGAGCTTGTAGTTACTATTAATGAGTTGGTTATGCTTTGGCATGAGTTTACTAATACTGATACCTTAGAGGTATGTTAGATTGGATGGAATAACATGAGCTGTGGGTGCTATTTTTCAGTTGCGTGGGTTTATCAGTTGGATAGGAGCAGTCATTATGATTGTTGTTCTAACTGGTGTTATTTATCTTGTTTCTGGAGAATGACTTCATGGTTGTGTTCTGTTTGAGGCTTTGAAGTTGATATTACTTTTGTATAGCATTTGAGCACAGTGAAGTGGTAGCAATATCTTGTTGGAGATATCACTGGGATCTTTTGCTTGTGTTCGTTGGAATGGTGCTTATTCACCTTGGTGATGTATCTTTCTTCCATTTGAGCACAGTGAAGTGGTAGCAATATCTTGTTGGAGATATCACTGGGATATTTTGCTTGTGTTCATCGAATGCGCCCGGATCACGCGATTCTGCCACGGCATATCCTGGTTGTCGGAATAACATGGAGCGCTTTGCGCCCGCGTTCTGGCCTGCCGGAAGCGTCGGTTTGTTTGACACCCGGCCCTGTTCTATTTCACCCGTTCGGTCGAACCGGATCGCCAAAGTCCCGGATACCAGCAGGTTCGAACGGTATTTGCGCGAACTTATCCCCTGCCTGGAGGCCCGTGCGGACCGGCAAGATTTGCCGAACATTGTTCAACAGATGAAACCCGCGAGCTACCGCAGTCCCCGTTGTCCGCCTATCTCCATGCCGTTCACGTGCCGATACCGGCCCAGTTCGCCCGCTTCCTGCCCGTTGTTCCCGGATCGGAACAAAGGTCTCCGCCGAGCGATCGTTCTTTATCGGGTGCTGGGAGACTCATAGCTTATTAGGGTCTTTGAGCACTCTGCAGAACACCTTCTAGTGCCAAGTCCTTAAACGATTGAAGCTTAGCCCCGAATCGGACGGGATATGAATCTTCATGACATAAGGGTTCGCTATGAACTCTTGGCAATGGGCATTCGTCTCATTGATGCTATGGTATGGTCGGTATGACTCATGGCGAAAGGTGACTTCGGAGTAACACTTTTGTTTTGGTATGATGTCCCAGTGATCGATGAAGGTCTCGCTGATAGTGGAGGCTTCAACATGAAGTCTTGGTGACTTATGTTTGTCTCACCGATCGGGGTAACTTGGAAGTCTTGGTAAGAAGTCTTACCGACGGTGGGTTCTCTCGCCGATAGGTGTGAACATCACTAAAACCTCTTGGCAATAGAGGGAAGTCTTGCTGACTGTTAAATGGATGCCGATAGGAATGCGATGGACATCATAATGACTTTGGAACCTCGGTATGATCTCCTAGAGAATGTGGAATGTCTGGCCGATGGTAGGTCTTTAGTATGACTTAAAGGCATTGATATGATGTCTTGGCGAAGTGTGATTGTCTTGCCGATGAGGCAGTCTGTTGCTGGTATGACTCCTGGCGACTGTTCGGTGGTTGGTATGACTTGAGGGCTTGATATAACCTTTGCCTAAGTCTTGCCGATAGTGACATCGGTATAACATAAAGGGATTGTTATGATCTCTCAGCAAATGACTAAAGTCTTGGTGACTAAGGAACACTTCAGAATGACTTGTGAGATCGGTGTAATGTCTCATCTAATGGCGATTGTCTCGCCAATGAGAATGCTGAGGTTGATGTGTCTTGAAGACTTCGGTGTAATGTCTGGGCGAAGAGCGATAGTCTTGCCGACCGATGAACTCTTCAGAATACCTTGTGATCTTCGGTGTGAGGTCTTGGCGACATGGCGAAGTCTCAGTGATAGCTCTCTGGCCTCGATGTAACCTCTTGCCGATAGTGAAGTCTTGGTGATATCGATAGTCAGGACTTGTGGCATCAGGGAGACACGGTTAGTGTCTCACCGACATGCGACACAAGTTGATCATTTTTTGACCGTTTGGATGACTGTCCTACATGGTGTGACCTGGACATATTATATTCCATGCAAGGAAGTGGAAAAATCTACATTTTTGAGCTGGATGATTTGACAGTTGGAAACAAACCGATTCTTAGAGCCGAAGCCGAAGAGATAGAGATAGAGAGTGAACAGATGTGAAGGAGTGAGGCTGGCCAAATGGCCGAGGGCCTTGAGGCCTAAACGAAGGAGAAGAGAGAGCTCTTGATCATGAAGCATGTTTTCTAATTTCTCTTATGTTGATCTGCACTGTATATGTGATGGTATTGTAATAGTGCGAAGATTGTTTAGTTTGAGAGGGTGATTAAAAACTGTACAGGGATATATGTTGCTACCAGTTGTATCTAGAATGAACAAGATGTAATCTCTGAAAGGGCTATGAGCCTAAAATTGTATTGTAACCATTGTTGCTGAATAATACAATGGCTCGATCTTTGGAGTGTGGGATTTTTTATCCGAAAGGATTTTCTCCACGTAAATCTTTATGTTCTGTTGTGTCTCATCTTTCATGTCTGTATTGGTTCTGTTAGAGAATCTGTTAATACATGATGTTGAATTTATAGGTGCTTCTCTCAGAAAGATCAATGTGGGAAATAAACTGTGTCTATTTCCGCTTTAGGACATAGTAGTACGTGTCTTTGAGGCAACCTAATCGAAATTAAAGTTACCGAAGGCACTACTGTTTGGAGTTTCTATGAGATGCCCTGCAATTTTTCCTTACACTTTTGAGCTAATCTAGGACATTGTAGCCATTGGGGACAGATCTAGGTGTGGGGACTCTATTTTGCTAGGATGATCCTGCGATGGTAACTTTTTCACCTCTTGTGGTGATTCCACAATCGACATGGGCTCCTTTGATGGTGATGGTAGCGCAGTGTTCCTCTAGGGAAACAATGACATATACATGATTTACATTCGTGAAGGTTTCTTTCCCCTTATCCGTGTTATTATTACCTTTATTGCTATGGTTAGGCATCAGATTCGTGTATATCTTAAGGTTTTGGTTTCCTGTTGGCTATTCCATGTTTATAATTCTTTGATCAATGAGATCTTGAATTATGTTTTTTAACCTCATACAACTATTCATGGTATGCCCTTTGATTTTATGGAAGTCACAAAGTTGATTCTCATTATACCAAGGGGGTTTCACATCTGGTTCTTGATAATTCTCATAGGTGGGTGCTTTGATGAGTTTTTGGTTTATCAGCTTCTTCATGATGAATTCAAGTGGTCCCCCCAAAGCGGTGTACTTTTTCTTGGGGTAATTCTTGTTCCGTTGGGGTGGTCCCTTTGATCATTGAAATTATTGATTGCTTGATTGTTATTTGGTTGTTGTGTTGCTTGATGATTGTTTTGGTGTTGGATTTGGATTTGTGGTGTGGGTGTGTTTTGGCATGGGGCACTGATGACCACTTTGGCATCGACAACACCATCATTAGTAACATTTTTGTTCCTTGCCCATGTGCGAGGTTTATCGTTGTAATTGGCAGGTGGGCGGTTGTTTTGTTGTTTGGGGTATGAAGTTGATCCTACGGGTTGTGTCATAAGGGCTCGTTCGATGCTGAGCACCATGGAGATCAACTGGTCATATGTGGTGATCCCTTGTACCTTGAGATGAAATGCCAAGAGGCCATCAAGGTTGGATATAATGGTGCAAACTTGTTGTTCCTCAGGCATGGTCCATTTTCTCCAATTGGCCTTGGATCGCCATCGTTGTAAGAATGAAGCGAATGATTCATTCTTACCTTGTTTCAGAGCTGAGAGTTCTTCTAGACTGACATCCATTGCAATATTGCATGCGTAGTTTTTAATGAATGCATTTATAATTTCTTGGAATGTTTTGATGCCGGTTGGTAGGCGAGAGAACCATTCCATAGCGTGGTCAGCCAAACTCCTAGGGAATAGCCGCATCAGATAGGTATCGTCGTATGTGACTTCCATGCAATGAAATTGGAATTCCATGATGTGATCTTTAGGGTTTCTTGTCCCACGATATTTTTCAAACTTGGGGATCTCAAATCCCTTGGGGAATGGTTTCATCACAAGGCTCCTGTCAAATGGATAGGGACACAAGTTGCTTGGTGTTTTTGTGGTTTTCCCTGATTGAAGATCGAGCACTTGTTGCGAGAGCAACTTGATTTGTGTTGTTACGTCATTTTGCAGATCAGGGGGTGGGATGAAGGTGTTCTGGGGTGTTTCGATTGTGGGTTGGATGGGTGGATTGGTTGGTGTCTTATTTGATGGTACTTGCACATTTTTCGAGCCAGGTATGCTTGCACTTGCTGCTGTATAAACAATGGTTGTTGTTGTTCTTGCTGTTGCTGTGCTAAGATTGCCTGTTGTTGGGATACCAATTGGGCTGCTTCTTGCTGCTCTTGATATTGTTTTATTGCTTGCTGATATGCTTGCAATTGTGCTACTTTTTTTTGTGCAAGAAGCTATGCTTGTGCTTGTGCTTGTTGTGCTTGATATTGGGCATGCACCTAAGTTTGAGCTTGTGCTTGCCCTACTTGTTGTTGCAATAGGATTTTGGCTTGGGTAGCCTTTTGTGCTTGTAATGTGGATTGGGTTGCTTGAGCAGCTTGTGTAGCTTGAGCGGTTTCTTCTTCTTCTTGTTGCAATAAGGCTTGGGCTTGTGCGGCCTGTTGCGCTTGCTGTGCAATTTGGGCGGCTTGAGCATTTTGTGCTACTTGTGCGGCTTGTTGGGAAGCTATTTGTGTGGCTTTTTGCTTTTGCACTTATAGGAATGCCTTTTGATAAGTAGCTTGGTGAGCGGCTTGCAATGCCATGTTGTATTGGCTTGATAAATTGAAGTTTGGTGGTGGTGGGGGTGGTGGTGGATTCAGAATGGAGTTTGTGGTGGTGGTGAGCGGTGATGTCATGTTGGTGATTTGAGTGGTGGATGGTGCTGTTGTGTTGGTGGTTTGAGTGGTGAATGGTGCTGTTGATGTGGTTGGTCCTTGAGAGACCACACTTTGAGATGTTAGGGGGGTGGTTGATAATGTCGTGATCGCTTGTGTAGTTGTCATCTGTTGTTGTCATATTGATGACAAGTTTTGAGAGTTTGGCATGATGTTTTGATTGGTGTTTGGAATGTTGGTTTGATTGATATTTGGTAAAGGTGGGAGCCCCAAGCCAAGTAGAGGTGTGGATAATGGTGGTAATGGTGGGAGGGGTGAAAATGTGAGGGGTGTGAGTTCTTGAGAAAATGATGTGGTGTCGAAAATGCCTCTAGGTTCGAACATGTCACATTCCTCTTGAGAATTTGTGCGGAGATAAGTTTGAGGTGTTGCATGGAAGGATGATGATGATGGATCATTATGGAAAGTGAGAGGGACATACTTATGTAACGGATTTTGGGGTACGTTTTTTCCAAAATGGCATTTGCATCCAAGTCTTGATTGTTAACAAGGGGGTGTGTTTGAATAGCATTAAGAAATGTATTTCCCTTATTAACATTAGGTTGGGTTGGAGCAAAAGATGTTGTGATTTGCAAAATGTTTTGAGTGATGTTTTGGGATGGGGGTGTAGATGAGATGGGGAGTGTAGATGAAATTAGAGGCATGGTCTCCAAAGGTGGTTCCACTATAGAGCTCACATTGAAATCCGAAGGTAATTTGGCCCCTTGTTTTGCTAGTTCAAGCATGTATAGTGAAGGGTTAAGCCTCATCATGATGTTGATGATCTTATGGTTTTCCAGATTTTGGAGCATTTCAGTTATTTCTTCATGCGACATCCCAAAGGTAAGATCTTCTTCTTGAATTTCCTCTTGTGGATTTTGTGATGATGAGATAGTCAAAGGATTGCTTGATTCAACTAGATTTATTTCAACGTTCGTTTGGCTTAGGTCACTTGAAGCAGGTGTTTCTTTGTCGGCTTCCATGTTCTTCTTGTATTGAGATCTAGTTTGAACCATAAAACAAGGATCAATTTTCAAGAATATGGGAGATGAATCTCTTAATTATTTTGGGATTATATTTATTTTATGCACAAAAGAGAAAATTTTAGGATATCTTAAGGATCAAAAGGTGATATGATGATGATGCAAGAGATGGATGATGTGGATGTTTTGATATTTTGATAAATCTTGAGGGGGAATGCTAGACTTTTAGGACTTTTGGATCTGTTTTGGATTTTGATTTTTGATTGTCCTTGACTTGATTGATTTTGGTTTGCTTTGATTGAACAAATAGACCCTAAGATATTGGATGATTATCTAAGGGGTAGATTTTCTCAAAGGATGATAATTTGAATATGTGTAGGGAGAAGGATGCATCTACCCACACCTATTCAAACAAGATGATAATTTAACCAAGCATATTAAGAAGGATGCATCTAAATATACCTAGCTAAACAAGATGGTTTGATAACTTTGACTAAGCATATGCAAAAGGATGCATCTACACATACCTAGCCAAAGATGATTGGATTTCAAGAATTTTGTCTCAAGGATTTGATGATTTTGATTTTTGCCAAAAAGCCTAGCAAGAAGGATAATTTCAAGATTTCTCAAAAGGTGATGCTGAGATGATTTTTGATGTTTGAAGGATGGGTGAAAAAAAGATTTTGATTTCTTTTGATCCTAAGATGAACCTAAAAAAGACACTTTTTTTACCTAGACCTCGGTATTGAAGAAAATGTGATACTCTTAAGGACCTTTCAACCAAGAAGTGGTTCAAACTGAGCATACATTTCTGGATTTTGAATCAAGGACTTTTGTTTTGGGATTTGACCTTCTTGGAAATCGTGAGGTTTCAACACATGTGAGAGTTCATTTTGTTATCTTTTCTTAGTAACTTTATTTTACCACAAACACTTCTTTAATTAGGTTTCCAAACTAGATGTCCAATGTCTTAATTTCCTCGAATCCCAGAAAGTATGTTATGTGGAAATTTGATGAATTCAAGGCAAGGGTTACCTATTGTTTAACTTTAGTAGACAAATTGAGATGTAATCCAAGTGTTTAGAAACCTATAAGGATAGAATCCCAAGGGCAAGCAATAACACACGAATTGGGTCAATTGTATTTGTCTCCTAAAGGGTTTGAAATTTTGATGATGATGTTTAAGTGTTTGTTTCCAAGATGTTTTCAAACAAGCAAAGCATTTTATAACCAAGAATAAGTACAACCCTATGGATATAGAAGACTGTATTTGTTGAGTCGCCACTTGGACAAGTCCAACTATGCTTATCTTTAGTGAATGGTTAGATGCTTGACCCCACTGGCTCCCCTTCATGACACTCACTTATACGGGGCAGCCAAGCATCAACACCCATGAAACTCCCATGGCATGCTTTCCATTTCTACTAAAAGACAGTAAAAGTGTGGGGCGGCTTTAGAATGACCGTTATTGCACCAACAAATAGATCAAGGATTTTGGAAATTATAAAACATGAGTTTTAATTAGGACTTTCTGTTCGTGGAGATTGACCCATACAGCAAGAGTCCCTTTTCAGATCCATCTCGTCGGAGCCAACCGTATGATATTGGCGTTTATTCCAATACCCACATTTATATCCCAACTGGAAATACTCTTGGCTTTAGAGTGTTACCGGTTGAGTCGTTCCCTTGGGTGAGTACTTTTTCCCCAAGGTAGGCCCTCTAAGATAAACAAAAGCGAGTAAAGACAATATCCGTAACTCAATCAATATTTTTTTGCAACACAAAGAGAGAGAATGTACATAATGATTCTCTACTCACACTCGCACAATTTTTTGTTCAATTTTAAACCCAAAATGAAATGTGGAGGTGATTGCTTTATCTCAACCTAAAATCACAAAAAAAGGCCTTTTGATTCTCAAGATCGCTATAAAGTGCGAGAGAAGCATATACGTCCTTTTTCAATGAAATTAATTTAAGTAAGCCATCACAAAGACAATATTGCACTTGTTCATTTTAGAGCCACAAAGCAATTGTGAGTTATTTTTAAAGTACCAAAGGACAAATGAGAGTTGTTTTGTTCAATTTTTAACCAAAAAACAAACTCTAGTAAGTTGTAGTCCTAATGTTTGTTTTAGGCCTTTGCAAAAATTGAAAAGGTTCTTTTTAAAAGTCCAAACAAAATTAGTATCCTAAGTAAGAAGAGATAACAATTTCCTAAGATTGTTAAACAAACACTAAAGTGTTTAAAAACACTTTGATTTTGTGAAATACCATCATCATGTTTCTCTTTTTTCTATTTTTTTTAATTGATCCAACCTACAAGAAAGAAAATCAGTCAGATTCTACAAAACACAGAGGTTAAAAAGTAGAAAATAAAAGATAAAATTATCATTTGACAAATGGCACGTGCTAAAATGAAATTCCATTTTTTTACTCCCTGTTAGCGACACAACCCGTGACTACGTTGCAGTTTGACTGCTCCAGCGGTGCTCTGTACCCAAACCAGTGAGCTCAAATGTGTCACCCTTTTGCTCAGCGGTGCAGTTTGATTTTTTTGAAAATTCCCACGGGTCTAATTGGTCAAGGGGTGTGGTTTGAAATTCAAAATCTTGGGCAGGAAGACTTCAGCGTCGTAGTTTTAATTTCCAGTGGTCTTGTATAGCGACGCTGGAGAACCAGTGGTGCTGAATAGTGACGCTAAACCTGTAAACAAAGAAAAACTCGTGAATATGATAAAAACGTGATTGAAAGGTGAGATGGCCCTCCTTCTAGCGCCAAAATGTGCGAACCCCAATCTAATACCTGCAAAACAATAAAAATAAACACATTAGATGGTGAAATGCAAGCAAGAACAAGGATTCCCCATGAAATCCATTAGCATAGTTTAAATTAGGAAAAAAGATGAAGAACACAATAAGAAAATAATAAAAGAGAGATTGAATCCTAATTAAACAAACAAACTCTTGATCCCATGGGGGAATTGGTGACAATTTGATGTGAAAATTGGCCCTTTCCCAACTCCTATGATGAAGCTTGATGAATGTTGATGAATGATCCACTTTTTTGATGCTTGATGAGTGCTCCAATGGAAAAATCTGCATAACCTAGCTAAGATTCAATGATAATAGATGGAATTTGCTAATAATTTGAGCATAGCAAGTTTACTCAAATTTTTGATGGATAAAATGAGGAATGAAGCCTCTTATTTATAGAATTCCAAGATGTATGAATGTCCAAAATAGAGAAATGTGGGACTAACATTTATCCAATGGCAAGATGCCACTTGTCAACCTATGAGTGGATGGAGGATGTGCAAATTTTGAGGATTGTGCCAATAAATGCCTATTTTTGAATTTTGAATTTGTTGAAATGACTTGCAAGAGGGAAGAAATGATACATTGAATGCCACTTGGCTCAAGGAAAAGGACATGTAAGAGAGAGTAAATGCCTTGTTGGATGTACATGTCCACTTGGATTTTGAATTCAAACTTGGAGAATATTCCCAAAAGATTCCTTGTTGAGGAAAATAGAGATTTAATAAATCAATTAAATCTATTTTCATATGCAAGTGGTAAAGCTAGAGGATGGGACATGAGAGGAGATTAAATTAATCAAGGTTAATTAATTTAATGAAGAGGGGTTAAATGATGTGACCTATTTGACTTAAATTTGTGGATTTATTTAAACCAAATATGAGAGGAATGTGATAAGAGATTAATTAAATAAAGATTCATGATTTATTTAATTAAAAGGGATGATTGTTAGATTAAACTAAATAAGGTTTTAATTTATTTAATTTAATAGATAGACTATAAGAGATTTAATCAAATAAAATTAATTATTTAATTAAATCAGATAATTAGATCAAAATGGTTAATTTAATTATCGAGAAGAGGTGACTTAATTAGATAACCGATTTATTTAATTAAGAGAGGAATATTGATGAATTTAATCAAATAAGGGTATTTGATTAAATGGTTAGACCGAAGGATGATTCAAGATGAAATGATGTTAGTGGTCAGGATCAACTGCACAATGCCAATTGGTACATTTTACGTGTCTACACATGGAAGCCATTAATGGAAGCTTGAAGCTATTATGTAACTAAAAATGAACTAAAACTAGTTAAAAGTGAGTAAATTGAGAGTGTGAATGCAAGTGAGTTCAACAACATAAGTTTGCAATTGAAAGATGGATCCATTTATCTCAAAATAGTGTCCTATTTATAGGAAAGCAAATGAGAAATGGAGGGTTGAGATCGAAAAATATTAATTAATGGTCCAAGATGGAAGGAAGAGGAGGCATGGATCATGGATTCTCCTCAATAGATGAGAATGCAAGATGAAAAATTAATCAAGGGCTCACATTTGCTCCAAACAAACACACTTTTGACTTGCTCACACAGGTTAAAGGTGACTTGTTGAAAAGGTTAAAGATTTAGCTTGCTCAAGAAGCCAATGAGTTGATTGGAGGAGAGAGAATATTCTTTGGAATATTCTCATGGGTGAGGATAAAGGGTATTTTGCAAATTAAAAGAAAGTTTTAATTGTGCAAAAAAGGGGATAAGGAATATTTCATGGGAATATTCCTTATTTAGAGGAAAATTAGTTTAATTGTTAATTAAACAAGTTTTAATTGCACAATTAGGGAATTTGAAGAATTAAAGTGATATTCATTAAATTAAATGATTTAATGAATGGCGAAGAGATGAAATGACATTTAATTAAATAACTTAGGGTCATTTAATTAAATAAGATGAATTAGGAAATTAAATTAAATATTTTGATTTATTTAATTTAATGAGATGAAATGTTAGCACAAAGGGGAATGAATTAACCCGAATTGATGAATTAGGTTAATGGACAAAAATGATTCCATTAATTAAATCAACTAGGTGAATTTAATTAATTAAGTGAAAAGAGGATGTTTTAAAGAGGAAATGATGTTAATAAACCTGTTTTGAGTGTATGACATCATTCGAGACATTTTTTAGTGTCTACATTTTCCCCCTCTTTGGAGCGAGGTACTTGCTGCTTTGGTTCAAAGAATAATGCTTTTCAGATCAAAACTGCTGCTTAATAATTTTTTTAGATGCCCCAACAGAAGGATAAAGCTGATTCCCTACCCCCTCAAGAAATCAGGTTGATTTCTTGATAAAGGTGAAAAGCTACCATAGGGGTCCATAAAGGCTCTAGGATGCAAGAATTACCAAAAATTCAAAAAATGATGCAAAATAGGTTCCTATTGGTAAAATTGGTGAAAATGATGATAAACCCTAGCTTGAAGGTGAAATTAGGGAAAAAAACCTAATTTTCTAGCATAAATAAGCAAAGAAGGGTCACTTTCAATTCATTTGTGCATTCACACCTGAAGGAATTCTTGTGATTTGAGCTCTGAACCTTCGACAAAATGGTGTGACAAGAGCTCCCTAGGCACATTTCTGATCGAGTTCAAGAGTATCAATGGATTATAGGCTCAGGACCACTAGTATGTAACTCAAAACTTGATTTGAAATTTGAATTTTTGATGCATTTATTGCTTGTTGAAATTTAAACTTTGGCGGCATTGCTATATAGAAACACCCATTTTGCAATTGACGATGCTAAAATGAATTATAGCAACACATATGTATATATGGTGACGCTATTTGCATTAGGGTTAGGGTTTTCCAAAGATTAAATCATGATGCCAATATATTTGGTAGCACACTTTATGATTTTCAATTTGAAATGCCTTCAGGTATCACAATTTGATATTTAAATATAGCGACACTATTTGTGATTTTTGAACTAAAAATTTCAAATTGAGTCAAATTTCTTCAATTTTTTGATGTCGTACGCTTCGTGGGTGTAGGAGGTCATTGCACCATTGATGTCACGTGAGCATAGGCCCACAATTTTGGAGAGATTGGGCGATTTGTCAAAGTTATGCCAAGAGCACCTGGGAGAGATCGGCCTTTGGTATGTTGCGTATGCGCCTATCATCCAGACTCATTTAGCCATGATGACTTCTTTGTGCGAGAGATGGCACAGTGAGACTTCGTTCTTTCATCTTCCCACTGGTGAGGTGATAGTGACTTTGGAGGATGTATGGTGTATCCTGCATTTTTTGATACATGGCGAGTGGGTGATTTACGATGTCGAATCTAGGTTCGACGCTTGTCACAAGGTGATGGAGCTAGAGACAATTGCTCTTGTTACATCACAGATCAACATCGAGATGTATAGAGGTCACATTCCTACATTCAAATTGATCATCACAACCATCATTTCAAGTTTGGTGGCTCCTAATAAACGTAACAAAGGCTTCAACCCAAAATGGGGCCTGACATGGCACCAGATGCTCCATAGGAGGACACTCTTTGCATGGGGGCTAGTGATACTGGCCTCAATTTATCACGACATGCATGACTTTGTTTATTGTGATGGGAGAGTCATTGGTGCAGAGGTGACTCTACTTCACATTTGGGCGCAGGAGCATCTCGCCGTGCTTTGACCGATAGTGCAGATGGAAGACATGGAGCCAAATGATCCCGTCATTTAGAGGTATAGAGGTACCATTAATTTGTGGCACATTGGATAGATTGGGCTCTCATACTGGTGGTGAGTTTTGGATGATATGACAATTTTCAGGTGGCGCCCATGGCTATAGATGCCACCATGGTATAACGATGTTGAACAATTATTCTTTGCGAGACATACCCAATACATGTAGGGTTGTGAGCATACGATCATCGAGCGATACCTTCTCAATAGAATGGTCTGATAGTTTGGAGAGTTTTAGGATAGGCCAGATGATGCCTACAAGGCTATTTTTGCAAGGTTTGCTCGAGAGGTTCCCACATGGGGACCTACCATTCTAGTTCCAAAGGCAATAGAGAGCTTTAGACAATTAGCGGCTCAACCATGGGCCTATGACCAAGGTTAGGTGATAGCGGTGACTACGCTTGCTTATGATGCTTAGTTCACTCCTCCACAATTCTTGAAAGATCTAACAAGTGCTCATCCTAGAGGGAGAACCAGAGGCAGAGGGCCAGAGGCAGAGGGCCAGACAGGGCAGCCAGGATGGGAAGGTTCCAGGGGCTGCACCAGTTGGGAAACAACATCCTCAAGTTCAACTGCAGGGTGTACAACAGTCGAGTGTACAACAAAAATAAACACCACCACCACCTCCAGATGCCAAAGATGCTCAGATACAATAGCTGTAGCAGCAGGTGCAAATTCTGACCGATGAGCGGGATCAGGCCCACTAGTAGGTTTTGGCTATTACTGCTAAGCGAGAGTAGGTGAGACAATAGGTGGTCACCATTATGGCAAAGAGGGACCATGCTCGATAATAGTTATAGGATGTGACTATAGAGAGAGACTAGGAGATTGGTTGAAAACATCAGATAGAGGCCATGAAAGTAGCCTCCCAGGGTAGGATAGTTTCTGTAAGATTATACAGGGAGGTTGTGACAAAGGCGACATAATATAGGATGCATTACCATTAGGATGTACCACAAGAACTTAGACAACCTGATTTTTCAAAGTGTAGTGATGCACAGTTAAGAGCTGAGGAGCAGCCTAAGAGGTAGGCTAGAGAGGGTAGCAACCATCAGGGCTAGCTCTCATGTATAGACACTTTTTGACTCTGTTGCCCGATTCTTTGACACATATATACATTCATGGGCTCATTTTTGATAGCCTCGTGGATATTGTACTTATGATTGAAATACATACATTGATCCAGATTTTGTACCATGACATTCATTTTTGATATATATATGATACAGATATGGATGATTTATGTTGTGATGTGTTCACTTTATTTCATGCTTATTATGTATGGATGAATGAGATGCTTATATTTGATCATGTATGGATGCACTTTACTTATGCCTATATGATATGCAATGATATGTGATGGATAAATGCAATGTTATGTTATTTTTCAATATCTTTTCATGATATGTCATGCAAATGATGTGGATGCATTTTATTTTTGTATATTTTCTATGCAATTTATGATGATGATGTATGCATATGGATGTATGGAGAGATAGTGCAAATGTTTATGCTGTATGTTTATGATATGTGGTCCAACGATTTAAGATGCTTAGAATAATGAATCTATATTATCCATCACAACTCAAATGATAATGCAAAATGTATGATGTGATATGCAATGATTATGCTGATGGATGTTTTATGATTATCCTATGATTATGAGATACATGCATGCTGGTGATTTGTGGATGTAGGGTAGATGCATTGATGATGTTTTTGTTGACTATCATTATACTAGGTTAGCATGGGGAGAAGATAGAAGAACAAAGAATGACCATTGATTTTGATGATTGCTTCAAGAATCCAACAAGTCTATGATCCATCAAGACTTTATTAGTGATGGTGACGAGACATGCAGGATGCAAGATGAATGCAGGATGATGAGTTGCTCATATTTTGAGATTGAGATTTTTTGTTGTTCCTTATTGTTTGATATAACATATAAACATGATGAATCAAGGTATTGATAACCAGGATGATGTTGTATCTAGTGTAATGGACTTTGAATTTTCAAATAGATATGATAGTTCTTGACTTGTCAAATAGATATGATAGTTATTGTTCACACTTTGACATATAGAAACCTCGTTGCAATGCAAGTTAGATGCTTAGAATATATTGGACCAAAGCATATGCGATAGTCAACAACGTACTCCAAACAACCTTCCTACACACAACTAAGCAAGTATGCACCAAGATTATTTTACAAGAGCACCCACAAGCACAAAAAATGAAAGATAATGATCGATGCCCCATTCCTTTCTCTCTTAATCATTTTGATAGACATCATCAAGAGGTCCTTGGAATGGGTCATTAAGATAAATCATAAGAAAAGATCAAAGGAAAACACTCAGTGTTATTTATATCTGTTGCCTAGTTTAAGTTTAGCTAAGGTCATGTTTGATGTTGATATCCATCGCAGGAAGGATACATCCTAGGACATGTTGATCAAATGGTTGTTTGATGTTGGGATGATGATGCTAAGATGAGTTGATATACACTTCACTGATGCATTTACCTATGACCTAGACTTTAGATCTTGATGATGAGGTTCACACTTTATGACTTGCTAGACTTGCTTTCTTTTTGTTTCGCCAAATGTTGAAGGTGATGACTAATTTATTATGGGTGAAGGTTTATTTCAAGTGAAAGGGAAACGAGATGGATGGGTTTTGGATTTTTTTGGAATATTTCAATGTTTTTGGTGTTTTCCAAATGTTTTGAGGTTGTTTTTAAGTCTTTTTGAATATTTATGTGAATGTTTATGTTTTTGATATTTTGAGGTTGTTTAGGTGTTTTCTGATATATTTGAGGCTTTTTAGATCTTTTAAACGTTTTCTAATGTTTTTATTTTTTTGATATTTGAATGTTTTTGAGTTTTCTAAATTTTTGGATCTTTTTGGGGTTTTCTAAATATTTGGATGTTTTTGTGATTTTTGAAAGTTTCAAACAAGAACCTAACCTAAAGACCTATCCTAGGGGCCTGGGGGGTTGATCAAAGATGAGCCTTTCCTACGTTATACATCCACGTAGTTTGACTGAATCAACCCTTTTTACAAGATGAGATGTGAACAGTTTGAAAATGATGCCAGTTTATTATGACAGACTCCTAAAGGACTGACCTAGGGTGTCTCGGGGGCACATCAATGATGGCCTTGCCTATGTTCAAGCTTAGAGACAATGTAGTTCGATAAGGGGTACCGCTTTTGGATTTTTGATGTTTGACCTTTTTAGGATTTTGATATTTTTTGGATGTTTTGGATTTTGACTTTACAATTTCCTGAATGTTTTTAGGTTTTTAGCTGTACAGGATTTTGCAAATGTTTTTGGGTTTTCTGATGATCACTTTACAAATGTTTTGGAATTTTTTGATGAGATTTTATGAATTTTTTAAGGATTTTTGATGAGATTTTATGATTTTTTTTGGTATTTTTGAGAGATTTGAGGTAAACGATACCTAGATCATCATGTCAATGTCACATGAGATAGAAGACATGGATCAAGAGTTATTTGAAAACAAGAGTGCAATAACCTGCCCCCAGTGTTTAACAATTCTTTATAATGCAATGGATAACCAAGATAGGTAATGTATATGTGAAGAGTTTGATAGAGTTTTATCATGCTAGATGTGGGCTATGGGACTTCACGAGATAAAATGGTAAAGAGCCTATCAAAATTTTACCATAAGTAGAGTTGAATATGCCGAATCTTTGTCAAGATCAAGATAAAGTGGAATATCTGGATAAATCTGAATTGGATGGATGGAGGGAACATTGGATTTATCATGACAAGGATGAGATGCTTCTGTCTGGAAGGATCATATAGATGCTCTATTCTACTTATGACACCTGTTTTGCAGGTTTTCATCATAGTACTTTCCCAAAGTGCCACTGTAGTGGTTTTCATTGGAGAACGATTTTTATTTTTACTATTTTCATTCCCTTTTCTTATTTTTATCATTTTTGTCATTTTTTGATTTTTTTGAGATTTTTTGGAAATGTTACCCTAATGTTGAACCACCTGGTGGAACTGATGTAGAGGCCATTTTCATAACGTGCTAGCAGTCTCCTTCTTGAAGAAGTTGCCTTGCTAAGATACAGGCACTTGAATGCAACATTGAAGGACTCTAATTTGCCTTGTGGATACCAAAATTAATCTTGTCTATGTGCACACATCACGATAAAGTGCCTTCAAAATCCTTATGATGAAGGGTAGCTACCAACACACGGTCAATGCGAGAATTAGATATTGTGAATGGAGTATATGGTGTCATGTATGAAGGAATATGAGATGGATTGGTCGATGGTTTGGAGCCTTTGACTCTCCAAACTTGGGAAGATGAGTGATGGTGGGTGTAAATGGAGGTTTTTGTGGAATTAGGACCAACCACTAGATATAATTTGTTCCTTGCTTGAGAAGCTTGCTTTTGTATTTGAGGACTCTTTTGATGGATAGATTTCCCTTTTTGATTTTTCCCCATAGTTTCTTTGACTAATAGAGTTTTTGATGGATGATTTTCTTTATTTTTCTTTGGTATCCTTTTGTATTTGCTTTGTCCTTTTTCTTTACTACTTCATTTTCTTTGATGTTGTTTTCCTTGCTTTGATAGGAATTCTTCTTTATACGTTGGTCCCAATTTGTGTATGAGATGATGGGTGAATTCCAATTCATGATTCATCTAGTTGTAGCATTGAAAATATTTTTATCATAAGGATCCTTTGTGCCCCATATGTTGATGTTTGTTGTAGACAAGATTTCCCCCAATGTTGTGAAGGTATTATTAATACTTAATCCTTTGCCTTGATAATGTATCCTCTAATCCATAGCCACTGAATATGACTTGTTGTGAACACATGATATTGATATGGGTTCCTGTTGTTCAGGAATATGAATTGTTTGCTTTGGTTCTATGACATCGCTCTCTATTGAGATTGCTTCAAAAGATGTTGATGCTAACTCAAAAGATGTCGATGATGCACAATCACTTTAAGAATCAAGAATCTCGATGGTTGCCTGCTCTTGTGTAGGAATATCAAGAGTGGGAGACTCTTGTTTTGGATGAAGAATGTCTATGTGTCCATAAAAAAGAAACATATCAAGAGTGATATTGGGGACGTCTTTGGAGTTTAAAATGGTTTGGAAAATGTCCCTTAGCTCTTGGTGAAACTCTAGGGATAAGGGTTCTTGATCCTAACTCGATTTAGAATAACTTTCATTATCCTCAAGAGCCTCCTCTTGACATGATCCTTGGGTGGATGATACATCATCAGTAAAATAATCTTCGCAATAGTTTGTGGGTATGGGTGCAACAAGGGATATTTTTGGCTTGTTTGGAACTTCTTCAACATGCCCAATCATTGAGTCATATGTGGGAGAGATATCACAATCTAATATCCACTTGATTTCATTAAGGTATAAAATAGTGTTAAAAACTATTGATGGGTTTGGACTTTGTTTTAAAATAGTATCTTGATACATGTCTGATTCCTCATGTTGTGATAAATAAATATGTCCCACTGTGGTATCACAAGTATTGTTTATGTGTTTTGAGGTTGATGCCTTTCCTAAATCTTTTGCTTTTGTATGGTCAGGCATAGGGTTTGTGTAAATATTCAGATTTTCATTCCCATATTTTTGATTGACCTCAATGTATCATTGTTCAATAAGATCCTCTATTAGATGTTTGAGCCTAAAAAAAACTTGTGTGCTATAACCTTTGTACCGGTGAAATTCACAAAAGTGATCTTCTTTATAGCTATGAGGTTTGATTTGTGGCTCTTGATAGTTTGAGAAATCTAGAAGTGTGATAAGGTTAGACTGTATCAACTTGTTCAACACATCTTCCATAGGTTCCCCTAAGGGAGTGAATTGTCACTTAGGAGCATTGTTTGTTCTCTTTTGTTCACATTGAGTGTTTGTAGCATTGATTGTTTGATTGTTTGAAGGTGACGTGTATGGTTGTTATGTATTCATGGTTTGGGTGTTTTCTTGTCTAGAAGTGGTTAATACCACCTTTGCATCAACAACACCATCACTAGTAACATTCTTGTTCTTGGCCCAATAGTAGGGCTTGTCGTTAAAACTAGTGGATGGGTGATTGTTTTTATACACTTGTGTGTTTCCCTGTGAGATTTGGGCTCTCTCGATGTTAAGGGCTCTAGGGAAAAGCTCATCATAAGATGTGATGCATTGCATTTTCAAGTGGATTGATAGATCTAGATCTAGATTTGCTATGATAATGCCCACTTGTTGTTCATCGAGAAGTGACCACTTGATTTTACTAGCTCTTTGTTGAGCCACTGTTGCAAGAAATTGGAAAAAAATTCTCCCTTGTTTTGTCTAAGAGTGTACAACTCTTCTAGAATTATGTCCATGTCAAGATTAAAGAAGTGATTGATGAATTTATTAGCGATTTCTTGGAAATTTTTAATACTTGGAGGCAATTGAGAAAACCAATCTATGGTTGGGCCTATCAAACTTTGTGGAAAGAGGTGCATTAAGTAGGAATCATTGTAGGAAACCTCCATACACATAACGTTAAATTCTTTGATATGGTCCACAAGACTTCCTCTCCCTTTATATTTATCAAATTTGGGGATTTCACAACCAGGAGGGAATGTTACCATTGCAATGTTTCGATCAAATGGATACAAACACAAGCTCTGTGTATGGGGCTTCTTTTCCTTGCTCATGCGAAGGTCCTACATTTCTTGAGATAGTGCCTTAAATTGTGATGCTAGATCGATTGGTGGGTTTGGTGGAGGAACATATGGTGGGATGATGGATGGGTTGTATGTGATATTTTGATATGATAAGGTGTTGTATGGGGTGTATGGTGGTGTAGGATATTGTGAAGGTGATTGTGGTGGAGGCGTATATGTTCCCAACGTGTTTGGGTTGACAGTGTTTTGTTGAGGGTTATAGTATAAACCCTGCTATTGTTGTTGTTGGGAATATTATTGAGCAAGTAATGCTTGTTGTTGGGTTTTTTGTTGTTGAACTTGTTGTTGCGTGGCTAAGGCAGCTTGTTGGGCTTGCTGTTGTTGTTGTGTTGCTAAGGCTACTTGTTGGGCTTGATGTTGTTGTTGCACTGCTAAGGCTAGTTGATGTTGTTGCTATTGTCAAATTGCTTGCTGGTAAGCCTGTTGTGCTTGTTGTAAATCTAAGGAATGTGCTTGAAATGTAGGATCAATTAGTGGCTGGGACATCTGTGATAGGTTTTGGGTGTTGATGTTTTGTGTGGGTTGCATATTGTTGATGAGAGGTTAGGGGTTTGCTTGGTTCAACGTTTCTTGCAAGATGGTGGATTGAGATGGAGGAATGTAAGCTTGAGGTCCCATTTGATTTTGCATGGTGAGAGGGACTGTGGGGAAAGATGACAATGCCATTGGATATTG
>VDFB02058242.1:570909667-570944568 GCA_007258455.2 Sequoia sempervirens | reverse complement strand
TAAGCATAATTTAGCCACTAAACCTCAATCACAAACAATATCATTCATATTGAAAGTTAAACTAAGAATTTATTGAAATTGAGGGTTACAAATTCTACGAAAACAGTTAAATTCCTACTCTAATTCATTTGAAACTTATCTTGATTTGGAATTGGTGTCATGCTGATGTGGAAAAATGACCCTTTCCCAATCCCATGATTTGTGACCCTGTTTCAATTGATTATATGGAAGAGAATCGATGAAACCATTGTGATAAATGGATGAAAACCTAATTTATGCTAAATTAAACATGATGCAAACAAAATTAACATGATTTTATGCTAAAATTAATCTATGCAATTACTAAGATAATCTAAGCTAAAAGATGGAAACCCTAATTTATAAACAAACTAAGATAGATGCATGGAAGCCATTAATGGAAACTTGAAGCTATTATGCAACTAAAAATGAACTAAAACTAGCTAAAAGTGAGTAAATTGAGAGTGTGAATGCAAGTGAATTCAACAACATAAGTTTACAATTGAAAGATGGATCCATTTGTCTCCAAATAGTGTCCCATTTATAGGAAAGCAAATGAGAAATGGAGGGTTGAGATAAAAAAGGTTAAACAACAATCCAAGATGGAAGGAAGAGGAGGCATGGATCATGGATTATCATCAACGAATGATAATGCCAGATGTAAAATTAATCAAGGGTTCACATTTGCTCCAAAAAAACACACTTTTGACCTACTCACATAGGTTAAAGGTGACTTGCTCAAAAGATTAAAGGTTTAGCTTGCTCAAGAAACCAAGTGAGTTGATTGGAGGAGAGAGAATATTCTTTGGAATATTCTCATGGGTGAGGATAAAAGGTATTTTGAAAATTAAAAGAAAGTTTTAATTGTGCAAAAAAGGGGATAAGGAATATTCCCTATTTAGAGGAAAATTGGTTTAATTGTTAATTAAACAAGGTTTAATTGCACAATTAGAGAATTTGAAGAATTAAAGTGATATTCATTAAATTAAATGATTTAATGAATAGGGGAGAGATGAAATGATATTTAATTAAATAACTTAGGGTTATTTAATTAAATAAGATGACTTAGAAATTAAATTAAATATTTTAATTTATTTAATTTATTGTGATGAAATGTTAGCGCGAAGGGGGAATGAATTAATTTGAATTGATGAATTAGGTTAATGGATGAAAATGATGCCATTAATTAAATTAACTAGGTGAATTTAATTAATTAAGCGAAAAGAGGATGGGTTTAAAAAGGAAATGATGTTAATAAACCTATTTAGAGTGTATGATATCATTCAGGACATTTTTCAATGTCTACAATACCTATGGATGTTTTTCATATTTTGTTGGGTCAACCTTGGCTTTGGGATAGGGAAGCTATACATAATGGCAATGATAACACCTATAGCATAATCAAGGATGGGAAGGAATATGTGGTGAATCCATTACAGGATAAACAAGAGGAAGTGGTAAAATAAATTGCATCAATATGACCTAATGAGTGTATGAAAGAAGAAAGCAACATCAAAGTTGCAATAGGTGAGAAAGAAGTGATTGAGAATCCTTCGAAGGATGAAGAGAAGAAAGAAAAGATTACAACGGATATGAAGAATGAAGAAAAAGAAGAGGATGTATCCTTGTGTAAAAGGATCAAGAGGAAAGAGAAGAAATTGCAACCAAGGTTGCAAAGGATGAGAAGAGTTGTTGCAACTCTTTGATAGAAGGGGCATGGAAGGAGAGGTGTGAGAGAACAACCCATACAATCCCAAAAGAAAGTAGATACATGGAGAGCTTCAATTTTCATACAAGTTGATTTAATTTTTGTTGAGGAGCATGACTTGTTTGAGGTAGAGATTGAGAAGATTGAGAAGTTGTTTGGGAATGAATACTTGAAGAGAAATGAAGAAGCAACAACAAACATGATGGATGTGGTTGTTGTAACAACAAAGTATGTAGAGGTAAGTTATAATTTTTTAAAAATTTGGGATGAGGAAGTTGATAGGGAATTGTTTATTGTTGAAGTGAATAAGAAGTTGCAAGTATATGGAAACAAGAATGTAGTTATAGGTTGGCATGCAAATATATATTTGCACATAGAAGTTGTAGAGCATACTACAGGTGAAACTTGATAGAGGTGGTCAGTTTGTGGTAGCTCAAAACCCATGAAAGAGGAAAAAAGGAGAGGACATTTTTTTAGAGGAGGAGGTCAGTAAATGGTGGATACGAATCCATGAGAGGAGAGAAGAGCAATGAGAAAAATTGGAGGAGAAGGATGCTTGTTCTAGCTAGGTGTTGGAAAAGAAGGGAAAAATAATTTTAAGCACTTATTACAGTGATAGGAGTTCACTGTAGATTGTTTACAATCTCAAAGAGTGATTCCATCACTCAAATCCACCATTGTGAGCCTATGCTCACAATATTTCTACCCAGTGTGTTTGATGCAGGAGCATCCCAAACAAACGAGCTATCTGCATCACCCAAAAACAATTAAATGGTTTGATTTGCATCCAATTTGGTTTGATTCTTATTTAATTTGACATTTTCAATATTGTAGTCGGTTGTGAGAGTTGAATACAGATCTAGTTGTAGTGGTTCAACTTTGACAAGTCATCTGGCATTCAAACTGGGGTGTATTTTAATCAAACCCAAAACGATGTCAACAATACATATTAATTTGAAGAGGTAGATTTAATTATATTTAAAATCCTTTTATGTTTTATTTTTCCTAGGCCCAAACTAGGCGATTCATATTTTGGGCATAGAGATAAACATTCTTTGTTTTTAGTGCCCTCTTTTGAGCTAGAAAATAAAATAAAATAAATTCCTTTTGGGAGGCTACATGAAAAGGATGAAGGGGAAGAGTTAGCACTACTGGAAACAAGCAAGTTTGGTGCCTAAGTGATTTGGGGGACAACAAAAAGATAGTGGAAAAAAATAGTGATTAAATTAACCTCTTTGGATGGGAAAATGGCTACCGAATAAAAACTCAACAAGTGGTGTGGTTGAGAGGTGAGTGTAGGCACTGGAGATAGAGAAAAGAAAATGCATCAACTTTTTTTTTAGTTGATTTTTTTGTAGATTAAAACCTAGTTGGAGGTGTGCTTATTGAGGAGTGCTAGAGGAATAATGTGGTGTTAAAAATCAATGCAAGAAAGAGGCAAGAAATTTGAAAATGAAAATTCTTATTTAAACATGGTAATCTGTAAATTTGAACAAGAAAAAGACAAATAAAATACAACATATTTAATTTTGTGATTGCTCTATTAAAATATGACAATAATTCTTGGTTTGTTTACTTGATTGGTTGCAAATACTCTCAGTTTGATAAGGCACAACACTTTTGTTATGCATTACCGCAACTTACAAAGTGGTGGGTGTTAGAGATGGTTTAGAACATCTCAGTAAGCTTCCATTCAAAGAGTAGGTGTTAGAATTAATTGAAAAGTTGAGTTTGGTGAGTTTTCCACTTGCATCAGGAGATAAACATGTTTTTTGCTATGGAAAACTCATAACTTTTCAAGCAACAAACACATCTTATTATGGGCATATAATAGGAGGCAATGTGTTTGAACTTTGAATTGGTTCATTTAATGATATTTTCACCACCTTGGTGTGATGCAATGGTGGAGGAGGTCTTTCTAGAACTGATGTATTGTTAAATTTGCAAGGATTGGCTCTTTTAAGAAACCTCATTTGATGCTCATTACATGGATTCAAGTGGGAAAGTCAGGGTATTCATAGTTGCAAGGTGAGAGAATAGTTGTGCAAATGTATACATCAAAGCTTTAATGAATGTAACACTTATAATGGATGTTCGAGATAGTGATTTGAGATGCCTTTGGCATATTATTCCTAGATTTTTTTTCACCTATACTATGTTTTCTCGATCAAGAACTTGGTATTGTGTTTCTTATATTACATGTTTGATCTTTGTTTCTATTATTTCCCTAGTTTTATTTGTCTTTGATCATGTTGATACTATTGTAGTGTTCAAATTGAAGAAATTATCAATGGTAATAGAAGGTTTTCCACCATAGATTGAGTGAAAGTGGAAGTATTACTTCATATAAAGCCACAATTGACTTGAGATTGAACAAGAGGTAGAAGGATAATGCCAAGGGATGAAGATGACAAGGCCCATTTCAAGTTGTTGGAAGATGATGTTGCATAAATATCCAATTTGGTGGGAAAGATTGATAGGATGGAGAGTTAAATCATTGCTCTAACAAAGAAACCTAGAATGGCTAGAACCCATGGGGAGGAAAGTGAGTTGGAAAAAGCTTTAAAAAAACAAGGAAGTTTACCTCTACCTACCTCCACCTAGCTACATGACCTCTATTATATATAATTGGTATTAGATCCAATCAAAGATCAATTCAGTCATCAATAAGATCTACCTAATTTATATTTGGGTAAGAAAAGCATTCATCACTATCGAGTTACTCTCTTTAAGAGTTGAGATCAGGCCTTTAATATAATTTTCATTAATCTTTTGTTGAATTGATTATTTGTTGACACTTGTTTTTTATTGATTAAGCAGGGAAAGGGCCCTAACCCTTACAAAAGAATAGTAGTATAAAGATCAGTAGCTAGACAAAACAACACAACAGAGGAAGCAGAACAAAAAGAGAACCACTTCCCCCAACCCCAATCAACCAAAAAACATTAGCCTATACCCATCACATCAAAAATTATAAACCTATCAATAATCCCAAAGAGATATAACCAGTTCATCTTAATATCCATCCAAAAAAATAGGTTATAAAAGCATAATCTTAAAAGAGTATCCAACTGAGAGTTCTTAACATAAATAAAACTAGAAATATAACAGGCCAGGCACCTACGGCCTATACCAACTAAACACCTTATAGAATAGAAAAAAAAATTCATGGCAACAAGAATCAAAAAGCAAGAGGAACAAGAGTTGAGGATTAAGCATCCTCAATTAGGCTCCATGCCTTCACCAAGTCTTCAAAAAAATCTTCAAAATTATCTTTGAGCTCCATATTCCCAGAAAAATCGGCCTCGTTGTCATTTTCCTTTTTCCTCTGTTGTTTCTTTATTTTTCCTTGTCCTGAGATAGTGGCCATGACAATTTTTTTCATAATCACATCCACGACCCTGCACATACTCTTCACCACACTTTCAAGTGCCTAGAACCTATTGGCATTATCATCCTTTTGCATCATTTTTTCCAACAACTCCATCCTTTCCTCCACCCTTTGAATTCTAATAGTATCTAAACCCGAGATGTTATCTTTTAAATCATTGTTACTAGGGTTAGTGATCTCCATATCCTCCGGTTCATTAGTAGCATCTCCTTTTTCAATGGCCATATCAGTGTCCTTTTCAACATCCTACCCATCTTCTTGTTGCGAATCCCCTTCCTCCTCCTCATAGCAAGAGTCTTCCACTTCCTCCTCCTTAGGAGACCCACCACTGCCAAGGTTTTTTGACACTTCCTCAAATGATGAAGCCTTTTCCTCCCTTACCACCTTCTTCCCCATACTATATAGAGACCCTTCAACATTATTTTCTTCCAAACTTCTTTATTTTTTACTATTATCAGACCCCTTCGGTGAAGCCAAAGCAAGAGGAGTCGATCTTCAACCCATCAGAGTGGAAAATTCAGGGTTGTTGTCATTGTCATCAAGTATTGTTATAGTGTTGGGGTCAACCCACAACTCATGAATCAAAATTGTTCTCTTCTTGTTCACAGCAGGAGCAATGGGAGCAAAACCACGTTTTTCCAAAGTAATTTTAAGTAGGTCCGACCAAGAGGGGTCCAAAGAATTGGGGGAGGCCTTAGTAGAGTTTTTGGTGAGGGAGTGGGTCCGGCTTTCTATAATCTCAATTTTAACAAAAATCTTGGGAGTAGGGTTTTCACGAAAATTATTTGTTTTAACACTTGTTACTCCCCTCTTATGAATTGAGTTTTTTTCTCTCATAAAACCCCTATAAGTTATCTTGGATCTCATCCAATAACTTACTGTCTAAAATGATTGAATTTCAAATATTTTGGTTCTTTAAATGGAATTGAATGAGTAACTGATTCAAGTGTTGAAGGGTTGTATGAATTGTCTCAAAGACAACTGACTAAAATTGACTTTAAGATTGAAGTTGTTGAAATTGATACTTTTGAAGAAGTTATTACAGGATCTGTAAGTACATATAAGCCTCTTGTTTTAAAAGTATAAAGTGTCTATAAGAAGAGTGCTTTGCATCCAAATCCATTAAAAAATTGTCTAGGTCAAGTTTTAAGCAATTTTTTATTCCTAGAATGAAATTGGTTGAGTTAACACTTGAATATGATCCTAACCAGAATTTCCAAAAAAAAATGGTTTATGTTCTTCCTAGAGAAGAAATAAAATAAATTCGTAAACACAAGGATGTTAACTTTGTACATTTTGGTGCCATCATTGTGTCTATAGGATCATGTGTTATCAACATACTCAACGTATTACCTATCTAGCCTTATGTGATAGGCGTCAAGTCTAAAATGAACATGCTTGCTAGTTTTCTAGTTTGTCTAGATTATCAAAAAATTATGTTTTTCTAGATTTTCCAAAATTCCTTCCAGTTTACATTTTATCCTAATCTTACAGTACTTGCTCATGACCATGGCTATTCAAAACTTAAGCATGGATCACTAGATTGTTGGGGAATTTTTTCTTCCCTTTATGGCTTAAACATGTTTGGGAAATTTAAAGATGCTTATGTATGGATCCAAGTCTTATATTCTATGGAAAATACTAACCATCCTAAGATACTTGAAAATTTTCCATATGTTAAAACCTTGAATGGAGAAGTTCAACTCCAAAAAGGTCATATCAATACTATTGATATTCCTATAGAATGGAGGATACATTGGATGAGGAATGTAGCTACCAAACTATTAGAAACTACTAAAACTATTCATGAAGTGAAGGGAAATTAGATAAACATTGTGCCCCAAAGCTTGTCTTATAGACAATTTAGCAATAATCCTTTTGAAGATTCTTTCCATTCTGCTCGATCTTCTTTTAGTTAATATTAAAGTAGTAGAAGAACCAATCTCATTGTAAAAATTGAAGATGAGCCTATTAATTGGGGTCTTGATCCTTCTAGAAAGAATAAAGAAAAATAAAAAGGAAAGACAACAAAGAAAGAACACCCTTTTTGTGGCATGGTTCAAACTTTGCTTAGAGAAGGAACTTCACAATGGTATAAAGAAGAAGTTTCCCTTTACAAGAATGGTCATTGGTTCCATTTAAGAGGATCCTATAAGACACTGGATGAATATGTGTCCATGTTCTAGTATGCTTTCCAACCAACCAAACTTGAAGAAAAGGAATCTTCTTTAGATTACTAACATAAAAATTATATATCAAGATTTTGTAATCATGTTTAGTGAAACGCCCACCACGAAACCCCAAAGAACAACACAACTAACTAACAATTATGACTCAATTTATTTAAAAAAAAGAAGGAAACTAGTGTGAGATGTATATCATAATATACTAACATATAATGCATTTAACATACATAAGTTCTAACAATGTCCTTTAGGGTATCATGACTGCACTACAAACATAATGATTAACCAACCTAAACATACATTGTAAAATAACTATTATCAAAAGTTCATTTACATCTTTTGCATTAAAATAATTAGAGGTACATATTTCCACAGGTACAACACCATTCAAGAGCAAAGAATATGAACCAATAAATACATGCACAACTTCTCACACATGGGGTAGTTCATTACACTATTTACAATTTTACATCAAAGCTTCCCTTATAACAACGGGAAGGATACATCAATTACATGATATGATACAACTGAAATGATTACTTTACATAACATCAGTGCTAACTCAAGTTTGGTACAAGATTTGGAATCTTTGCATTAGGTAACACATCCATGCTCACGAACATCAACTAGGAACCCAATGGAGTGCATAACACGTTCCACCTGACCATGTGGAACCCTAAGGTCCACCCCTGGTGCTAGAAGATGACAATAAGGATCCACTACACAAACAGTCAAGCAGACTCCAACATACAAAAGTAACAAACAAAAACATAAAGAACAACTGCTTCTAGAGGTACATGAACAACAACGGGAAAATAAACAAGGCATACAAGGTTGCTATAGGGAAGAGTGTCATCACATAGCTTGATATGGATTACCCAATGTAGATTTTCCTAGGTTCCTAGCCCCCATCCTAGGTTACCCTGACAACCTCAACTAATCCCCATCCCCCATTCTAACTCATGCAGAATCAACATACCTTTCATGAATACAAGGAAATTGATCTTTCCATTCCAAGCTTTCCCACTCATCTCAAGCCTAAATGAGCACTTGAGCCATGAGTGAGGCTTCAATTATCTATTATTAATGTGAGATACTATATAAACCCTCTAATTAATTATTAGTGTTTTCTTTGGATTAAGAAACTTCTAATGAGTTACCCTGACACCACTTTTGGGTACCAACCCACATTGAAAGCCACTTCCCCTACTAGAAACAAGAGACTCACAGTCACTAACTGGGTAATCCAACTTGCACAAACTAGCAAAGCCATATAAATATGCACATAAAATGAGGCATGCACCACCTCCCACAAGATCTCCATAATAAAACAATTTCCATAATGTACGGCTAAAACCCACATAAGCATAAACAGGTAAGAACAACAGTTCACAAAGAAATCAACATGAATACCAAAAATAAATAAACTCTTTCCCCAAATATAACAAGTAAACAGTGCAAGGAGCTGCATACCCTGAAGTGCACAATCCAAGTATAAAGATCAAGTACTTTCCAAAATGACAAAATCATGAAACCACCCACTTATAGATGAAACAAAATAAAACTCATGCGAACACTCATGGATTGATATGGGTTACCCAATGTGGATCTTTCTAGGTTTCCGATCCCCATCTTGGGTTACCCTAGCAGCCTCACCTGATCCCCGACCCCCATACCAACTCATGCATGTAAAAACCATACTCCCCTCTAACCTCTAGAAGATTACCATAACAATTTCACACAAAAACTCCCTTATAGTACAAATCCCAAAACTAGCTCAAACCAAAATCAACCTCAATAATCAAAAGCTTCAAGCATTTTTACTAATTCAACACTTCAAACTAGACAAGCAACAAATAACATTTCAATCATGAATTCAGCCTACACAATAACACCCACTTTCAAACAATTATCAAATTCACCCCCAATTTCCAATAATCAGCACGGTGTTCAATTCAAGCAGTCAAACAAGCCATACAGAACAACCACGATAACTATCACTGTAATAAAAATCAACTTAAATTCTAGAATCGCACACATGATTCATCACAAGGAAACAATCAAACTTTGTAACCATGAAACACACTATTTAAAAGAAACTCACAATTAACAAGCACTCAAGTAACAAATAATCATTTAATAACAAATCATCCATTACATGATTATGAACAAAATCCACATTTAACAAGGATCATCTAATTCTATTCCTTAAATAACCCCTTCATCTATACAATTATAATTAACTCAATTTTCTTTTCCTTACTAATTAGTTCTCCAAATTATATATCTACATATAATCAACTAACCATAACTCTAAATTACCTAATTGAGAGGTAACTAATTCCCTTAATTGAATACACTACCTAATAATCACTTAATTTACTTAATTGGGTTACTCACACATTGAACTCATAAACAATTATAGTAACATTTATTCTAATAACCCATTCATATACTAATTCTACAAATAATTATATAAATAAATTATGTATTTACTTAAACCAAATACAGTTTACAATTTCCATATATCAATTTGAATCTTTTTGTCAAGTAGCATATTATTGCTTCCCAAATTAAGACAATCATTCTTCTCTATTACCCAAGTATAATATCATAAAATAAGTGAAAACGTATTAAATATACTATTATAGACATTATCAATATATTCACAAGGAAACTTCATATGCATGAATGCTTATACATATAGACAAATATATGTATATATATATAGAAATTGCAACCACATGTTGTCTATAACCCATAGATTTGGTTTATATTGGGATATATGTATATTTATATATAAAATTAGAATCCCAAACATGTAATATGAATGCAATGACTCTAAACAAATAAAAATCCATTAACAACATGCAAACTATATATATATATACAACGACTCAAACTCAACAAATATCTTATTCTAAAGTTGCTACAAGAGAAAATATATAGTATTAGCTTCTATCAAACATAAAGCATATTGATTTGTATAAACTTGACCCTACAGGAGGCATAGGCAACGGGAAAGACAAGCATAGAAGCAATGATTTCAATTAGGTATGAAGCCATTTAAAATCTTTGATGCATTTATGGTTCAAATCAGATGCAACAATAATTCGATTAACCAAGATGGTGACCAGTCACAAATTTAGAATGAAACTTAGAATAAGGCGATTCCCACAATGACAAGTTTTTGATGGAGAATACAACCAATACCAAATGAAACAAGTTGAAAAACATGAAACAACAAACCCAAAACGCCATAATATAGGAATCGAAATACCAATGGAAAGCACAAGATCACCATTAATGATAACAGGGACACTGATCTATGGAGATTATTGGCAATGCTCAATGGAACAATCTGAAAACATAGGCTTGCATGCCAAATTAGATTTGCTGATAAGGCTAGAAACTTTCAAGAAAATGTAGTGGGTAGGCGTAGAAAGGTGGTCATACCATGGAATACGATGATTACAAAAATATGCAGTTAGGGACACACAGGTAGAGGGACCATAGGGCATGCGATCTGGAAAAGATAGACATCCCTTTCATTAATGTATGTAGAAGAGAGTGGATTATATCAGATGAAATGATTCGGTGGATGAGGACGCGAAGGAGGAAATATCGATTTCCATTGTAATGCAAATTCCTTCAATTCAAAATATCAAATGCCCAAACATAAAATAAATGAAGGATTGAGGTAAATGGATTATCGATTTGGAACAAAACGATACTTATTTCAGGAAATTAAATAGAGGAAAGCAATACAACATGAAAAACGTATTAGTTGAAGACTCTAAAGCATTTTTGGTAGACTAAACCAAACATACATCGAATTCCATCAAAGAGTATTCATTAAAAATCATGTATAGCAAACCCAATGCAATTCGCATACTTCGACATCAATAAAATAATAGATTTTAGATCCAAAAATGCATGCCATGAGGAGGCCTTCATAGACTACCCATATAGGTGAAAGGAGGCTCAACATTTGAGCAAATACTAACTTATCTGATCAAATGAAGAAGATGGAAAAAAAATGTAAGGTGTTGATATGAACAACTTAACAATTACGTCCTACACCACAGATGACTTGCTAATAAAAAAAGTGTCTATTCTAAGATTAAAGCCAAAGGAATAGATCGTTTGCATGCCTAAATAGGCGAAGTTACCATTAGAATCAAATTCCAAATAAAGTTTCAGTTAGAAAACATGATAAATCTTATTCAAAACTAAAACCAAAAGGATGGAATTCTTATCCTAAAATGCATGTTCCCAGGAAGCCGCTTACAAAGAGAGTAAGAATTCATGAAACAGATTTGTATTGGCCTTGATTTTCCAAGACTGGAAAAAAATTTCACCGTAACATACATAAACTATTTTATCCTACACCACTTGTAACAACATGAAAATTACTTTTTGAATTCACAAGAAAAGTCTGTACAAATTGCATTATTGACCAAACATAAATTTCACAAAACACATTTAATGATGGAAATGTATAGGTGTATATATCCTACAAAAAGAGGAAAACTTAAATTTGCATACCACGGACTAAAACGAGACATACCTCCCCCTTATGCGATCTTCCATTCCACTTTAAAGTTTGCAGACACAGCTCCTTGTGTGGTGCGATTCACCAAACAACTTGTTCATGGTCTCTTGGGCGTGGTTGGTCCTTCACCATAATCTGCATTCTATTAATTTTATTCTATCATAGATTCTTCAACCTCCCATTATTATTCTCTACCCACCCTCTCTCCTTTGTTTTAACCCTCACTTCACTCTTTTATTCCCCGCATTCCTGCCTCCCAATTCCTTTTTCCCAAAACCGAATCCCTTCCTCCCCAAAAGGGAAAAGTATTTACAAAAGAAATTCTTTGCTTTTTGAAAGCCAAAATCCAATAAAATCTCAAAATCTCCAATAAGACGTCAAATTTCCTTTTTGACCATCAGTTCGAAATTGTGCATGGACTTGCATGCAAAACCTTCTATCCTTTTCATTGTTTCTATTTCTTTATCATTTATCTTCATTCAAAATTAATACTAAATTTAATATTTTCTTTTCTTTTAATATTTCCTTGCAATTTTAAATTTATTAATTAAAATTTTAATATTAAACAATAATTTATTTAATTATATATTTAATTCTACATCAAACAACAACTTTAATAACAATTAATTTTAACACTACATATTAGAAAAATCACTCATACAAACTTAATCAAATATCAAGAAAGGCCAAACATGGAAGGGCACTACATCCTCCCCTGCTAAGCTTCGATTTACTTCTAGAAGTCTCAAAGTTAGGATAGAACATACACACATTAATCTTAGAATTCATTAAATAATACCATGTTCACCTTTCCTTTATTGTTACTACAAGCAATATCAAATAATCATGCAACCCAATATCAACAAGGACAAAAGATGAGAACAACTAACCATGAACACAATACACAACTGACGGGTAGCTGATGGGATGCACATCCTCTCCAAGGATGATGGCAAGGGTAGGGGACCTTTTGTCATCTCCATTTTCAACATCATTTCCATTAGGTTTTAAGGAATGCTCATATCTGAAAGTTTAGGTGGAGTCGATGCATGATACCTACAATTTGTATTAGACAAACTGTTGAACAATATATATATCAAACAATCAAGCACACCATGAGAGGAAATCACAATGTAGCAGGGTACTCACGAATGAGTAATACTACACTGTCCCTCCCACCAAGACACTTCAAACAATAATCCACATCAATGAATAACAACAATTACATCATATATCTATCATCAAAGCTATTTCATGACATCAAAATGCTAAACTTCCACATAAAGTAGAAAAATTATGCACACAAGGTACACATTTTTCATTAAATATTCATCATTCACACACAATAAATTCCACTTTATTCATTTTACAACACTAAATATCATACATATGTGATGCAAGGTCATAATTTTACACCTTTTTAGAAACAAAAAACACAACTTATCACTTCATAAGCACAAAATTCTAGATTTAACACACATTCTTCACATACAAAAATTCACATCACTAGGAAACACATCATAAGGCTACACAAAGGTCCATGATGCATCCCTGGTAGGAAGAATATCAGTGCATTGCACAAGTTGCTGGTGCTACACTGAGGATCCTATCATTTCCATCAATTTTTTGCACCATTGGACAAACACCACCTAAGGACAAATCTCAGGTTGATAAGTGAGGATGACCCAAAAGGGAAAATCTCAAGAGCACAAGTAACTAGGTCAACATAATGGGATCATATGTATCAAGAGTGCCTAGTGTATGAACCTAGGCTTTGATACCAAGTGTAACACCTGCCACAAAACCCTAAAGGACAACACAACTAACTAACAATTATGATACATTTAAAAAAGAAGAAGGAAACTAGCATGAGATGTATATAATATTATACTAACATAATGCATCTAACATACATAAGTTCTATCAATGTCCTTTAGGTTATCATGACTGCATTACAAACATAATGAGTAACCAACCTAAACATACATCGTAAAATAAGTATTATCAAAAGTTCATTTACATCTTCTACATTAAAATAATTAGAGGTGCATAATTCCATAGATACAAGACCATTCAAGAGCAAAGAATATGAACCAATGAATACATATACAACTTCCTACACATGGGGTAGTTCATTACACTATTTACAAGTTTACATCAAAGCTTCCCTTATAACAATGGGAAGGATACACCAAGTACATGATATGATACAACTGAAATGATTACATTACATAACATCAATGCTAACTCAAGTCTGGTACAAGATCTGGAATCTTTGCATTAGGTACCACATCCATGATCATGAACATCAATTGGGAACCCAACAGAGTGCATAGCATGTTCCACCTGACCATGTGGAACCCTAAGGTCCACCCCCCATGCTAGGAGATGACAATAAGGACCCACTACACCAACATTCAAGTAGACATAGGCTAACGTGACTCCAACATACAAGAGTAAGAAACAGAAACATAAAGAACAACCACTTCCAGAGGTACATGAACAATAAGGGAAAAAAAACAAGGCATACAAGGTTGCTATAGGGAAGAGTGTCATTGCATAGCTCGATATGGGTTACCCAATGCGAATCTTCCTACGTTCCTAGCCCCCATCTTGGGTTACCCTAGCAACCTCAACCAATCCCCAACCCCCATTCTAACTCATGTGGAATCAACAAACCTTTCATGAAGACAAGGCAATTGATTTTGCCATTCCAAGCCTTCCCACTCATCTCAAGTCTAAACAAGCACTTGATCCATGAGTGAGGCTTCAATTATATTTTATTACTGTGAGATACTACCTAAGCCCTCTAATTAATTATTAGTGTTTTCTCTTAAGAAACTTTTAATGAGTTACCCTGACACCACTCTTGGGTCTTGGTCCCCATTGAAAGCCACTCCCCCTACTAGCAACAAGAGACTCACAGTCACTAATTGGGTAAGCACAAACTAGCAAAGCCATATAAATATGCACATAAAATGAGGCATGCACCACCTCCCACGAGATCTCCATAATAACATAATTTCCATAGTGCAAGGCTAAAACCCACATAAGCATAAGCAGGTAAGAACAATAGTTCACAAAGAACTCAACATGAATACCAACAATAAATGAATGCTTTCCCCAAACACAACCACATGTAAATAGTGAAATGATACATACCCTGAAGCACACAATCCAAGTATAAAGACCAACCACTTTCCATAATGATAAAATCACGAAACCACCCACTTCCAAGTGAAACAACATAAAACTCATGCAAACACTCATGGCTTGATATGGGTTACCCAGTACGGATCTTTCTAGGTTGTCAACTCCCATCCTGGGTTACCCTAATAGCCTCACATGATACCTGACCCCCATACCAACTCATGCAAGTAAAAACCATACTCCCCTCTAACCTCTGGAACATTACCATAACAATTTCACACAAGAACTCCCTTTTAGTACAAATATCAAAACCAACTCACACCAAAATCAACCTCAATAATCAAAAGCTTCTCATTTTTACTAATTCAACACTTCAAACTAGACGAGCAACAAATAACATTTCAATCATGAATTCAACCTACACAATAACACCCACTTTCAAACAATTATCAAATTCACCCCCAATTCCAATAATCAACACAGTGTTCAATTCAAGCAGTCAAACAAGCCATACACAACAACCACGATAACTATCACAGTAATCAAAGATAACTTAAATTCTAGAATTGCACACATGATTCATCACAAGGAAACAATCAAACTTTGTAACCATGAAACACACTATTTAAAGGAAACTCACAATTAACAAGCACTCAAGTAACCAATAATCATTTAATAACAAATCATCCATTACATGATTATGAACAAAATCCACATTTAACAAGGATCATCTAATTCTATTCCTTAAATAACCCCTTTATCTATACAATTATAATTAACTCAATTTTCTTTTCCTTACTAATTAGTTCTCCAAATTATATATCTACATAATCAACTAACCATAACTCTAAATTACCTAATTGAGAGGTAACTAATTCCCTTAATTGAATACACTACCTAATAATCACTTAATTTACTTAATTGGGTTACTCACACATTGGACTCATAAACAATTATAGTAACATTTATTCTAATAACCCATTCATATATTGATTCTACAAATAATTATGCAAATAAATGATGTATTTACTTAAACCAAATACAGTTTACAATTTCCATATATCCATTTGAATCTTTTGTCAAGTAGCATATTATTACTTCCCAAATTAAGGCAATCATTCTTCTCTATTACGCAAGTATAATATCATATATATTTATACATAAGCTATATCATTAAATAAGTGAAGACGTATTAAATATACTAATATAGACATTATCAATATATTCACAAGGCAACTTTATATGCATGAATTCTTATACATATAGACAAATACATATATATATAAACTGTAACCACATGTTGTCTATAACCCATAGATTTGGTTTATATTGGAATATATGTATATTTATATATAAAATTCGAATCCCAAATAGGATATATATATATATCTTATTCTAAATTTGCTACAAGAGAAAATATACGATATTAGCTTCTATCAAACATAAAGCATATCGATTTGTATAAACTCGACCCTACAGGAGGCATAGGCAACGAGAAAGAGAATCATAGAAGCAGTGATTTCAATCAAGTATGAAGCCGTTTAAAATATTCTATGCATTTATTGTTCAAATCGAATGCAACAATAATTCAATTAACCAAGATGGTGACCAGTCACAGATTTAGAATGAGACGTAGAATAAGGCGATTCCCATAGCAACAAGTTTTTGATGGAGAATACGACTAATACCAAATGAAACAAGTTGATAACCAGGCAACGAAAAACCCAAAACGCCATGATATAGGAATCAAAATACCAATGGAAAGCACAAGATCGCCATTAATGATAACAGGGACACTGATCTATGGAGATTATTGGCAATGCTCAATGGAACAATCTGAAAACATAGGCTTGGACGCCAAATTATATTTGCTGACAAGGCTAGAAACTTTCAAGCAAATGTAGTGGGTAGGCGTAGAAAGGTGGTCATACCATGGAATACGATGATTACAAAAATATGCAGTTAGGGATGCGCGGGTAGAGGGACTAGAGGGCAGGTGATCTGGAAAAGATAAACGTCCCTTTCATTAATGTATGCAGAAGAGAGTGGATTATATTAGATGAAATGATTTGGTAGATGAGGACACGAAGGAGGAAGTTTCGATTTCCATTGTAATGCAAATTCCTTGAATTCAAAATATCAAATGCCCAAACATAAAATAAATTAAGGATTGAGGTAAATGGATTATTGATTTGGAACAAAACGGTACTTCTTTCAAGAAATTGAATAAAGAAAAAAAATACATGTAAAATGTATCAGTTGAAGACTCTGAAGCATTTTCGGTAGACTAAACCAAATATACATCGAATTCCATCAAAGAGTATTTGTTGAAAATCATGCATAGCAAACCCAATGCAATTCACATACTTCGGCATCAATAAAAGAACAAATTTTAACTCCAAAAACACATGCCATGAGGAGGGCTTCAGAGACTACCCATATAGGTGAAAGGAGGCTCAACATTTGAGCAAATACTAACTTATCTGATCAAATGAAGAAGATGGACAAAAAATATAAGGCGCGTCAATATGAATAACTTAACAATTACTCCCTACACCATGGATGACTTGCTAATAAAAACAGTGTCTATTCTAAGATTAAATCCAAAGGACTAGATCGGTTGCATGCCTAAATAGGTGAAGTTACCAAAGAATCAATTTCCAAATAAAGTATCGGTCAGAAAACACGATAACTCTTATTCAAAACTAAAACCAAAAGGATAGAATTCTTATCCTAAAATGCGTGTTCCCAGGTAGTCGCTTACAAAGAGAGTAAGAATTCATGAAACAAATTTGTATTGGCCTCGATCGTCCAAGACTGGAAACAAATTTCACCAAAACATACATAAACTATTTTATCCTACACCGCTTGTAACAACATGAAAATTACTTTTTGAATTTCCAAGAAAAGTCTCTACAAATTGCATTATCGACCAAGCATAAATTTCACAAAACACATTTACTGATGGAAATGTATAGGCGTATATCTCCTATGGAAAGAGGAAAACTTAACTTTGCATACCTCAGACTCAAACAAGACATACCTCCCCCTTACGCGATCTTCCATTCCACTTTAAATTCTACAGACACAGCTCCTTGTGTGGCACAATTCACCAAACAACTTGTTTGTGGTCTCTTGGGCGCGGTTGGTCCTTCACCATAATCTGCATTCTCTTAATTTTATTCCATCACATATTCTTCAACCTCCCATTATTAGGCTCTACCAACCCTCTCTCCTCTGTTTTAACCCTGACTTTACTCTTTTATTCCCCACATCCTTGCCTCCCAATTCCTTTTTCCCAAAACCAAATCCCTTTCTCCCCAAAAGGGAAAAGTTTTTACAAATGAAACTCTTTGCTTTTAAAGACAAAATCCAATAAAATCTCAAAATCTCCAATAAGACGTCAAATTTCCTTTTGACCATCACTTTGAAATCGTGCATGGACTTGCATGCAAAACCTTCTATCCTTTTAATTGTTTCTATTTCTTTATCATTTATCTTCATTTGAAATTAATACTAATTTTAATATTTTGTTTTCTTTTAATATTTCATCGCAATTTTAAATTTATTAATTAAAATTTTAATATTAAACAATAATTTATTTAATAATAATCTATTTAATTCTATAGCAAATCGACAACTTTAATAAACAATTAATTTTAACACTACATATCAGAAAACTCACCCAAACAAACTTAATCAAATATCAAGAAAGGCCAAACACGAGGGGCACTACATTTAGGAGAACATGGATGATTTATGTAAATATGTTTTGTATATAAAAGAAGTTGTAGATATCATTGATAAAATACTACATATGGTAGGGAATAATTTAGTCAATGCTTATACCACTATGATTTCTTTGGAGAAAAATCCAATAAATGAAACACAAGTATTATATATTTTGACAAAAATTTTATAAAAATTGAACAATGTATAAGATTGGTGATGGCCTTGCTCTAGTCATTCCTAGGCTTTATAAGGTTGATTATAAGCTTGAAGAATTAGTTGATAATATTTATTAATGGTTAAAAGATGAAGAAAGTAAAAGACCTTCCTCTTCATTAATACATTCTTCTTCAACAAAAAATCGTTCTTCAAGTACATAAAAAGGTCTAAAAAGGGACTAATAAATCAAATCTATTTGTTATGCAAGGTCAATATCTTGTACAATGTTGGTACCTAAATATAGATAATATTAGAGATCCAAATCCTTACATCCAATCATGGATAAATGCATTTAGAATCATAACTGATGTAGCCCAAATTATACCAAGAGATGTAGTAAGACTTGTTGTGCAATATTTATGGACAATCACAAATAATCGTGGCATTCAAAATTTAATGAAGAAAAGGATGCACAATCATACTATAAAATAAAAATAGAAAACAATGTTAGGATACACAAAAATGCTCTTTAGATGTTTCATAATCTAATTTCAATGAATTTTGTCCAAAAGAAATTGTAAGAGAGAAAGGCCTATTAAGATAGTTTTGCAAATGAAGTGTTGTGATCATAGGTATTTTGAAGAATATTCTAACCTTTAGAATGTTGATTTATGATATGGAGAAAAGTAAAGAATTTTTTAAAACAAAGTACTTAGAAGGTCTCCCCTATCATTTGTTTGATAAGGTCATTGAATAAATGACTATTAGAGGTTTATCTCTCAAGACTAATCCTATTAGTGACCTTTTCTAGTATGCCATAGATCATGCATTACAATTTATAATTGATTGCAAAAATGTCTAGAATTTTACCAAGCATCAAACAAAAGCCTTGCCCCTCTATGTCTTGAAAGTCAAATCTATGGATACAATCCTTTTACCAAAGAAATTCACAAAGCTAACAAGAAATTGTCCAAAAAGAAGAAGCTTTCTTATGAGTGTCACTCCTTTTCCCAAAAAACATTCTTATGCTCCTAAACATTGTTACTTGCATCATCACAATACTCGACACAAAACTGACCAAAAAATTATTTGCTATATAAGCAATAAGCTCGATCATAAAGCCACATAATGTTCATTCAAAAAACCTACAGTAAAATCCATCTATTCATTTGGTGCAATAGTGTAATGTGATATTGTTGATGAAGATGAAGATCTATACATCCAGGATAATATTTATGAACCATTCCTTGAAGAATACATGGATATTGACACAAAAGAATTTGATAATTTGGTTGAAGTATTAAAAGAAGTAGATAATCAATCATCTAAATTAGATGTTGATGAAAAAATTCCAATAGTCATGATGAATAGATATTTCAAGTCTAGAGGCTTCTCGAAAATAAGAGGTAAATGTAGAGGAAGAAGTCTAGATATGTATAGACATTATGATTATTCTAATGAAGATGAATGTTCTACCTCCTCTTATTCCTCTTATCAATTTGACAAGTCTAGGTTTAATAGAATGTAACCATATAAGAAAGATGATTAAAACTAAGATACAAAATACCTTAGATGAGATAGATGACTGCTTGGAAGATTGTTCCTTTGTTCTTGGAGAATCCTCCTATAACATTCTACAATTTGGTGATAGTCAATTTATCTTGATTAATTTCTTGAATAATTCTAATCCAAGAAATACAAGAAGAAGAAAATCCTATAGTAAGAAGACCAGATATTGATGATCCTAAAAATTTAAACTTGTGCTCTCTAAGTTAAAAAAACCTATAGAAAGAAAACCAAATATTGATGATCCTAAAAAAGTTAAACTTATACTCTCTAAATTGCATGATCCTACTCCTGAACTGAAACTTGATAACTTGGTAGCAATTTTAAGTGGTACATTCTCTCTATATATTTCAGCTCTTATTAACGAAAAACACTATGATGCTCTAATAGATATTGGTGCTTCTTTATCTTTCTATAAAAATCCTAACTGGGAAAAACTTATAGAAAAAACTGCATATATAGCAATGGATGTTCAAGGGGATAAATTTTTCTATGATAAGTATAAACATCAGTAGAAAATTGCTATTGAAAGACATGATTTTATTTGTGATTTCTTTGCTATGCACCAAATACACCATTAGATATACTACTGGGAGAAAACTTCATTGACAGATATACACCATATTGGTGTACCAATAAGAGTATCATGATCACATTAAATGGACAAAAGACCAGTACTTAAAGGGAAGTTCATTAAACATTCTCAGTCTCCTTTTTGTTGTTATGCATTTATGGTCAATAAACATTCAGAATAAAAAATGGGGAAAAAGAGAACGGTCATAAATTATAAACTAATAAATACCATTACTCTTCCCTTTCCATATATAGTTCTTGATAAATCTTATTTTTTAGAAAATGTCACTAACTCCAAGGTATTTTAACAATTTGACTACAAATTAGAATTCTATCAAATTAGGATCAAGAAAGAAAACCAATAAAAGATAAATTTTAGTTGTCCATTTGGCCATTATGAATGGACTGAGACGCCTTTTTGGATGATGAATGATCCTACATACTTCTAGGAGAGAATGGATTCCATATTTAAAGGATGTGAATATTTTTTTATGTGTACACATTGATGATATTTTAATTTGAAGAAAAAACTTTGAAGGCCATAAGTGTCATCTAGAAACATTTTATAAGTTATCTTATAATTTTGGGATTGTTTTGTCCCTCAATAAAATTCAATGGTGTCAAGACTTTTGTAGGTTTTTATGGATGGAAGTTAATAAAGGCGTGTTGGAAGTCCAACCACATTAAATAAAGGTTTTAGAATTTAGGACTCCCTTCGATAGGAAAACTTTACAAGCTCTCTTAGGGATTTTAAATTATGTAAATAATTTTTATCTAAATGAAGGTTTTGAAAGAGAGCCTCTTAAAACTCCTCAAAAGAAATAAAATCTAATGGTTTGAAGAATATACTGTTGATAAGTAGGAGGTATTTTCCACAGCGTGTCAAATTATGATATTGCTTTTAGGATTCAACTGTGTAGTTTTCGAGTCAAACTCATTGACCCATGTTTCATGAGTAGTGGTTCACAAGAACCCATCTCTTATGATAATGAATGGTCCACTTGGCACTCATTGCAAATGAGGTTGCAAGCTAAGCGGGCTTAACGTTGGGGAAAAATATATGGTTAAGCATGCTTGAGTTGGAGTAGTACTGGAATGGGTGACCTTTTGGGACTGCCCATTGCTTCACCTCCGTGAGAATCACCTAGATGCAATGAGTGCTAAGTGGACCATTCATTATCATGAGAGATGGGTTCTTGTGAACCACTACTCATGAAACATGGGTCAATGAGTTTGACTCGAAAACTACACGGTTGAATCCTGATAGCAATATCATAATATATTGTTGTTGTAAATCAAATCTAGAAAGATAAGTAATCTCCCTATTCTTAATGTTCCTAACTCTTACAATTTTATTCTATATATAGACACTTATGATGTAGCCTAGGGAGGAAACTTAGTCTTCATCAAAGATGGCAAGGAATACACATTAGAATATTCCAACGGTGTATATCTTGATGATGTGAAAAAATAGTTATTTTGATAAAAAAATCTTTAGTGTAATAAAATTCCTCAAAAAGTTCTATTTAAAATTTATGCATTTAAATAATTTTATTATTAGAATTAATTGCAACATATTTATTAACTTTAAAGATGACGACCATGGAAGAAAAATGGTCAAGGGAAGTATGTTTGTTGGTAGACTTATTTGAATCAATTTAACTATGAAGTCAACATATTGTAAGAAAATATAACATAATTGATGATCATCTTAGTAGAGATTTTCCTAGAGTTTTTATGCATGCTTCTAGCTATGGTCAACCAAATTATCCAATATTTGACATGGAAATGAATTTTGATGTCTTTTTTAGATGATTAAAACAGTCAGTGTAACATGATGAAAAGAGTTAACTAGAAACATTTGCAACCTGCTATATCCGATGTCAAAACTCTAAAACATATTGGTTGTATTTCTACTAATCATTACAAGGATAATTAAGGAGATTTTAATATATTGAAAATTGAAATTGATAAGAAATATCTCCAACTTATCAATAGGTCTATCATCCTTTCACCACTTGGCTAATCACCTGTGCTGCAAGACCCTCTGATTAGATAAAAGAATTATTTTGTTATGCCAGACCTCAACACATTAACCTAGATTGGAAGCTTTCACAAGACATGGTTACATTTGTTATCCTCAGTAAAAGATTAAATGAGAATCTTATTTTGTCCCTCACATAGTTTATGATAAACATCAACAAGATTAGAATATTCATTATCGATTTCATTTCCTTGCCAAGTGGAAACCGCTAAAGTTTGTGGATGTGTATTATTATTTGAACGTAGAACCTCAGGTCCCATCTCCAGATACAAGCTCTAGTGGGAGTTATGATGGATGCAAAAAATATCATTCAACATAAACTTTATTATACAAAGGACAATCATTGTTAGCCATAATTTTGGTTCAATAAACCTCCTTTTTATGTAACTGGTTTACTCAGTACTGTCAAGATAGTTCCTAATTACCTACTGTATAGGTCATTTCATTTCTATAAATAAGCATTTTGGAAGCATAATAGGAATCGGCTGTAATCAGTTACAGTTTGATTCTTAGGGAGTCCTAAGGTCAACAAGTATTCGAGCATGCTCTACTGATGTGGTTAGTGCGATCCTGAGCATCAGAAAGAATGGTTGTATCTAATAATGTTTTAGTTATTAATATTTAAAAGCTATAGCCATTCAACTGCCAACTTATGTCACTGTTTCTATCTATGTGTGACGTCTATTATATATAATTGATGTCAAAGCCAATCAACGATCCTTTCAATCATTAGTAAGATCTATCGAAGTTATATCTGGATTTAGTGAAGTGTTCATCACTATTGGGTTACCCTCTCTTTTAGTTGATATTGATCCTTTGATATCATTTTCATTATTTTTTTGTTGAATTGATTGTTTGCTGACACTTGTTACTCTTGTTTTGTGAGTTGAGTTTTTCTATCTCGTAAAAACCTATATGTTTTCCCAAATCTAGTACAATAACTTATTGTTTGAAAATGGCTTTATTCCAAAGATTATCTACTTCTTTTGATGGCACTGAACAAGTGAATGAAGCAAGTGTTGAAGGGTTGTATGAACTACTTCAGATATAGCTGACCAAAACTAACCTTAAGATTGAAGTTGTTGAAATTGATACTTTTGAAGAAGCTATTATAAGTTCTAAAGAAGCTATTATAAGTTCTATAAGTATATATAAGCCTCCTATTTTAAAAGAAGAAAGTGTCTATGAGAAGAGTGCTTTTCATCCAAACCCATTAATTTATTTGTGTCTAGATTAAGTTTTAAACAATTTGTTATTCCTAGAATGAAAGTGATTGAGTTAACACTTGAATATGATTCTAACTAGACTTTCCATACCAAAATTCTTTTTGTTATTTCTTGAGAAGAAATAGAATACATTCATAAACATAATGATGATAATTTTTCACATTTTGGTATCATCATTTTGTATATAGGATCGCGTGTTCTTGAAAATGTCCAACCTATTACGTATCTAGCCTTATGTGACATACGTCAAGTCCAATATGAGCATGCTTGTCAATTGTCTAGTCTATCCAAACTATCTAAAACTTCTGTTTCTTTTTCTTTTTTATTCAAAACTTACAGTAGTTTGCCATGACCATGGTTGTTCAGAAGTTAAACATGGCTCACTAGACCATTGGGGAATTATGTCTTCCCTTTATGGGTTAATTTTTTTTGAAAATTTAAATATGCTTATGTCCAAATCCAAGTCTTATATTCTATGATAAATGTTTACTATCCTAAGATATTAGAAAATTTTCCATAGGCTAAAACCTTGAATGGAGAAGTTCAATTCCAGAGAGTTCATATGAATATTATTGATATTCCTATAGGGTGGAGGATAGATTGAATGAGGAATGTATCTCCAAAATTATTAGAAGCTACTAAACCTATTCATTAAGTGAATGGAAATTAGATAATCATTGTGCCTAAAAGCTTGTCTTGTAGACAATTTAGCAATAATCCTTATAGAGATTCTTTCCATTTTGCTCGATCTTGTTTTAGTTCATCTTCGAGCTATAGAAGAGCCAATATCATTGTAGAAATTGAGTATGAACCTATTAATTAGGGTCTTCATCCTTCTAGAAAGGAAAAATAAAGAGAAAAAGGAAAGAGAATAATGAAATAACACCCTTTTGTGGCATGGTTCAAACTTTGCTTGGAGAAGGAACTTTGCAATGGTATAAAGAGGAAGAAGTTTCTCTTTAAAATAATAGTCACTAAATTCCTTTAATAGGATCCTATAAGAAAATAGATGCATTTGTGTCCATGTTCCAATATAATTTCCAACCAACCAAACTTGAAGAAAAGGAACCTTTTTTAGATTACAAACACATAAATTATATATCAAGATTTTGTGATCATATTTAGGAGAACATGAATGCTTTATGTAAAGATGTTTTGTATATAAACTTGAAGTTGTAGATACTATTGATAAAAAGGTATAAAAGGTAGGGAATTATGTAGTTGATACTCATACCATAGTGATTATTTTGGAGAAAAAACCAGTAAATGAAACACAAGTAGTATCATATATTTTAACAAAATCTGATCAAATATTGGATAATATGCATAAAATTGGTGTTAACCTTTCTCTATTCATTCACATTTTTGATAAAATTGATTCTAAGCTTGAAGAAGTAGTTGATTCTCTCAATTGGTTAAAAGATGAAAGTAAAAAGCCTTACTTTGCATTAATACATTTTTCTTCTTCAATAGAAAAACTCTTCAAGGACATAGAAAGGTGTTAAAATGACTTATAAACCAACTCTATTTGTTATGCAACGTTGATATCCTATACAACCTTGGTACCTAAATATAGATAATATTAGAGATCCAACTCCTTACATCCAAGCATGGATACCTATATTTGGAATCATAACTGATTTAACTCATATTACACCCGGAGATGTAATAAGACTTGCTATGTAATATTTATTGGGAATCACAAAGAATTGGTGGCATTCAAAATCAAATGAAGAAAATGATGCACATATATACAATAATATAAAATAGAAAATAATGTTAGAATACAATAAAATTCTCTCTAGATGTTTCATAATCTTCTTGTTGATGAATTTTTTCTAGAAGAAATATGTAAGAGAGAAAGGAAATTTAAGATAATTTTGCAAATGAAATGTTGTTTAATTGTAGGGATTTTTAAGAATATTCTAACCAATTTAGAATGATCATTTATGATATGGATAAAATTAAATAAGAATTTTCTAAAATCAAGTACTTCGAAGGTCCCCCCTGGGTAAGTGCACAAAGTTGAGTCCACGAAACGTGGAAGTTTTTGCCTTAACCAAAAAATTGAAATCGGCTTTGAGGAAATGGGATCCCGATTTTAATAAACGGGATCTCGATTTTTAAAAATTGGGATCCTGTCAAGGTTCGGGATCCCGAGCCTGACACAGAACGGGATCCCGCTTTTTAAAAATTGGGATCTCGTTTCCCATAGGATCCCGAACCAATGGAAAAGGCACGGGATCCCGGTTCTATAAATCGATCTCGTTTGGTAGAAATCGGGATCCCGTTTTATATTGCTATTTATTTTTAAAAAAAATAGATTTCACTGCACAACGGACGAGACCCCAAGTAATGGCGACAGCGACCCCCACAATTGATCAGCTATAGGTAGCCTACATGCCATTTTTTTGCATTTTTCTATTTTGAATTGAAATTTTGAAGAAAATAGTGAATTTAGCATTTTAAAAAAAATTATTTCATGTTTTGAGCATTTTTTTAACTCAATAGTAGAAATGAATAATTGTAAAATAGACGAAAAAATGCAATGAAACCTGAAGGTTTTTTAATAAAAATGAAAAATGAACCTTGAATTGTGTTTTACAAACAAAATTTAACTTTTGAAACCTAAATTGTTCGATTAAACCAAAAAAAATTGAATTTGAAAACCCTAATTGAAACAAAACAAAAATTTCAAAACATTGCATTTACAAAATCCAAATCGCTTTTGAAACTCTAATTCAAATCAAATGAAAAAATTGAATTTGAAAACCCTAGTTTGAATTGAAACGAAAAATTGCATTAAAACCCTAATTGTTTAAAATTGAAACCCTAAATTGAAATGGAACAATTTTTTTTTTTGTTAAAACCCTAAATTTAAATCGAACAAATCATTTTGATTTTGAAAACTAGGTAATTTCGAGCTCAAAAAAATTCATTTGCATTGCTTAAATGTTTTAAATTTTATTTGCTTTGTATGGAAAAAATGATATATATTAAACTTTAGTTTTAGTGTTAAATTATAATTAGATTAGAAAACAATATGTTAAAGAATAGTTAAAATTCATAAAGTTTATCTTGATGTTTGTTTGCAAATTTAGTTAGCAAATTCGTAAATCTAAGCGCATACAATCGATTCCAATTGACACTAACTTGCAAGTCTAAATTATGCCAAGGGCCACCCAAACTTCACCCTAAGTTTGCTAAACCCTAGACCCTAAACTGTAAAATCTAAACCCTCAACACTAAAGCATTTGAATTTTGTCTTAGGACCTTAAAATGAAATTTGGTTGCCTTAAAAAACCCTCTATTGTCACCATTTAGTAGAGCTTTTTGTAATGTTTTCACTTATTTGAACACATAATATAAAACTTTTGGTTTCTACAAGTTTATGAAGAGTGGATGATCACTCTCTATGACAATTAGACATGATCATTAGGGTTCTAAATCATTGGAAGAAAACTGAGAGTGTGAGTGAGAGTGCTATGGGTAAAGTTTCTTTCATTGGACATACCTAAAATTATGTAGGTTCAATGTCAAGAATGGGTCTATTTGGTAGATTTATGAAAACTATTTTGAATATCTAGAATGCCATAAAAGTATAATTATAGCAATTCCAATTGGAAACACTTGGGTACATATATATCATATGAAATTTAAATCTAGGTAAGTTGTCTATTATATAGGAGAGTTGATAATACATGGAAAGAGGTTTGTATGGGAATATATGTATTAAGAAAACATACCACATGACCTCTATAGATTTTTAAGATGTGATCCTCAGATAGTAATCCACCCATGTCCTCAATCATAATGGATTCTTTAATTAAGAGAGATTCAATAACCATAAAATTACCTATATTTTGATACTATATAGATTTATGTGGAAGGATAGAAATGACCAAGAAGGGAATGCAAGATGGAACCATTTAACACCTACAGCAAGGTACACCTATTATATGGGAAAGGGAGGAGGTACATGATGATATGTTGGAGGAACTACATGCTATTATTACAATTTAGAGATAGGAGGATGATTCATATAAAAAGAAATATAAATTAAATATTTATTATTTAATATATTATATTTAATATAATATATTAAATATAAATATTTAATATCATAAATATAATATAAGATTACAATTATGATAGGTGTAATGTTACAATTTATTTGGGTTTTAATGAGATTAGGCTTAAGATTCAATTAGGTTTGTAGTAAATAGTTAGGTTAAGGCAATTAGGAATATATAATAAATATTAATATAATTATAATACAATATAATTAATTAAATATAATATAATTTAATATATTATAATATAGGAATACATTTAAGATTAGGTAAAGGTTATAATTTAATTAAGTTTCAATTAGGTTTGCAATTCAATTAGGATATGGTTAGGGGTGGGGATCATTTAGCATTCTATTATTGTTAGAGTATGGGTTACATTTAAGATTATTGTTATTTTTGTGCTATGTATAGATTGATTCATTTTTAACATGATACTTTTTATTATTAGAGGGGTAAACACTTTTGACCTAGAGCTAGATGGAACCAATGAGGTCACAGTATGACTAAATTTGGACCTCACTAGACATCTAGATCCCCTTAAGCCATCCTATCACATTAAATCGTAAATCGATTTCTTAAGGGGTCCCAATATGACAAATTTATTAAGGGGATCAAAGAAGTTCTTAAAATTTGGTGAAGTTTCCACAAAATCAAATTTAATAATAAGATCATGCAAGATTATATGAATGAGATTTCATGATCTAGGTTCGTCAATTGAAATAAGAGTAGATCTCAATCAACTATTCCACAAGAAAATGTTCTTCACTAACTTGCAAGTTAATTAAATATTCCAAGGGGCACCAAAAATTTACCCTAAGTTTTGTAAACCCTAAACCCTGAACTCTAAAATCTAAACCCTAAACACTAAACCATTCATTTTGTCCTACCCAGCACTTTAAAGTGAAATTTGGTTGTCTTAGGAAAATCCACCATATTTTATTCCCTTATGCCATGTAATTTTGTCCTAGGATCTTACTACATGTACATCCCCTTAAGTTATCCTATTACCTCAAACCCAAACTCTAAAGTCTAAACCCTAAACCTAAAGCCATCATTTTTTCTTTAAAGGCTCTTAATGAAATTTGCTGCTATGGGAAACTTCACCAAATTTTATTCACTTGAGCCATGTCATTTTCTCCTAGACCTCACTAGACGAAATCCCTTAAGCCATCTCAATACCCCAAATCGTAATTCATTTCTTAAGGACTGCTAGTTCTAAAATTTGGTGATCAAAGTTGCCATCATGATCTAGGTTGGCTCGCTTGAAACAAGAGTAGATCTTAACTAAACTATTCCAAGAAAATGTTCTTCACTAACTTGCAAGTTCATTAAATATTCCAAATTCTAAAGGTCCTAAACCCTGAACTCTAAATTCTAAACCCTAAACACTAAACAATTCATTTTGTCCTACCCATGATCTTAAAGTGAAATTTGGTTGTCTTAGGAAAATCCACCAAATTTCATTCCCTTATGCCATGTAATTTTGTCCTAGGATCTTACTACATATATCCCCTTAAGTTATCCTATTACCCTAAACCCTAAACTCTAAAGTCTAAACTCAGAAACCCTAAAGCCATCATTTTTCTTATGTTTAATGAAATTTGTTGCCTTAGGCAACTCCACCAAATTTCTCATCTCTATGCCATGTACTTTTTCCTAGGCATCTTACTACATATATCCCCTTAAGTTATCCTATTACCCTAAAACCCTAAACTCTAAAAGTCTAAAACCGTAAAACCCTCTAAAGCCATCATTTTTTTCTATTCTAATGAAATTTGGTTGCCTAGGCAACTCCCACCAACTTCATTCCTTATTCCATGTAATTTTTCCTTTGTGATCTTACTACATGTGATCCTTTAAGCTATCCTATTACCCTAAGCCCTAAACCCTAAAGCCATCATTTTTCTTAGGCCCTTAATGAAATTTGGTTTCCTTGGGAAACTTCACCAAATTTTATTCACTTGAGCCATGTGATTTTGTCCTAGGACCTCACTAGACATAGATCCCTTTAAGCCATCCCCGTCACCCTAAATCAGAATTGATTTCTTAAGGGGTTCCAATATGACATTTCTTAAGGGGATCAAAGAAGTTCTTAAAATTTGGTGATCAAAGCTGCTCAAGGCCCGTAACCAAATTTAACAATAATAAGATCCCGCAAGATTATACAATATCAATAGCTAATTTTATTTCTCATTCAAGTAACATGTGCCTAGACATATAAATGAGGCTTACATTTAATTTTATCATTTGTATTCAATTATTGAAGGCCATTTATATTGAATGGTTTAAAGGTATTTCCTAAACATGTATCTTACATCTTGAAATTACAAATCTAATGCAAGTTCACTCATATCTTAAAGATCACATGGATCCATTCAATAATATTCGCAATCCAACTCCACGCCATCCATCTCCAACACCTTCATCTCCACCTCCACCCACTCCACCTCGTAACCCCTCACCTCCACCACCTGAAATCAATGAGCATGCTCGTTTGCAAGCACAAATCAATGCTTCTGCTAGAACCATCCAAGCTCAAATCAACATTATTCAAAATGAAGAATGTGTTGCACCTCCTGTGAGGATGTTTGCATCTAGGATGCAAACCCTTGTTGATGTTGTCAGGGCTATGGATGGGATCGTAGATGAGCATTGACAATCGCTAGAGGAGAGGAGAACTCTTGATTTTGAAAAGGAAAACACAAAGAAAATGAAGATCTATGCAAAGAGAGAGCCATAATAGTTTATAAATTAAAACAATGATCTTAAATAGTTATGAATTTATAAATTTGGTGAATGATGGATATTTTAGTGATGAATTTATAAATGTGGTTCCAAATGGATATTTTTAGTGACATGAATTTATGATTTTGGTTCCTCTAGATGGATACTTTTAGTGACATGGATTTATGAATTTGGTGGAATTTATGAACTTACAATGAATAGTATATAATAGTATACTTTATGACTATCTACTAGATCATGATTTTCCCATCGTAAAAAAAATTGTAATATATGTGTGTGTGTTAGACATAAAATGAGATTTTGTGAATGTTTCAAGTTTATTGTTTAGTATGTATGTGCATGTATTAAAAAATTGCATATATAGTTCTTAAATTTTGAAATTTGTATGTATGTACATAGTTTAGTTTAATGATTTGTACGCATGCAAATTATGCATCATATTTTTTATTTAAAATGTACATGTACATACATTTAATTTTGAATTTTGTATGGACATGTTCTTGAGTTGAACAATCAATGTATATATATGCGCATTTCAATTAAATATATGATCTTAATATATATGTTGCTCATCCTATTTCAATTAAATATATGGTCTTAATATATGTATGCACATGGACTATTTTGTATGATTTAATGCAAGTGCACATTTATATCAAGCATATCATGGATGATTTTAACATTGATGATATCATCAATCCACCACCTTAGCCACAACCACATTTTCCTCCCCCCCTCCCCCTCCCCCTCCACCTCCACCCTCCACCTCCACCTCCTCCTCCAATTTAATATGCCACATCCAACACCTATCACATCCTGACGGTGGCTCACTTGAGAGCACCTAATAAATGATCAAGTCAGTATCCATAGGGACCCAACCAATGCTATGTAGAGTCAAGCATTGATTCCTCCACATGTGAGATGTTTTGCATCTACAATGCAAAATTTTGTTGATTCCATCAGGATGATCGATTCTGATCTTGATAGGCATCGACGAGACAGAGAACAAATGAGACAATTTTACTCTGATGGTCTCTCTTACAAACAAATATTAGACCTTAAAATAACAAAATCCCATCTAGCCCCCTACTTTCTTGACCCCGTTACTCGACAACCCATTCCACCCAACAAATCTAGAATATCCATGAGGTGGTGCATACATCCGCAGATGAGTGCACATTTTTGGGATTGATGGTATATGGTTTTGATAGTCCCCCACATGCTAATTGGGAGTGCCCATTGTATTTTTGAGAAAATTGTATGTAGAGTTTATTTTCGGGGCAAAGCCCAATTATTTTTATTTTAGATCATTTTTTAGGGTGTTGTATGCATGCCACAACAAAGATTAGGAAAGGGTTGATCCTCCCATGCCTGCATGTGCAACCCCTTGTTGTTGCTCCCTTTGCCTCCCATTCCTCGCACTGCATATCATCAAGCTCTAGTTTCAAACATTAGGTTCCCTTAGCCACCTCAGAGACCTGATCGCACGCTTCGGGTGATGGGAAGGAGTGGGGAGCATGGCAAAGACATGATGATGATGGAGGAGTTTTTTATGGAGCTGGTCCGAGTACCGCTCTAGGAGTGTCAAGGCCCATCCCCCATATATGTACTAGTTGTCATCAAGTATGCTATGGACCTGATCAAGCCACACCTAGTTCAGGTGGATGGGGAGACTCTGGTAGTTCATCTGGTCGCATGAGTTCATTTGTAGAGTTCCTCATAGCAGAACATCACCCTGAGGACACTACGACACAGGTATAAATATGCATCTAGATGTACGTTCATTTTATAAGAATTTTTATGGTTGTATATATCAAAGAAAAGTTTGCAATACATTTTAACAATCAAATTGTTTGGTGTATAGATGACACTAACGATGCAAGGGCAATCATCTATTCCACGAGTACATACATCGACACCGGTCATACTTGGCAACCCTTATGGGGTATTTTGATTTCAATTTTCAAAATTATATATGAAATCATAAATTATTTAACTTGAGTTTTAAATTTATAATTGAATCACATATATGTTTCAAATATTCATGTTGGTTTAGGTGAGTCAATCGGCATCCACGTCGATTCCTCTTGAGGGATTGTCAAGCACTCCTCCACTATCAAGCGACATAGATCATGGGAAGGTACATTCATATTGTAAATTTGTTTAAAGTTTACATTAGTATAGTTACAATTTTATGAGTTTTGAATTCACTAGATATATGAAACGCATGCATGTACACTTGTAAATATTATAAGCTGCTAAATGCTCCGTACATGTATGTCTAGGTTGATACCAATGATAAGAATGGGCACTTGGGAAAACATTTACGTTGCAGCTTACTGAGGCCACCGATTTCCGTGTTGTTTACAAACTTTCTTACATACAAAATGTGTAAAACTTGAATATATATATATATATATATTAACCTAATTCAATTGTACATGCTTTAATTTTGATCTTGTAGGACTTTGTTAGTGTAGCTTTCAGCCCTGACCGAGACATAGTTACACCACTAGGAGGACATGTAGAGTAGGTTCTAGATCAAATGGTAATTTAATCTTTTTATTATATTTAAAGTCAATTATAAATTTTAAATTGAATATATACATAATATGAGATTTTTACATATTCTTTTTCTTTTATAGCATGAGACACATCTTGTAGTTGAGCATGTACAGATAGGTCTTGGAGAAGAGCCTAGTGCACAACCTCAGAATACGATACAATTAAAATATGATAAATTATAAATTAAATTGAATTAAAAAAAAATTAATTGTAGTGTTGTACATCTAATTTCAAATTTCTTTGTCTTGTTTATGTAGATTGATTTAGAGAATTTAGAGGTTGCTTCAGGTGCACCAGAGCATTGAGACGTAGATATGATGGTAATTTAATTTTATGATGGATTATAAATTAAATTGTCATTAAATCATTTTTTATTGTCTTACATCTAATTTCATCTTTCTCTTATACAGAGTGTTTCAGGTCATCCACATAGTTCGCATGGTGTGAAGAGGTCTTGATTTCATAGAGACAAAGACATGACCTAGAAACATGTGATTTTATGTGTTATATTTGTTTATTTCATGGACTATATTTCTTGTTTCTCATGTACTTTGTTGGACTTTATTTCACGTGCTTAATATATTGGTTTCATGCACTTAATATGTTACATAAATTATGGACTTTATTATTGTTTGAAATTTTAATTTACACATGCACATTTATGCATTTTATGTTCATAGTCAAGACACATTAATGTGAAATTTAGTGATCTCATACATGGATTAATATAGGACATTTTAATATTTATACTTTGCAAATTTAGTGATTTCATACATGATATACATGATATGTACATTCAATAAATAGCGATAATTACTCAATGAACTTATTCAATTCACGCCAATCAATAATCAGTCAATAAATCATAATTTACAAACAAAAGCAATCTATTTATATACCAGAAAGGATAAAATTTTAAGAAATAAACAATACCATAGAAGATTAGAGAATAAAAGCATTAATAAATACTATAAATAATAGTTCATCTAACATTAATTTATAAGTTGTCAAAACAAATAATGACGTCTTAAGGGGATGTCTAAAAGGGTCATAATAGAACGCCTTAAGGGGATGTCTTAAGGGGTTATAATATGTCTTAAGGGGATGTCTAAAGGGGTCATAATAGAACGTGTTAATTAAAGGGATGTCTTAAGGGGTCTTAAGGGGATGTCTAAAGGGGTCATAATAGAACATGTTAATTAAGGGGATGTCT
>VDFB02058242.1:570814732-570909567 GCA_007258455.2 Sequoia sempervirens | reverse complement strand
TTAACATTTTAAGTCCGTCCCAAAAGACAAACACTGCATCATCTTATAAAACTCCTCTATATTCATATTTGAGTCTAAATTTTAGTACTTCTTTTTAAAAGATATTGTACAACAATTTTGCTTCCAATTTGAAGATAGAGGAGCTTTATAAGACATACCTTAAAATATCAATCATTTATTAAATTATTTAATAAATAATTATAGTGTTTCTCATTATAGCATAAAAATTATATATATTCTATATTGAAAACCGCACACCTTACACTTTTCTTCTTAGTTTTAGGTCTATTTTTGTTTGAGTTATCTTTTATGCATTGATAGGTGTATAAGCGATGTGTTTCAATATGCAAGTTGACAAATAACTTGATCTTGACTCAATCCAGATTGGTTCTGATTTTAGTTTATCTATTCATTATTCTAGGTCAATTCTAGTTTAGTTTTATGAGTGTGCAAATGACCCAGCTTACAAATTAAAATTTGAAATTCTAAGTCAAGTCTAACTCTCTCTAATTAACTATTATGTGTCAACTTGAGTGTGAAGTTTGTTAACTTGTGTTTGAAGGTGTTGTATTTAAAGACATCTGATTTATTTGAGATGCATCTAAGACCTAGCATAAGAGCTATGTTACACATTGCATTATCATAAGTGCATTACATCAGCAATAACATATGTCTAGATATATAGCATGGTTGCCTATTGGCTTTGATCAATGTTCTATACTATTGACTTAATAATAAAGGTTTGACCAAAAGAGAACAATCCTAGCCTAGTAAATTCCTAAATAGTGTCAAAATCAATGAAAGTTGGATCCATGGGCAAGGTTTATATTTTCCCTCAAGGCTCAAATCCATTACTGTGGAGGTCAATTCTACAATTGTCAAAGTGAACCATAGTAGTAGAAAACAATTTGCTCAATCCCAAGGTGGCTATTTGACAAGTTCTAATTTTCTATCACATTGGTGTATTAGTCGACGACATGTGTGATAGTCAAATCGACATCGAACTTAGAGCTAAGTATCATTACTTATTTATTTCACTTGCATGATCAATATGTACTCTTCATCCTAGGTTAAATCATTTATTTATTAAGGTTTAATTAGTTTACCTTTGTTCTCTTAAATAAATTGAACTTGATGTATCTTAGACCCCCTAGAGTTTTTTCCTTGGGTTTATTCCTTCTAAAATAGAGTTTCAAATTTAATATTTATAATTTTATACCTTTTCCTTTCAATTTTGATTGGGGTTTGGATCCATCCTTTATTTGTGCTCCATTTCTATTTCTTGATTGGGGTTTTAGTCAAGTCAATATTTGATATCTATTTGATTCCTACCTACCCATCCTTTGATTGTGTGTTATTATTAGATCATTTTGCATGCATCCTTATAAGCCATTACCTTGGGATTATCTTCTTGTACATATATCAAGGATTATAAGGTCTATCCATGATTCATTAATTACTACCATTTGATCCTTGATGATATTGCATTCTTTTTCATTATCAATGATGCATGGTCTATGAGTGGGTTTTTTTCATTCCTATATAGCTTCTCTCCTTCATGGATAGTGTTGGTTAGTTTCTTTCATGAATGACTAATGATGTAGTACTAGCTTCTAGAGATATATAGGGATGATTCTTTATGTGACAAGGTTACACATTCATTAGTTATTCACGATATTATTTATTGTTGTGATGTTACTATCTCTACATGCCACCATAGCACTATTTTTATACCTTTAGATTCATGTTCCTTTAACGACGTGTCTTATGAGAAATCTAAGGATTGTGATTTATGTGTTATCCTCTTTTATAAATGATGACAATATGATTTGCAATGATAATTCTCTTAATATTTTATTGACTCTGATTATTCAAGATGGTTCTCAATCTTGTGATACATTGCAAAATGATATAATGCATTATAACCATAGTTTCTTAGCTTCCCCCATTGATTATGTTGTTGATTCATTACCTTCTAATACATTGTACATAATATTATTGCTCATAGGAGGAGTTATTGCATGATGAATTGATGGTTCTATTAATGAATCTTTACATGTTAAGTCACTTTTCTTGCTAATTATGAGTACATAAATTATGAAATTTCATTGATAAGTGGATTAAGGCTTCCTTTGCATGATAAATCATTACAATGGTTTGATTCATCTTCTATGTTGTATCATTCATTTATGATGTTGCCACATGATTTCATTGCATATTTTTATTTCCTTGTAATGCCCAAGGATAGTTTCAACTTATCAATGCCTTCTCATGATCTATCTGTTGATCCTTGTCCATCCCCTTCAATTGATGTTCATTGGATCTTTTAACTTTAAATCTACTAGGGGTATTCTTCCTTCTATGCCTTCATCTTTTTCCCTTATTATAGTACATGCCTTATATTTTAATGATACATCTAGGGATTTCACTCCATGTGATGTTGCACCTACTGAGCATAATCTTTCTACATTTCATGATTATTCTCCTCTTGCATCTATTGATTCTCCTACTTGTGTCTCTTTGAGTACATCTTTCTTTGAGGAGCCTAGTGTTGTACACATTGCTTTCATACCAACTATTTATGATAACTATCCTAGTGATATTATTTATAGTGCATGTATTTCCTCTACCATCAATAATGCACCTTTCCATAATCATGTTTGTTCTCACAATGCAATTGACGACTCTTTGATTCATGATGCATATATTGATGTTAATGATGCTTTATTACGAGATGACATCATAGCCCATGGTTCTAACACACCACACACACACACAATTTGTGATTGCATGCAATCTATATCTAATGCTTTGGCCCTAACTTCTATGTATATATTTGTGATTTCTTATTCATCTGGTGTCAATCTTCTCAATTATGGAAGGTTATAATTCTCATTGAAATTGTTTCTATATTTCACAATGTTTTGGATCTTGTTCTCTACAATGCTCATATTATTAGAGATCCATGGGTTGAAGGTTTAGTAGTGCTAGTGAAGGTTATCATAGAGGTGCATATATCCATTTTAAAAGGTTTTTACTCACTTATTATGCTCGCATCCATGATGAATTTGTTTTAATTCATGCATTTGGAAAAACCTTAGTTGATGAAGCTTTATTATGGTATGATTAACATCATCATTCATATATTTCATTTATGGATCTTATACATGCTTTCATAGAACATTTCCCTTTTAGACCTCATGAGTATTTGTAAGATCATATTAATTTTTCAACATCAAGTGAATCTCAAGTGTTTCTATATAATGATCCTACTATCTCCCTTGAGTAATGTAATATGAGCATGGAGTTACCCTACACAAAAATTTAAAGGTTGACTACGGTTACATTAAGGTCAATCCTTGTGAAGACATAGATGATTCCAACGTAATCAAGTGAGATCTTATCCTCTAGTTTTGTTTTGTTTGTTTCAATGTTTGTGTTATTTTCATGTTCTTAGTTAAGCTGTGAATGATTCAAAGACAACTTTAGTGGTGCATGCTAACAAAATGATTCAAAGACAACTTTAGTGGTGCATGCTAACAAAAATGACTTTGAACATGTGTTGTGTCACTATTTTATTCTTTTGTTATGTATATGTCTCCTCTTCTCTAATGTCATTGTTTGACTCTCTTTGCTATATACATGGCATTTTTATTATGTTCCTCTTTCATCATATCTTCCATTATCTTATGTTTGGCCTTTTTGATTAAGCCATTTTTTTTGACTCCCTTGTCTCATATCCTCTTATGTTTTCATTCCCATTTATCCTATATTATTTTTGTGCCTTGAATCGTGTCTTCTATATGTTGTGATATGTTTCCCCACTCGGAGGCACTCCCTTATATCACATTTTTTATTTTATTTTGACTATGTTTCACTTATACATGATTCCATGCTTATCTATATACATGATGTTTTCTATCATCCCATTGTGGGTAACATTGGGGCCTTCTCACTGCCCTTTTCTATCTATGCTTATAGGATCACTTCTTGATTTATTGACTGATTATTGAACACAATGTTACTTCTAACACCTATTTACATGATTATTGAGTGTTACAAAATCATATATTTTTATCATCTCCTCGAATTCCTTATATCCCTTGTATTCAAACAATTGTCAAGGGTAGACATATAATAATTATGTTATTTAATTACTTATGAATTTACTAGTTAGCTCATGGTTATAATGAGTGTTTCTACTCTAGGTAGAGTCTTATGATTTTTTAGGCAAAGTTATTATTTATACTTCAGTTATAGTTCTATTTTTGTTCCAACTGAAGTCTTATTTTTGCTTAAGAAAGAGACCTCATTTCCATTTGAGAAGTAACATTACCTTTTTTTTTTACTTTTTTTTTTGTTCATAGATCATACCTAATTCAAATGCTTGGTAGATGCTATTCATTAGAACTTTTCCTATTCTTGTAGGTTCCAAGATGGAATATTGATTACAAGGAGAATACACAAAATTGTCATCCTTATCCCCTTTATATGGACAACAAAACATTTTTTTTGTGTTGCTTTCTTGTTTTATTTTGACATGTATTTTCATAGTAGTTCACATGCAAGTCAAAATGAAGGGAAAATTTAATGGTGAAAATTGCATAGCATACATTTTCCCCTTAGTTTTAAGTCCATTTTCCACTTGGTCATTCTTTAAGCAATGAATTGTGTATGAGTTTTGTATTTCAATATAAATGTTGAAAACATAACTCAATATTGGAATGATTCCATTATTCCCTAGGGACCAATACTAATTGTCAATTTATCTATCCATTACCCAAGTCAAATTTGTGCAAGTGTAACTAGCCCAATTTAGTTCTATGAGTATAAAATTGACCCACAATCTTGTAAATTCAAATTTAAATTATAGGCCAAAGCCAAATCCCTCTAACTAGTTATTACGTGTTAGTTTGAGCATGAGATTCATTAACTTGTGCGTTAAAGGTGCTATATTTAAAGACAAACATAACTCATTTCAATGGTATCTAGGACCTAACATAAGAGTTGTATTACACATTGCATCTTAAAAGAGCATAACATCAACATTACATTAATAGTTACATATGTGTAGGAATATTGCATGGTTATCTATTATCTTCAATCATTCTTTCACACTATTAACTTGGTAACATGGGTTTGACTAAAGGAGACCACTCCTAGCCTAACAAAATCCTAAATGGTTTCTAGCAACACCATCCCTTTTAGCCACAAGTTTAAGACATCAAGGAAAATAAGTTTCAATTATCAAAACCAACAAATTTTTCATCTATGAGCAAGGTTCATATCTGCAAACATGGAGGCTATTTTTGTAGTCATGAAAGTAAGCCAAAGCAATAGACAATATTTTTTCATTGTCCCGAGGCAATTTCTTGATAGGTCCTAAGTTTCTAGGACATTAGAAAATCAACTGGCATTATTTTTCATAGTTATATTGGCATCAACTTAGAGATAAGTACCATTATTTTATTTATTTATATTCTAAATCTATTTTAGTATCATTGATCAATTTTAGTTTTTGGTCCTAGGTTGAATTATTTATTTATGGTTTAATCAATTATCCTAGGATATTTTTGTGAGGTATATTTTGTTTCATATATATTAGAGTTTTATAAGTGTGGGGAATAAAGAAACCTTACATTGAAAACAAAATTATGAAATACAACCTTGTGGTCCTTGAAGGGGTTGAGAATGACATTTATAGTAATAGAGATATAAACAAAGTGAGATATATATAATTGAAATGACTAAGTTTAAAATAGGGCTTACCTTGTTATGGTGTGATGTTAAACCTAACAACTTTGAATGGCTAAGACACTGTCATAGAGAACTAGAAATTGTGAACTAAAATTAGGTTGGTGAGTAATAGTTTGAGATAAAGGTATTTTAACTTCTAGATGCATAGGATTAGGTTGTAATCATGGTCCTATCTTTGGACACCTCTCTCTAGAGCAATTATATCTATTATGGAATTTTGTCTTTGAAATATCTAGAGATCATTTTTGTGTGTTTGTACAAGTATATTTGAAAATAGGTGTTGCTAAGAAGTACCTTGGTGGCCTCTTGAAGATAGAGGGAAGACTATTGACTTCCTTAATAGTAGACAGACACTGACATATATGAAAGATAAAAAACATGTAAGACAAAGAATGTAATATGTTGATGTAACTAAGATTGAGTAAATTGTGATTGATTTGAGATTGAGTCATGATTGGTTACCTAAATGTAGATTATTTTTAATATTAATTTCTTTTGATATTAGATGATAAAATGGCATATGATAGTATGTTAAAGTACAAGTGTAAGGCATAGAACTAGAGACCTTTGATGCACAATGCAATGCATAATAATTTTACTTATTGAATGTTAACCTATGAACATTTGTGTTTTGAATTTTAAATTAGGGGTACTAGACCATACTTGTAAATTTATATATAGAATAAAATTGGTGTGGCCTTGTCCAAGGAGGCAGGAAGCTTGGGAAATGGGCTTGTCTCAACTTGAAGTGATAGGTTAATGAAGATTCACATAGGAGTACGAAGAGAAATTAGAAAATAGGAAATTTAATTAACCTAAGTACTATGCACCCTATGTAATCCTGCTAATATATTTATTAGATAAGAGTGATATTTAGGATTAAGGTCAGTTAGTTCCAATGGTAACTTTAAGAACCCCCCTAAAAATCATATAAAATATTGATGAATCATATAAAGTTTGAATTTATAATATATAATATTTTTGGAAAATTATGTCTATTTTGGAAAAAAAAATTCTAGTTGGAAAATTATCTATGTATTAGAGGAAATAAATATTTGAGTTAGTAAATTATCTATGTATTTAAAAAAAGAAGAGTTGGAAAATTATCTATGTATTATAGAAAATAAAATATTGGAGTTTCCAAATTACCTAACATTTTATAAATATTTATAATGTATCTAACAACAATATTTTGATGCTAAATAACGAAGATTAAATCATTTGTCAAAATTTTAACTTATCAAAGAATGAATTGTTTGATAAATTTTATCTCTCAATGAACATTGATTACTCACTTAAGTTTTATTCCATGAGAATATTTTGACACACCTAAAATTTCTAGAATAAGCATTATGATGATTATAATAATATGGATATCTCATGCCATCCATGCAAAAAAATTATAGGAGAGAATTCAATAATAATTTCAAATAGAAATATAGGTCCATTTTAAAAAATATTTTGCATCATTCAATATAAGATGATCAATGGCTTAAGTTGTATTTCATAAAGAAATTTTGACGCACCCATATTAATAATATATTGATTCAAAAAAAAAAAAAAAAACCCAAATACTCTATGAAGAATCTTGAGATAAATGTATAAGTATCATTAATAATATAATTATCCATTAGATTCACCTCTGCTATTAAGCAGGAAAAGTCGAACCTCTCTAGGAAAAAATACCACCTCAAGTAGGAAGAAAATAACATCAACCATAACTCTATCCCTATCTAGAATGAAACCACTCGCTTGATCTTTATGACATACTAGAGAATGATGTAAAGCTTCAAGGGAAACCCATTGCTAAAACCTCTTGAACTATCTTAAAGACACATCTAGCAACAAATGAATTAAACAAAAATTTACTAGAAAAAATGCCACCAATTTCCTAGGAGCCAAGATCTTCAAAACCATCTATCGACATAGATAACTTTTCATGCAAAATAAAGACCTTAAAAATTGGAGATTTTTCTATATTTTGTTAAGCCCATAGCATATGTTATTTCCATGATATTAGAAAGAAAATAGAGTAAATTTCACTTAGAAAGTAATTCTATGGAAACAATCTAGAACCCTTTTGTCAATAATGTGTCGAACAACAATTTCCATTTGTGTATTATTAAGAAATATAATCTTTCTTATCTTAGAAAATACAAACCTACCAACATCTTTGTATTATTTTTATTTAGACAAAGTTGAGCTCACCTATTAAACCAAAATTTCATTACTACAATATTTGGAAACAAAGTAAAATACAAATATATAACACTATACAACAATGAGAATATATGACTTCTTGCAAGAAGAAACTCAATTGCCATCATCAAAGGTGGTGTAACTAATGCATTATGATTGATAGAATCCTTTGTTATGACACAACATTAGTTAGAGTGAGAGGCATAACTACAATGGCAAAAAGGTAAGGGCATAATGGTGTAGGTGTGTTAACAAAAACTAAAACCCAACTAACATATATTTTTAAAAAATAAAATAAAAATTATAAAATAAATCTTACATAGATAAAATAATCCAAGACTAATATCTCTTAGTACTTTGTAAATATATGTATTTAATATTAATAATTTATTGCCCAAGAGGCAGAAAGAACCATAATACATATTTTTTAAATATTTATAGTAAGAAGCTAAAAGCGTATTAATTATTTTTTCTAAATTATGAAATATTTATAGACATATGGTCACATTGTGTAGAACTGCTAGTTGGAAAATCAAGCATGTCAAATATTTATTGAAAATATAAAGATCTTAATAACCTCAATCTCAAATCTTGAACAAAGACTCAAATTTTTAAGTGAGAACTTATTGAAAAGTGTAGTATATGGATGTAATAAAAATAATGTGTGTTTGATGGCATTGGTGGTAGTTACTGGTAGGTTAAATATTTGGTTGTCACTTGTCTTATCGAATATTGAATGATGTATATTTGAAACAAAAACCTTTGAAATTAGTTAATAGGTCCCTTAATATTATAATATTTTATTATAATCATTGGGGGAATAAATTTAATGAATTCATAGGCCTTGTTATTCTATTTTCCTTTACTAAGAGTACAAAACTTGGGTATTAGCATTCTCAATTTACAAAATGACTAACTACTAAGTGGTTAGAAATGAGACTGCACCAGAGGTATACAAGTTCAAACAATAGGATATAACTCTTGCATTATTGATTAACTAAATGGTATAAGAGAAAGTATTAAAAGTGATGACATTAATCATGGACATTATGCATAGAAGGTGAGTAAAATTTAAATGCATAGTTTAAAATTTTATAAAAAAATTAAGATTACCTTTTTTTAACCTCATATGATTATGCAAAATGTATAACAATGTGATAAACATTTTCATTCTATATGACTGAAGAGAAGGGGTATTCATTGCTCACAAGTATCTTTGTTACCAAGAGAGTCCTAGGGAACAAACTACCCTAAACTACCTCAGACTACCTAATGAGTTGAATAAGATGAAAGAGATTGCAAGAAGTAGATCAGAAGCATAGTTTCATAAGTGATAATAGAAAGACATCTTCGAGGACCAAAAGAGTAGATCACTAAGATTTCTGAGATAGAAGGAGAATTTCTTAGCTAGAGGATGGAAATGCGAGAGTGGGAAGTCAACACGGCATGTTGAAGTCCCAGAGATGTGCTAGCATCTTGTACAGATAGAGCACTAAACCCTCAGATAGAACTTCAAAGGGTTTCCTAACTATCCTAGATCTGAGGTCTATTTAACCTATTTAATTAATAGAATACGAAAGTGCAGATAAGTGACAAGGAGGGAAAAGAACTGACTCACACAAGGTCATGCGCTTCAAAGCCTCTTGTAATGCTCTGAATAAACAACTTGCAAACAAGGTAAACAAGGAAAAATTTTGGGGCAGTTTTGGGGCTTGCCACGGTCAAACCCTCGTTTTTGGTGTTCCCACCTCCACAAATTTCCAAATAGATAGAGATAATAATAGGCACAAAGCAAAGTAGACACAAGAATGATAAGAGTAAACTCCACTCGAGAGGAGAACCCACATCATGAGATAAAGACCCAATAGATAATGTGCTAGCGAATAGACAAGAATCAAGAGAGTGTTACCAATAGTTTATGGCTCCCTCTTGGCTTGATAGATAATGTTGAGCACTTGCAAGAGAGCTTTGGCTATTGGAGAGACTTCAATCCAACAAAGCTTCGTCATGGAAATGAGATGGAGAAGAGAAGAGCAAGAAGAGCAAGTTAGAGTGAGAGAATGTCACAAATAAGAATGAAAAAAGAGGTTTTGTTCAATTACATGGGTGGGAAGAGTTAGTACTCTCATAATTCTACCACAGAGATATGTGTCATGGTTCGAGGATTCCAAGATTCCTTATTTAAACTTGTGAAAGAATGGGGATGCTAGCACATAGTGTGGATGTCTGTGCACCATGTAGTCATCAAACTCATTAGTTCATGAGAAATGAGGTGGTAGACTATTGTCGCTTCATCGTTGGACCTTATGGAGTTGAAATCGTGAAATTATAACTCATAAGGTTCTTGTCATAAATGCATCTAGGCACCATAAATGCAAGGGTCAAATGTGTAAATGTGAAATTGCCACGAGGTGTAATTTTATGATATTACATTTTTCCCCCACTTTAGTGAGTTGATCTTTGGGAAAAATTAGCCACACTAAAGTAGAAAAAAAAAGAGAGCATTAGAGAAAACTCAAAAAAATAAAAAAATTATGGATTTACGTGCCAAAAAGGATACTGTAGAAGTTGTAGAGGTCAAGCAGGCAAGTACCAATGATGCCCCTAGCGATCGAGCTCAGTGAGAAACCACAACATTGGATGTGAAGTTTCATTCTACAAAACTCAAATTTAGGTCAGCTCAAAAATTGGAAGAAGCTACCAAAGCAAGAAGCATGCTCAAGAAAAAACCATCGATTCAAAAGAAAAATATGATGAAAAGGTGAGTATATGCCCCCTTCTAGTTTTTCCCCTAGCTATGTGGGGTAAAAGTGGTAAAAATGATAGGACCACAATCACTAGGAAAAATGGGCCTCATGGGGCATATATATACCCGAGTGGATCCTAAGAAGGGTCATTTTCACTTTCACCGTGAGCAATATGTTGACTTTTGTGAGAGAAAAGTCAACAAAATGCCTCGCAGATGAGAGTTTGAGGAGCCCAAGATTGAACAACTGCATCAAGTAGTAGCACAAGGAGGGGAGGTAAACCAAGTGAGTCTAAATGACCCTCCTTTGTGAATTTTATGGAAAATGTTTTAGTAGTTTTCCAATTTTTGCAGTGCAAGCGTCTCAGTGGGGTGAAGGCATCTAGTCAGCACACTAGCATCCTTCCAATGTGCTAGCGACCTTTGGTCACACGAGCATCCAAGTAGCTCCAATGGTGGACCTTAGACAACAACACAATGCACAGGTGAGCTTGTCTCCCAAAGGCCATACTTAGAGAAATTTTGATGTAGAAGTTAAAAAAAAATTATTCAGATGAGTTTGAGTTGAATCTTTTTACTATTTTGCAGGATTACTCACAGATGTGAGAGCATGGCAGCAAGCGTGTGTTGAGGATGCTCCATGATCATTTAGCACACATGTCCCCCGATGAGGAGGGGCATCTCTGACAAGTAGGCCTGTGGTGGGCCTACACCATGCTCGAGATGCTCTACCATGATCGCATGCTCATGGCATTCATAGAGTGATGGGACTTGACCACCTCTACTTTTCACCTCCTGACGAGCAAGATGACTATCACACTAGAGGAAATCTATCAAATCATTGACCTCCCCATCTGCAAATGGTAGGTGGAATTGGATGAGACATGCTTAGCCTAAGAGCGATTCAAGGGCCTACAGTACTATGCAGGGCACACAAACCCTGGCGACGACATCGACCACATATACATTTGTTGGTTTAAGCACGATCACATGGTGGTCCCTCTAGTGTGGAGGTTGATGGTTGTTATAGTCACCATGCAAGTAACTATGGACATATGGGGCTCTCACTTTCACGGGGGCCTCGTCTACACTGTTAGGGCTATGAAGGAGTAGCATACTATTTTTGTATGGGACCGCAACATGATCACACACCTGTACCAAGAGCTAGGAAGTTTTGTGCACTATGAGTATGTGAAACTCACCACATGCTTGCTTTTATAGGTGTGGGCATTTGCCTATATCACTTACACCTGACCAATTGGGTATCCTCAAGGGATAGCCTATGGTACACTGATGCCACATGGTTACTATTTAGTGCACCAGTAGAGGTATGGAGACCTCCAATTTTGGAGATTATAGTTTGATACCCTACATTCAAACACGATTAGATGGCAACTGTATAGAGGTATGCAGTGGGTAGATGACTGCTAGCAACTCTATAACATATAGCACAAGCAATTTTTGATTGAGTGCACCGATTTTATGATTTTGCCTTATTATTGGCAGTGGGTTATGTGGCAATTTGAAATTGTACAAACCATTTTATCGATACTCCCATCATATGAAAAAGAAGTTAGGAGCAGAGTTAGTTTGGGCGATCATTGGAATCCCACCATAGTCGACGTTGTTCCGAGCAATGACGAGATGAACAATCGAGATCAACCCCTGATGTTGCCTATAGATGGCATTGGGGTGGTCATAAAATTTAGGACCTAGTGGTTGTGGCACAATCCTACTCTAGTTTTCCAAGTAGATGCCCCTAGAGGTGACACTGGTGTCCAAGAGTAGACACTGCCAACATGAGGAGGAGGAGACTGAGGTGGTGATGGTGACCAGGAGGGAGAGGCATTGGCATAGAGATTGAGGCAATAGTAGAGGCTCTCATCTCCTCTAGGCATTGTCCCAGTTTAAGTGGCACCACCACCACCTACAATAACCATCATCCTTTCCATAGCAGTATCAATAGTAGCAGGCGTAGGAGACATAGGTCCCAATGTCACTTATGTTATTTCTTTTTAAACACTTTTAATTTCATCTCATTTATATACATGTATAGTTATCGTTGAATTCAGTGCTCTAAATTCATAGGATAACCCCTACAAAACTTGTTTGTTTCATAGCCCACGCCTTCCAAGCACACAAAACGAGGAAAATCCTACTTTCCCTCATACATGGTCCAATCCCTCAAAAATTCATTTCAAGCAATTAAACTTTTTTCCTTTTGAAAAATTAAGAAAGGTTAAAAATTGTAAAATCCTTTGTTTTCAGAGTTAATGTTTTTTCCTACATATCCAGGAGTGTTGAATTTCAGCACCCTTGCATTTTCTAGCAAACTTTTAAGGATGTAGTTGCACTGATTTTCAGTGTGACTACACTCCAATTTTTTCATGAATCACATTCATTGCAGAGTTAATGAGATTTTAAATGTGTTTTAATCTTTGATTTTAAACATGTTCTATCTTCATTTTTTTCTTTGCTCTTGTTCGTTCGAGTTTTCTCTACCCATATTTGCTCATTTTAAATAATTTTTATTCAAATTTGCACATATTTGATTAGGCTTTTCGCCATTATTCTCATGATTTCCAAGTATATTGAAAGTCTTTTAAATTTCATTTATTTCATGTTTTGTTCATGTTTTTTGCTTAATTTTCATCTATTGTTATGCGTTTAGGGTTTTTATGGTTCATATCCCTTCTTGTTTTTGTTTGCTTTCATCACTGTAATAGTCTCCATTTATGTCAATAGGGTCATTTTTATCATTATTGCAATGCATTAGTACTCAAGTTTTAAACCCCAAATAGTATTTATGCCATTTCCACTGTAGTGTGTTGTAGGTTTTAAACCTCGACTCATGTATACTTCCATATGACCATGAAACATTATTTACATGTGCTTATTGGGATTTTTATCTTGATCTCCATTATGGATGCATCATGCAAAATCATATGCATGGTGTAAGTCGGGGTTTAAACCCCAACATACACCCTCATCCAAACCTTACCTTTGATGTAATACAAGGATCAAAACTTGCTTTACATTGCTTGGTTAAAAACCCAAAGTTGTATGCTCTATCAAAGTTTTTCTCCACTTGAGCATCTTGATTTTCACTAACCATGCAGGTCATGGTTTAAACCTTGACCGACATGGTATATCTACACCAAAATATGTAGGCCAGGTTTTAAACCCTGACCTACACAGTCAATCCATTTGCACGACCAAATTCCACCCAAGATGTAGGTCGGGGTTTAAACCCCAACCGACACCCTTACATTCTTTACCAAGCATGTGTAAAGGTGGGGTTTTTCTCCACATTTACACCAAGTATGTTCTACCCCATATAGGGGAGGATCTTTTCTCTACTCTTACATCTATTTTCCCTACCCTATGTAGGAGTGCAAAAATTTTGCGCTTTTGCATCCAAACTAAAAACCCCATGCAGGGGTGGGATTTTTCTCCGCCTTTGCATCCCAACTACCAAGTCACATGCAATATCTCATTTTTTTCCTGCTAGTGCATAAAACCTTGATTTTTCTCTAACACTAGGAAATGTGATTTTTTTTGTGTAGCTACTCCTACACGTTGTTTTAGGTATTTGTGTTTTATTTAGTAAACAGGTATGATCAATTTTCTCGCCATCATTTTAAGGCTACAGCTACTCTACAAATGTTTGATCCATCACCAAGCAAGAAAACCATGAAGTACAAATATCAAGGGTTTTTGCACCAACCTATGTTGCTTCAAATTTTGACGAGATCAAATATACAAAAATAGGCCATATTGATATGTCTAAATTTCTAGAAGGGATGAAGAAGCAACCATTGGATGGAAGCATGAGATGCATTTTGGAAAGTAATATTCAATTGGTGGATGCATTTCTAGTGGCACCTCATAATCTTTAGTTCCTTCTCGTCGTATAGCTCATTATCACAAGGAAGATAGAAGTGTTAGGGATCCTGATTGGAATGTAATCATAAGATTGGACGAAGAGTTCTTCAACAAGGTTTTCCAATGTTCAAGAATTGATGCTTACATTGATCTCACCATTGAGGAAGCACAAACTTATTATGACAATGATCTAGAAAAGTGAAAGAAGGCAATCAATAAAAGATGGCTAAAGAACCCTAGGCCGAATATTTCAAGATGACCTAAGAGCTTTCCTCGCAGTGATTTTATTGAAGAGGTAAACAAATTGATCACCCCTCTTAGCAGAATTAAGGGATTTCCCACTTCTTCCACTTTTTAGGAGTGGATGAACTTGTACATTCATGTCATAAGGAAGAGGAAACAACATATTTTCTAGGGTAAATAGATTAGTAATGTAATCCATGATAAAATCATAAAGGTTCCCACCTCATTGAATTTTTATATGACTTCATACTTAGTCTATGTTGTTGTGTCAATGTAGAACTTTCTAGGGTTGACATCAGAATGTGAAAAAAGACATGTTCCATTTTATCAATATTAATCCCAATTGACCCTGAAGAAAAGTACTCAACATTTTAGGAGGGTCAGTGATGCTTTCTTCACTCCATATCTTTGTATGTTTGACAAAGAACTTGAGAAGAGAAGAGTATCAGATGAAGCATGGGTAGTAGTCAATAAGGTTGGTTGTATATTCTTGAATTTCCCCACCTTTATATATATCTGAGTTGGGTGCTTCATCAGATACCCATATATGCTTCCAAGGTATCTAAGTGACAAGATCATACTCATGGAGTTGTGTAGGAAAATCATGATAGTTCATAGTAGACAAGCAAAATCACACAAGCCATAATTTAAGTTCCCTCTCACAATGGACAGGTGCTCTATCACCACATCTCCCAAAGCTAAGCCTATGGAAGCAGAGATGCAATGGGTCACAATGAAAACATATAGAAGGGGGCCTGACTTTGATTATAGAGGAATGAAGGACAAGCTCAAAAAGAGCTATACACATGCGCATAGAGTGGAGGACATATGGGCATATTGCAAGAAAAATAAAGACATAAGGAAGCTTGACTATTGTTGGCTTACCTTAGAGCTGATTGTAAATCTAGATTTGGCTGACATCCTAGAAGACATGGAGGATGAACATAAATCCTATATCTTTCTTATGACAGGAATAATTTTGTTGAAACCCATCTCCCTCCCATCTAGTGGTCAAAAAAGGAAATGACTTCCATGAGGGAAAGATTTTATCCAATTCTTGCTAACACCAATGTTTGGTTATAGGAGAGGGTAAGATTGAAGTATTTTAATACTGGATCTGAAGAAGGGGAACTTGAACAACACACTGGGAAGAAAGTAGAGATTATAAAAAATAATAAAGGTGATGCGTCGAGTACTAGTAAAATCCCTAAGCCTAAGTTCATTTTCATAGTGAAAGGGGATAAGAGCAAGGATTCAAAAGGGCCATCTACTCTCATAGAAGAAGCAATAGCTCAATATGAAGAATGAGGAGAGGAGGGTACAAATGAAGAAGCACAAGAGTCTCCACATGAGGATGCTCCAAAAGACTCTCCCAGTTCTTCTTCCCCTATCACTGCCACTTTTCCAAGTCCCACTCCTCCTACTGTTTCAATTGAACAACCTTTACCTTCTACTACTATTATTTTTGCTACCATTTTTTTGTTGCTCCTACCATTTCAATTCGATCTATTCATTCACCCCCAACTTTGGGGTCTATTTTTGAGAGTCCTAGGGATAACTTTGAAAACATTTTTGGCTCCTCACCTATTTTTCCAAGTCTATCTTCTCCTTCTTTTGATGTGTTTCCTCAATTTGAGTTGGATAAATTTATGGTTGAAACCTCACATAATGCATCTGATGTGGAGATTCCATCTACAGTTTTGACCAACACTCCACTGCTTGTGACTACTATTATTGTGAGTGCCACACCATCAATTCAAGCTATGGTAATAGGTCATGGAGAAGGTTCTTCTCCTCTTCCCCATTTTTTGGCCTCTTAGACACTAAAGATAAAGAAGGAAGTCATCTCTCCTAATGACTTTGATTTTGGTCAATAGGTGCCTTTGAAGACCAAATCTACAAAGAAGCCCAAAACTCTCTCAAGAGTGTTGGTGGAAAAATCAAGATATAAATATGTAGAGGTAGAACAACCTCCTTTTGGTATTAAAATTGTATAAGTGGTTGATCTTTTAGAGTATTCTATCACCTGGATAGAGTTAGGTAAGAGGATGCACGAAAGTGCAAAGGAAGGTGCTTAGGTGGTACTAGCTTCTCTAATTAAGAATTATGATCAAGTTAAGATAGTCAAGGATCAGTTGAAGGTCAAGGTTGATAATCTCACCTTCCTGCTTTAGAAGATTACTCAATCTTCTAAGTCTATCAATCCTATTGCTACAAGCATAGAAGAACCTGTTATTCAAAAGGCCGAGAGAACACATGCACAGGGTAGAGTAGTTACATAATGGATTGATAGGATATTGGCTCAAGGAACACAACTACTAAAATATTCTATGGAAGGGATTGGAAATATAGAAAATGTAAAGGTAAAATTGAGTTAAACAATTGACGCACTTTCCTAGAATCAACAAGAGATAGAGAAAATTATTGAAACTTGGACAAAGATGAAGGATCTCAAGCTTGATGTGTTAGAGGAAATTGGGATAATTCCCAACAGAGAAATATTCGTTGGCATACGGGAGACAATGAAGCATACTTGAAGAATGTCATCAGTGATTTGATGAAATATTTACAGGAAGATCAAGAGGTAGGTGAAGATAGAGGTTCATACCTTGTTTCCAGGATTAAGGAGCTACCTTTTCAAGTTCTCGATGACAATTAGAAAGTCCTTCCCACTAACACGGTTGTCTAAGAGTTCACATCATTGATCTAGAAAGATGTTGAAGATGAAGCTTTTTCATTATCTTCTATTGAAAAATTGGTGGAATTTCAAGCCACTTTGGATAACTTAGAAATAATATTGGAACGGCACAAAGAAACATGCATCACCCTCAAGGACTCAATCACACAAGCACTCATAGTCTCTAGTCATACCACAAGACCAGATAATTCAGAAGTCGAAGAAAAATTAAAGGAATATGAAGACTTATTGGAGAAAGATGGTGAAGAATGAATAAATGTGTCATTTCCAGAAGTAGTTTGTTTCCTACTTTTTCCCTTTATGTAATTAGTTGATGACATTTTACATGTCTTTTGTAAATATGCAATTGTATGTAAAAATAGAGAAGTCCTAAATCAAATCGGACTTTGTTGTTGAATAATTCAAGTTAGTTTTAACTTTCCTATTTTAGTTATTGGCTCTCCTCTATATATATGAGGGAGCCCTTTTTTAAATAATACCTTTTAGCTAATGAATCAAAGTGTTGCCCAATTCAAGAGCAATTTTGAAACTTTGATTTTGAGTTACAAATCTGATTTCAATCAAAAAAAGAGGCAAATTTGAATCCAATCTTTGTCTCAGATCTATTTTGTTATGTATTGAGGATGTTCTTATGTCTTTACAATTGCATTATCCTGCATATGATTGAATAAGTGGTGTGATATCATATTGTTTAGAAGGGGATTTAAATCTGATTTTGCAAACTTTGGGCTACATTATTACATTTGAAGTTTATGTTCTTATGTGTGCACTTTGGTAATTATTTGAAGACTTTGAGATGTGGGTTATTATCAAAGTTTTGTTGATCCTTTGGTGGCATATATTGGAGACTTTTGGCCCCATTATTTATCTTAACGAATCATCATTGAAGGCAACAAAAGTATTTGTTCTTTTGTAGGTTTTCAAGCTACCAAAATTCACTAGTATCACTTTGATTACTCTTTCATTTAATCAATCTAGATATTGGTTATTATTGCTTAAAATAGCACTTTGAAGTGAATTACATGTTGTAATCATCATGAGATATAATTATAATTTGTGAAAGATGAAAACATCTATTATGAAACAAGAGAATAGGATGATGAAGAAACCCATGGTTAATTATAGTGTGTATAATCCTAGTTAGTTACTAGTTTTTTTTAGTAAGCAATGAGAAGAGAGCCCCCCATTTCTAAGAGGAGAGATTTGATCTAATTGTAACTTTGGTTGAAATCACCATTTTGTAATCAGTTAGTTGATTACAAAATATTCACCAAATAGTTTTTTGGTGACTCTGCTAGGGATATGAATACACAACCATAGCCTCACACTTTTGGTTGAAGTATACCAGTTTCTTTTTATGTTTGTAATTACTTCTTTTATTGTTGATCTATCTCTCTTGCCAAGTTTACATTTTGGATAAAAGAAGTTATACACGTGGTCAAAGGGCTCAAGGGCATATTGACCCTACATTCAAATTGCTAAGAAAACATAACTTTGATATTCTTCCTACAAGGAAAAGATCACCTCTTCAACATACATGATCTTTTCCTCATGCTAGTGTAAGATATCCTATTCCAAGTGAAGCTTCTAATGTTCAAAGAGCTTTGTCTATATCACCAGTTCAAAGGTTTTTTATTCACCCTTTCAATCAAGGCATCATGGCCACTCAAGGTCCTTGGGGTAATGCTTTTGGTCCTTTGAATCAGGCTCCACCTATTCATGAACTTCCTCATGGCTCAAGAAAGAATATTTCCAAGTTCTATGGAGATGGTAAGCAACACCCTGATGAGCATATTGCTACATTCTATATTGCATGTGGGATTCTCAGTGTAGAACATGAAGTTGTATTGGTAAGGATGTTTATTGAAACTCTCCAAGGAGTGGCAACTGATTGGTTTTACAACCTTGCTACTGAAACTATTACAAATTGGGCAACCCTTTGAACCAAATTCAAAGAAAGGCTTAAGCCTGCTGAAGATGTTCACACCTTGTTATCTTAACTTACATAAATGAAGAAGGAACCACATGAACCCATGCATGAGTTCATGGAAAATTTCAACAAATTGAAAACCAAAATTCTAGTGGATGCTCAGCCAACAACTCAAATTTTGAAGTGCTTCTTCATTAATATGCAATTGCCTGAGGTAAGTTTCCTTTTGAAAATATCTAACCCAACCATCCTTGAAACTACTCAAGCTATGGCTACTAAAGTTAAAGATGATTTAATCCTCGCTAGAAAGATAAGAAAGGAATAAAATAGGATCAAAGGATAGACATATTTTTCCCAACCTTCCACAAGCACCACCGATCCTATGGTGCAAAAGTTAACAAATGAATTGCTAGCTATTAAGAATCAAATTTCTCAAGGATCGTCTATTCCTTCATACAAGGACGTTCCAAGGAACTTATCCAAATGCTTCAAATTATCTCGATAATGTTGCAAGGAACCAAAATAATCTTCCTACACCAGAAGGAAGACTTGCACTTCAAGCACCACCTACAAATGCAGCAGTGGGATATTATGAATTTGAGCAAGATCTTCCTCAATCAAAATATCTTCCAAAGTATGGTGCCAATCTCTTCCAGGAGGAGGAAGTAGATGCAGCTGGCGACTCTAACATTGGGTTTTTGAACTATGAAGAAGGAGTTGAGCAAGAAGAGGAAACTTTTATTGAGGCTTATGCTATTTTCACCCATTCACAAAATCAGCTTGATCATCAACAAGGTGATGTAGCTAAAGAAAAAGATCCCTATGCCCAATGGTTACAATCACTAAGAGAGGGAATCATTTTCCAATCCAACCAAAAGATATGGGGGAAGTAAGCAAATAAGTACCTCAAATTCTCCTACATCCTCTTCTATGTTTAAGACTAGTAGCCAAATTCCCAAGTCCTAAAATGAAAATATATCGTCTTCTTTGATAAACACTTATCAATCCTTTGACATCATAGACTATGCAAAGCAGACAAAAATTAAAATGTTGGAAGTTGAGTATCTTCAGGCCAACCTTGATCAATTTGATAGACTAGTTAAGTTTTTCAAGGATAAAGGAACTCATCCTAGCTGAGACTCTTCTCAAAATATACCAGTTGTTTCCAAACTGAGGCCTTCACAAAGTAACTTGGTTTCAATTCCCTCATCTATTCCTATAAAGATAGATCCATTTTATATCTCCTCACTGGTCAATGGTTTTAAGCTAAGTAACTGTGTCATTGATTCAGGTGCCTATGACAATGTGATACTAACCAAAGTGGCTAACACTTTGGGTTTGAATTTGACAAAGACCTTTGGCTAATTTTTTTCAATGGAAAACAAGCAAGTGCCCCTAATTAGGAAAATTAAAGATGCATAATTTGCATTTGTTGCATTTCCTAACAAGAAGATCAAAATGATAGTTTTGGTAGTCGATGTCACAACCTCATATGGGATATTATTGGGATGAAACTTATGCAAATATGTTGGGGGCAAGATCAATATGGATTGGTCGGAAGCCAAGATACCCATCAAGCATGTTATGCAAAAACTTCTTCTGGAAAGGGAAGCTAAGTTTTCTATAACAAAATATGATAATCCAAGATCTTAGATTCTTTTTGAGTCTTCTAGAATGGGTACTTAATTCTTGCAAACTGATGAAGTTTCTAAGTCTTCAGACAACAATTCAAGCAAAGAGTAGGTAACTCATGGCTCACCCTCTTCAAACAAAGATACCTCTTCAGATGAAGAAACTTGAGACTTTGAAACTGTCAGGTTAGGTAGTCCAAATGATGTTTGGACTGTGGAATTTGATGGCAGTTGCTCTTCCATAGGATCCAGTGTATGGATAGTTTTTATATCCCCACAAATAAAAAAATTCCCTTCTCTTTCAAATTGAAATTCAATAATACTAACAACATTGCAAAATATGAGGCCTTGTTGTTAGGAATGGAGGTTGCATACAAGAAAGGGATTAAAAAATCTTCATGCTCAAGGTGATGCCGAGTTGGTCATTTTTCAGGTAAGGAATTTGTACTAGACAAAAAATGAAAGGTTAAGATATTACCGTAACCTTGTTTGGGATGCATTGAAGGTTTTGATGCATTTGATATTTATGTAGTTCCAAGGGAATACAATGATATGGTTGATTCTCTAGAAGTAACAGTTACCCTTATGATCCCTCACAAAGACTTCAAAGGAACCAAATATACTATTGAGTTAGTTTTCCATCCCAGTTTTCCTAATAATTCTGATCATTGGTAAATCTTTAATGATGACCATTAGATTGTGGCCTTTCTAGAGAAGGTTGAAAATTTTAGTGATTTGTATTTTGAGGGAAGTGATTCCTCTCCTCAAGAATCGGTCTCTAAGGTAGATCAAGATACTGGCAAGGAAATCTTGCAGTTAAAAGGAAATAAGATTCCCAAAGGTTTGGTCTCTCTTGAAAAAAAAAATGACAAACATGACCACTATGTCAAGAAGCAATGACAATCCGAGTTTGATTCTTCAACTAAAATTGAACAACTAAATTTATGAATAAAGCAGGATCCGAAGATGGTAAATATTGGTAAATGCTGCACTTCAGAGGAAAAAGATAAGTTTGCAAAACTCTTATGGTAGTAAAAGGATGTGCTTTCTTATTCTTATTTAGACATAAAATCTTTTCATCTGAAGGAGGTCCAACATGAAATTCCCTTCAAGGCGGGTTTTATGTCTCATAAGAAAAAGTAGAGGAAATACAATCCAAAGATTTTAGATACTATTCTTTTCAAGATCCAAAAAATGCTAATTATAGGATCATCTTTCCTATCCATCATTCAACATGGATAGAAAACATTGTTCCACTATGGAAGAAGAATGGGGAAATCCATATTTGTGTGGATTTCTGAAACCTGAATCAATTGTCATTGAAGGATAATTACCCACTGCGAGTAATGGACCAAGTATTAAAAACAATGATGGGCTCCGAAATGCTATCTATGTTAGATGGTTTTTCAAGGTATAATCAAGTGGAGGTGAGCAAAGAAGATCAACATAAAACTGCTTTCACTACTCCATGTGGTACATTTGCTTATCGTAGAATTCATTTTGGTTTGATCGTTGGTGGCACATTTCAAAGAGCAATGGACTTGGATTTTTGTGATGTGATGGGTAAGTTCGATTTGACTATCTTTTCAAAGAAATTTTAAGATCATTATCATCACTTGTAGCAAGTTCTCGAAAGATGTCAACAACAAAATATTTCCCTCAACCCCAAGAAGTCTATTTTTTGGGTTACAAAAGGCAAAATCCTTGGACACGTTATGTATCAGGAAGGAATCAAGATTGATCCTAAGTGGGTCAAGTCAATTTAAAATCTTACTTTACCTTCAAGTAAGATGAAAATCCACTCCTTCTTTGATAAGGTGAATTTCTTGTGGAGGTTTATTCTAGAATTCATAGAAGACTTGTCATATTGTTGATATGATGAAAGGTAAGTCAACTTTTCATTGGAGTGCAGAAGGTAAAGTTGCTTTCAACGACATTAAGGAGGCTATTGCTCATGCTCCAGTCTTAGTCTGTCTAGACTACAAAAAAGACTTTATCATGTACAGTTATGCCTCTGAACATACACTATCTACTATCCCAGTGCAACAGAATAGTGAGGGGATTGAAGGCTCATGAACTTAAATACTCACCAATGGAAAAGCATGCTTATGTTGCAGTCAAAGAAATTAAGCATTTCAGGTTCTATATCCTTAATTCTCATGTTGTTGCGTTAGCTTTTGATTCCATGGTCAAGTCTATATTGACTCAACAGGAGTTTAGAACTAAAAGAGGAAATTGGATTGCCAAAATTCAAGAATATGACATGGAAATAAAGCCCACAAAGTTGGTTCGTGGGAAAGGTTTGTGTTAGTTGATAGTTGATAATAAACCAAAAGAAATATATGATGATGAGGATGTTGAACAGTCCAGATAACTGAGAGGGGGGTGAATCAGTTATCATAAAACAATTTCCTTTTCTTTAATTAATTTGGAGCAGACTTATATCAAACAAAAAATAATCAAATAGATATGAACATGAATGCAGACAACAACACCATGCACAATGAACACTAAAATTTATGTGGAAACCCAAGAAGGGAAAAACCACAGAGAATGCTAATTCTCAATTATAAAAAAACACCAGTTAAGGTGATTTTTACAAAGGGCTCACTACCATGTTGCTCACTACAGGTAAGGCTCACTGTTGGTGGGCTCACTCCCTGACTATTATAGCCAAATATATAAAAAGGCTCACTACTAAAAGAGAAAAGGCTCACTACCTACAAAAAAATGGCTCACTGCCAATAGAAAAGGGATCACTTCCAAAAGAATGATGAAAGGGAATCAACCATTGAAAGAACTATCACCAACGATGACACCATATAGAATCTCACTATCTACTGCCTCTAGTCGCATACTTCACAATGTTTGGATATTTGCATTCATCACACTTGCTTTCATCAAACAAAATCAACTTTTACTTATACCATTTCATGCTCCCATAAAATTCTAAGTTGACCGAACACAATGTCTTCATAATATTCTAAGTCGACTAAACACAATATGAATTTAGATCATCACAAAACATGTTGGTATGAGGAACAACCTTGAAATATTCAATAAGGACTTACACGCTAGCACCAAACCCAAAAGATAGGTTGCACATAAAGATCTTCTTACCACATTACCAAGGGACCCATAAATAGGTCATACATAAGATAGTTCATCACATAACGTAATTATCAAAAGATAGCAAACTTTTGAGTTACATGAAATATATTTTGGAGCCGATGGGAATGCTACAACCAAGACCAAATATTGATTATCATCAATTTCAGTATCAACCGGAGAAACATAATTAGACATACAAAAACTTGTAACATGCTCCATGAATTTTCAGATAGTAAGGATACCCGGAGTACACTTTGAGCACAACAACCAACATCAAAAGATTAGACTTTATTATTCTACATTAACTGTCTTCCACAGATGTCCCAAAAAGAAGTATTGCCATATCCAGATCAAGAATAATATCCACACTATGCAACATCAAAGCATACGATAGGATAGATCATTTTTGTATATCATTTGAAGCACAACCTTTTGGATCCCAAGTTTTGACATCAATGACAATATCTCAACAACTTCTCAACAATCTTCCCCTTTGGAATTGATGGAAAAACAACAAAAACTCAAAAACAAAAAACTCCAAAACTCCAAGCACTCCCCCTTAGATAAGCAATTCAATACCTCTTCTTGTTTTTGCTTTCTCTTCATTTTCTCCCCCTTTTTTCCATCAAAGGAAAAGGGCTAAATAAGAAAATTCAAGAGATCAAGTAAAAATAACACTTTTCACAAGAAGAATTTTCTTGTACCTTTCTCTCATGGTTGGAAGAATCCTCTTCTAGGATAGCACTGTAGAAACCATTTTGGCACACATACTATCCAGTAGAGTCAACAACATAAATGAAGATGACCAGTCCAGAGACAAGCACTATCATTCACAATCCTCTGCATCAGAAAGTATCCGGAGAGATGATCCAACCAAACCTCAACAATTTCTTTGACCAACCAAAAAGTTCTAACCACATCTTCCCTTTGTCTCTGAACAGAAAATAACTCAGTTTGCAACTCTCCAAATCTTATTCTTTGTTTTCCACCTTTATCTTTGAAGAAGTAAAAACACTTCCCAGTATCATTTAATTTAGATCCAATAGCTTCAATTTTTCTTCTAAAATTTTCAACAGCAACAGGCCACCAGAGACAATATGTGTAGATGTCAGAAATCTCCTTAATGCATTCTCTTGTCTCACCAATGTGTTTGGATAACTTATGTTTTCCTTTGACACACCTTCTCTCAATCATAGCTTGGAACTTATGTCCTTCAAATCCTTCTAGAAACAACCTTTCTTCAACAACTTCTACTAGATCATTTGGTAATGAGTCAAAAACATCTGAAATAGTAATACCCTTTTTGAGTAGATAATCAACTAAAGCATCATCAATTCTAAGCCTACTGGCCGGAGAGCAAGCATACCACTTTTCACCAATATTTTTCATAGAAGTGACTTCCTTTGTGTTAATTTTCCTCCTTTTAGGTTCTGGAGGGGAACCTCTAATGAAAACCTCTAACTTCTTCTTACCGGAGGAGGAACCCTCCTCAAACTGACTAGACACTATCACACCAGAGCACAGATTCATCTATAAGGATGAGAAATAAGTTTTGCATGCACTTGTTATATCTTCCATAGATTCCAAGTATCTGTAAACTTGCTTTCTGATAGGGATGTCAGACTTCCACTTAACATTCTCCTTTGACGGTAGCGAACTTAGAAAGTAAAATACTAAACATATGAGCAGAGTCCCAAACCAGAAAGGATAACTCTCAAACAAAGACATTCTGAAATTCTCAATTAGGTTTCCATTACGAGACTACACAAGTCAAATTGTTTATTTTCCTTCACCATCTTATGTGCAAGATACATAGCAATAGCCGAGGTATAACCTTCACAATTTCTGAAGTAGATTTTGTAAGTGATACCGTAAGCAGCATACCTTAGTGCAAGATCGACAATGGTATTTATAAGTAGAGCTCGGGTGTCTTTTTTTATACCAGTAAGTTCCTCCACATCTTTGTATTTCACCATTTTCTTCCCATGGAGGTCACCAACATTGCACAATCCAGTAATAGCTTCAATGAATTCCTTAGTGATTGGATATGGTTTGTCTAAAATAATGTTGCCATCCTTGAATCAACTTAACAAGAACAAGATAGATTCTCTATCAGCAAACCAAGGAAATTCTCCCCATAAATCCATACCCAAAGCACTTACATTCTGCAATTCATCATTCTTCAACCCTAGTTCGATTTCCTTCATCTTCTGATGATCAAATTTTTCCAACTCTACTCCCTTCAACCTTAGCAGAATACCACCACTTGATTCTCTATCAACGGATTCCATCGTCAATCTTAACTTTTTCAAACCTTTTATCGTTTAGTGAAACATCTTCTCCTTCTTTGCAAACTGTGAGAAATGCTTTGAAAACTCCACCTTTTATCCTTAATTGCTCATAATGATTTTGTCGCCAAAAACTTACATCAATGACGTCATCAAATGTACTTCACTTTTCAATCAGCCAGATTAAGCTTCAACATACATCATCAACCGGATTAGACTTAATTATGTTGAAAACACACCAATAATACTTCAAAGAGGGGGAATCATCAGGATATGCATTGCAAAACTCCCCCTGAGCCAAGGAAGTTGGCTCAGATTCTGGAAGAGCTTGTACCAAGATCCGGTACCACAAAAGAGCTCCCCTCACTTGTTTCCTTTTTCTTCCAAACTGTGACAATCTTCTTCTTAGATTCACCTGATTCTACAACCTTCTTTTTGTTTTCAGGCTTTTTCAGAGCAACATATTTGCATGTGTTAACATAATGTCTGGGTTGACTGCACTTGTAACATCTTTGTCCTAACTTAATTAAGTGAACCTTAGATTTGCACTGATTAGCTTTGTGACCATAACCATGGCATGAATAACAATTACCATGAAAGAGATTATTCATTCCATTCCTTCTAGTCGAATTAGAAAATTGACTTCTGCAATGACTTGCTTTGTGACCAAACTTGTGGTAGTTAAAGCATTGAGCACTCGATTCCTTCTTTCTTCTACATTCTACAACCTTATGTCCAAATTTATTACATAGAAAACAATAGCCATTAAATGATAAGTACCTTTAGCATTTGGTTGTCTGACTGAAGGTCTTTTTGTAGATGTTCTAGAGTTTCAAACCTTGCTTGTTATAACATATCTCGCTTCATATTCAACTCCTTTGTCTTCACCCTTAGTGTTCTAATTTGAGTTTTCACTGGAGAAAGCAAGTCCTCCCTTATCCTTGTGACATTTCTATAGGGACAAGAGTTGATCCAGGATTATGCTACTTTCACATACTCTTGCTTCTTATTTTAGGCTTCTTAACTCTTGATCTAACTTTTCATTTTCTTCTGATTTCTATTTGATGGTATATTTGAGATTTTTTTCAATCTTCTTGCATTCATCCAACCATAGCGTTAGATCCACAATACTTTCCTTTGAATCCTTTAATTCCTTGCTGACCTCTCTGTGTCTTGCTTTGAATTTTTGAATTTTCTCCCTTATCTTTGAGATACAAGCATTTTCCTCCTTCAAGTTTTCTTTCAATTCTTCATTTTCAGATTTTGTGCTTTCCATATCATCTAACATTATCTTTAGTTCTTCCTCAAAGTAATAATCTCTTGCCATCTATTCAAAATTCCAAGATCTCCCTCAAGCAGTTAAGCTTTATCTGCAAGGGACCAAGCTCTAATACCAATTGTTGAACAATCTAGATAACTTAGAGGGGGGGTGAATCAGTTATAAAAAAATTTTCTTTTCTTTAATTAATCTGGAGCAAACTTACATTAAATAGAAAACAATCAAACAAATATGAACATGAATGCAGACAACAACACCATGCACAATGAACACCATAATTTGCGTGGAAAACCAAGAAGGGAAAAACCATAGAGAATGATAATTCTCAATTATAAAAATGTCGGTTAAGGTGATTTTTACAAAGGGCTCATTGCCCAACTATTATAGCCAAAGATACAAAAAGGCTCACTACCAAAAGAGAAAGGCTCACTGCCTATAGAAAAAGGGCTCATTGCTAACAGAAAATGGATCACTGCCAGAAGAATGATGAAAGGGAATCCACCACTGAAAGAACTATCACCAACAATGACACTGGATAAAATATCACTGTCTGCTGCCTCTGGTCATATACTATTGCATTCATCACACTTGCTTTCATCGAACAAAATCAACTTTTACTTATACCATTTCATGCTTCCATAAACTTCTAAGTCGGTCGAACATCATGTCTTCATAATCTTCTAAGTCGGCCAAACACAATTTGAATTTAGATCACCACAAAACATGTCGACATGAGGAACAACCTTGAAATAGTCAATAAGGACTTGCACGCTAGCACTAGACCCAAAATATAGGTTGCACATAAAGATCTTCTTACCACATTACCAAGGGACCCATAAATAGGCCATACATAGGATTGGTTCATCACATAACGTAATTATCAAAAGATAGCAAACTTTTGAGTTATATGAAATATATTCCAGAGCCAATGGGAATGCCACAACCAAGACCAAATATTGATCATCATCAATTTTAGTATCAACCGAAGAAACATAATTAGACATACCAAAACTTGTAACATGCTCCATGAATGTCTGGATAGCAAGGATACCTAGAGTAAGCTTTGAGCACAACAACCAACATCAAAAGATTAGACTTCATTATTTTGCATTAACTATCTTCCACAAATGTCCCAAAAAGAAGTACTGCCATATCTGGATCAAGAATAATAGCCACACTATGCAACATCAAAGCATACGATAGGATAGATCATTGTGTATATCATCTGGAGCACAACCTTCTAGATCCCAGGTTTTGACATCAATGAAAACATCTCAACAACTTGTCAACAAAGGAAGTAAATACTGAAGATGTTTCTACAATCTTATTTGTAAGCACAACTGATGAATGGTACTCAAATATTGCACATTTCCTTACCTATGGAGAATGTCTCTAGCACCTGCCATTTAAGGAAAAGAGGACAATCAAGCTTAAGGCTAAAAACTTTGTTCTTTGGGATAACGGTTTGTATAAGAGGAGTATTGATTGTACTTTTCTACATTTTGTGGATAAAGCACAACAAGGTAAGTTGTTGGAATCATTTCAAAAATTATCATGCAGACCTAACACTTTTCAACACCAATTACTTCTCACAATATTTTGAGAGCAAGATTCGACTAGCCCACACTCTTTCAAGATGCGTACAACTGGGTATGTATGTGTGAGTTATGCCAGTAGTTTGTAGGGAGACCCAAATTGGCAGCTTTACCCCTCAAGCTGGTGGTAATTGAAGAAACCTTTTAGCAATGGGGTATAGATTTTATTGGCATGGTTAACCCACCATTAAGTGTAGGGCATAACTATGTTCTCATGGCCACTGACTATTTCACCAAGTGGGTGGAAGCCATTCCAGTTAAGAATGCTACTTCAGAAGTGGTATGTAATTTTTTCAAGGAGAATATCATTTCAAGGTTTAGTGTTCCAAACAAGATTGTAGCAGATAATGTTATTAGGGGCCATACCTTTATAAAATTTTATATTGTTCTAAAATAAGGTTATAAAACATGTTATAAATCACACACCATTTAATAATGAATAAATAATAACTATTAGATTTATTAATTATTTATGAATGGTTGCTTTGAATGGGTGTGACTAATACCGCTTAAGGTAATTTTCCACCATTTATCTTATATTTAAAGAGGTTCTCTCTCATTTGAGAGAGTGTGAATTTGGAGATTTATAGTGAATTATATCACTATGCACATGAGATATTATTGGCCATGTGGAAGTAGGTGGAGGAATGTCCCTAGGTTCAATATATTTTTTAACAGACTATTTTTGTAAGTTTTTTAATAAAATGATGCTTTATGGGATTTTTTACTTGAAAGAGTTTTCTCCATATATCTTGTGTAATGTGCAAAATCTATGCTTGTATAATTCTCATTTTATTTATTTTATATTTTGTTTATAATGATTAATATCCTAAGATCTTAATTTCTAACAAAAATTAATCTAATTTTACTTTATTGGCCTCATTGTTATCCAAACCTAGTGGTTTTTTGTACATATAATACAAAGTTCTATGAAAAATTATTTATTGAAATTGTGGATGACTACATAGTTGAATTTGTAACACAAACATTGTTAGCTAATAAGCTAGTTATGGAGTATAGTGAAATATTTATTTAACATCTTCAAAGAGAGGAACCAAAAATATTTTGGAAGATAAAGTTATGGATGAAGATTTGTAAAACATAAACTTCATATTTTAAATTGAAATTTTTTGTATGTTTAAAATTTTGATATATGTGATGGTGACAATTGTATTTTAAATAAGAATATGATATTTTTTTAATTACATATGATATTTTTTGTTTGATTACCAAGGATTCCATGATAAAGTTTTGGTCTTCTTAAGATTTTATGATGAATTTATTTTTGATATTTTTTTTCATTTTTAGATTTATGTTTAAATTTTTTTATGTAAAAGATATTGAGAGATATTTATTACTAGTTTTATAATAGATTTTATAGTCTATAATATGAAGTTCAAAAAATGATATAATTACTAAGAAAAGTTATTAATTACTAATTGTCATTAAATGAATGATGATGAATGGCTATAGTTCAATTTCAGAAGGAAAACATTGAAACCTACATACTTTGAACACAAACCTCTAGAATTTGTCAAGAGCCATTAGATTGGTTTAGATCAACTAGTAAGAGCTTAACAATATTTAAATATATATTATATATGTTACTAATGTTGATATCTTAAATACATCTAATATCAATTAAAACAACTCTTAAATACAACATTTCTTATATAGTTCTAATGTAAAATAAAATAACAAATATATTGAAAAATATGGGTCTTACTTTTGAAAATTTCTATTGTTTGATGAATGAAAATGAATGGTTATAATTCAATTCCAAAAGGAAAATGTGAAAAGCTACATATTACAAATATTATAAGGCAATCTTGTGTGCGAATTTTGTAGACAATTTTTCCTATTAATGAGATTGAATATTACTAGCTAATTGAATCATTTGATCAGCCTTATGACCTTGGTTTTACTATTTTTTTGACATTATTGGCCTCTTAAGTAAACCTTGTAAATTACTATCTCTCTTTCTAAAATATTATTTGTAATTATATGTTATCACTAAAAATCAGATGTTGTATCCTTATTGTTCTATGAGATAAGCCACTTACTATCATATCTTTGATCACACTCCTTAAAATTAATGATGTTATTATGATGATTATGAATCAACTTCAAAATTGTAATATCTTACTTTATCAAATCTTAAACCGTGATTGTTTAATTTAGTTGAGATTAGATTTGTAGATTTTGAATGGTTGAGTTTAAATTGAAAGTACCATAACTCTAATATGTGTTAAAATGAATGAGTAAAAATGGAACTTATGATAATATTGATTTCAAATGAAGTGTTTATAAATGAAGGAAATACCTAAGGGCACGACTAAGACCAACAAGATGTTTGAGGCGGCCATGAAGGTTGGCAATTAAATAGATTTGATAACTAAAAGTGGTAGCAACGACAACTATATGGAGGGAAAGATTCTAGTAAGTGGGTTTGGTAAGTTACCAATGCATGATACATTGTTAGTCACAACCAATTTTGCTTGTAATTATTCTAAGGTGAATAGAATAATGTGTTGATATATAAATTCTCTAATATTATATTGTTGATGAGTTGATAATTTAATGGTTATTCTAAATTTAATAGAATATAATCAAGATGAGTTAACTTCGATTGAAATATGAATTGATACTAACTAATATGCATAAAATTTATTCCAATTTTCACAATTGAACAATTAATAATTTTGATTATGTTGCTTTGGCTATACACACTATGAATATATTGATGTTTCAATTAGTGTGCAAGTGAAATTGTCAATGCAAAAGCAAGATAACTATTAAAATCCTCAATGTAATCTTAACCCACTTCACCTTATTCAATTATATGTTTAATTCTGCATTCCAATAAAATAATTGTTATAAGTCTAATATTCATGATGACCCTAAGGATGAGCTATGTTGATTTCTTAAAAGGTTAAATTTATAGCCTTAGTCCATTGTGTAAGTGAATTTATATAATATCTTGGTTCTAAATGTGTGGAGACTTTGTGTAAACCCATATGAATTTTCATGGCCCCTTTTTATTATCAATAAAAGTGATTTTAGGAGATGAAATAAAATTTTTGGGATCTCAACCTAAGTACTTATGGATAGTGTACTTAGGTAAGGGTGTGGAGTGTGCTTTGGGGTTTGGAAAGGTACTTTGTGAGGCTCTTGAAAAGAGCTCCCTTGTGTGAAGCCATAGGTGCCTAGCCAAGGCATCAAGCCAATCTATGTCTTTTCAAATGTGAAATATTGGAAAGTGAACCTCATGCATTAGGGGGAGACCCATATGAACTCATAGAGTGGTCACATCTATTTGAGATGAGACCCACATGAATTCAAGTTCGTAGTCATGTCACCTCAGGGTGGTTTGAAGAACGTAGGGTGAGGATGGAGTGTTGTCATGTGTCTCCATCCTTGTGGAAGGAAATAAGTGACTTAATAGTCTCATATAAGCTCCCTTTTTGGATCATTTGGGGATGATTATTTTCTCTTGCATGAAGGGAGGATGTGGGAGAGAAGAGTGTGGAGCTTGGAAGCATGAAGGCCATGGAAGCACATTTGGGAATGAAGGTTATCTTTATTTTTGATGCTTAATGGAAGAGATAAGTCTTCGTCTTTAATTTTTTTATTGTTTATATATTTGTATATGATAGGAGAAATGAATATAGGTTTGAATATGGTCATCTTGTTGTGAATGTGTGTGCATTAAAGCTGAAAGTGTATTTATTTTGAGTTATGGGTAAGATTGAAACCTAATTTCTTGTGTTATGGATGTGTGAGTACTCCTTTTATTTTTCCTACTCCCTCCTTGAATTGCATCATTGTTGTAAAATTGGTTCTTATTGGCTTTCCTAACTTGAGGGATGGTTAAGGCCTTACATTGCTTAATGATGTCATATTTATTGGGTGTAAAGCCTTTTCCATAATTGACTTACTTAATCTTGTGAGGATACTTTAAAAAATGAGAAATATTAAAATAATCTTATAATCAAAGTAAATAATTATATTAGATTATATTGTAAAAAGGATGAGAAAATTTAATTTACATTTTAAAATTATAGCAGTTCTTTCAAAAATGAAAACCTTTTTACAAATTATTTTGTAAGTTTAAAAATATAATAATAAATATTCTTATAACTACAATTTGAAAGAAAATTTTATCACTCATTATTGCCATGTTTTCATTTAAAAATATGAATAAATAAGTATTTTAATAAAAAAATACTCTTATTTTGAGGAAAATAAATTAATAAATAATAATAAAAAAATCAAAATAGAAGAAGAATAGTAACATTGTGAATAAGAGGCCTACATGCCCATTATTGAACCTTTATGATTTGCTAGTACTGTTAATGTTTAGGTGTTTTGTTGGTTGGTTGACTGCTATTTTTCCATTTGTTTCTCAAGGTTGTTTCTACTCTATTTTTAACTATTGTATGAAATCAGGGCCCTTCCCTACTCAGCTAATCAAAAACATTGTAAATGTCAAGCATATGGGGATGAATGTTCCCTCTGTTGGCATTGCACCCTACCGATGATTAAGGGAATAGGTGGTAGAAAGGGAGAGGGGGAAGCTTCCATGTATCTTCCCCTAATCACCATGCAAAACTTGTGTTGCCTCTACTTTCCTTGTGTAACTTAAAAGCTCCACGCTTCCATGAACTTCTTGTTGATCTCTGGAGGCAATTCATGCTTGTAACATGCAACTCAAAAAAGAAAGGGTGAGAGAAAATGATAAAGATTTATGGTTTCATTATGAGGGTTATGACTGTAGCTTTCTTTTTTAATCTTACGGTTGCCCTAGATTAATAGCTATACAAAACATGCATGTTGAATGATATGTGATTCTATAGTAGGAATTCAATTTTCATATATTGGTGGATTGTATGATTTAAGTTGTATTTATTTATTTTTATTTATTGCAATTACTCATAAATTACTTTACACATTACACAATTTATAATTAGCACTTGCATCTAAACGAGGTTCAAGGATTATGTCGATAGAAAACTATATGTATCTTTTTGATAATAGAAGTTGCATTTACAATGTGTAGTATCCTTTACACGAGGGACATAAAGGCCAAAGTCAGATCAAAAAACAAAAATTATAATAGCATATTGTCCAAAAATAGAAACAGTAGACAAACAACAAAAGGACCACCCACCCAATAGCAAAACACATCCCACCCATCACTCAGCTAAACCCTCCCACTCCTTAAAGAGGAGTTTTAGCATATCATCCCCAATCCACTCATTGTTGGATTCCTCTTTCACAATATTCTTGTCGACCTCCTCCTTCAACACTCCCGATAGTGTAACAACAAACCAATGGATGATCTTGATTGTGAAGCAGGCCAGCCTTGTGAATTTCTTTTCCAGTTTAGCCACATGGGTCTTCAAGTTGTTGAGCTCATTGCCCTTATTAGCTTCCTCCTTGTTAGTCATCTTCCCCAAAGTCAGATGATCAAAGGACACCGATGTGGAATCTTACTGAAACATCTTATTTAACTCGAGGAAGTGGCTCGACCCTTCCTTAAAATCCTCATTCTCTTCAACAGTGTCATGCTTGTTATCCTCTTCACCACCATTCTACTCTAAAGTATTGGAAATTTCGTCGACCAAGACCTCTTTTTTATGCTTTTCCAATTTGTTAGATCTTTAGACACTAGTTTTCTCAGCCCCCATGTCAACACTTGTAGCAACCATCATATCCCCTTGGGAGTCTTTGTCAGCAGAGTACACATCTTCATTGTCTATGGGTGGTTCCTCAACTTGGCAAGTGGTGTCCTTACTTTTTTTCGGATCCTACTTGGTTTTGGCAGACACTTAACCGTCTTTCTTTTTGGGTGTGTTTTTGAGCTCATTGAGCACTACAAAAACTTTAGATTGGGCCAAGCCCATGCCACCTTTTTTTTTTTTTTCCAAGGGTTTTTATTTGGTATCCTTGAGGGGTTGACTATCTGTGGGAGGATTCTTCCTTTTAAGGCCCACTAAAATAGCAGGTGAAGGTTTAGTGGGGGACTAGTTTGAGGGCTTAGGTTCCTCTATCCTAATGGTCAAGATGGGTTTCAGTGGACAAAGAGCTAGGTGAAAGTGGTATAGACAGAGAATGAGACCCTGGTGTAGGGGTAATAGGGGTGGTTTGTTAGGGTTTTTGGCTATAATTTCCATAGTTTCCCTAATAGAGCTTTCAAGCGATGTGAGAAAGAAGGGAAAATTGATGAGCATCCTATGTCTGAGGTGGTTTAACAAAGACAAATGATAAAAATATAACACTTTCAACCTCCCCTCAAGAGTGTACTTCATTAAGACTAAAAAAACTTGTTCCCATTGCTTCAACAACTTACTTTGTTCAAACCCCATGTGTAGCTTGACCAACACTTCATTCTTGCGGAAAAAGACCTAAAGACTCTCCAAATCTTGAACCTTGGTATTTTTTTTTATCTTTTGGATCAAGCATGGCAATCCCGTGGCTTTAGCTATGGCCTCCTCATTGATCTCAAATGAGATGCCACCAACAGTAACCATTCAATCATTCCATGAGATCGCAAACTGAGTAGAGAGCTTCTCATCATGCCCTTGCAAGCTCTCCATTAAAGGAGCGATTCCTCCCTCCACACAACTATGCCAAACCAGGGGATCTTGCCTGAATTATTTGTAGGATCTTGGCTTGGTTTGAACCCTGTCCCCTCCCATTTTTGCAGTCAGATAGAAAACTTTCACCAAGGTAATTATAGTGGGAAATTTTTTAAATTGCAAATGGGTAGTGCACACAACCCATTTATCACCACCGCTATAATAAAACTAAAAATATTTCCTAATTAAGGTAATAATATTTTTGCATGTACCAATAGTCATTTCCAAGGTGTTTAAGGTCACAGGGCCATAGTAAATCTTGATTAGGTACAACAAGGCATAACCAAAAGCCATAATTACCTTTAGCAAATCATTATTAGCAGGTCTAATGGTGATTTTGGCCTCACACATGTTCCAAAAAATGTGGCTCAAAACATGCCCTTCATACATGTGACAAGACGACACATGAAGCTCGTGAAAATACCATCCAAGCACCACGAGCACCCCTAACCACAACCCAATTTTCCTCTCACACCCCTGTAAGAAATATGGGCAAAGACAAAAGAAGTTGGAAAAATTAAACATAAAATAATACGTGCTTCATTATTTTCTTTTGTTTAATACATTTGCATATATATAGGATTTGCATATCCTATATTATAGGAAATCTCCTATAACAACTCCCTTACATAGATAATTACGTGACTAACAAATAAATAAAATCCTAAATATATGAGTTGTTAAAACAACTCATAATACAAACAAACACTCACTATAATATAATATTAAGTTGTTTCTCAACAACTTAATATTAACATACATAACTCTATTTTATTAAATATAATAATCATAACACCCATGTGAACACCAATTCCTAATAGCCCCCCTTAGTGTGAACATGGAGAGAAAGTACATCATATGAACTAAAAATAAAATGATATGTATATGCATATTGCTATCTGGATCTTGTTGTATATGGTCACCTACATACGAGAACTTATCCCACTTTCACTTCCAGTGAACTCATCACTGGCTGACCACACTTCCAAGAAGTCTGACAATTAGAGGATCTTTGTAGCCAGTTGCTCTCCTATATAATTGTTTACAATATCGATGATGTCCATATTCTTCTCCTTTCAAAATTTAACACTTTCAACTGTAGTAAGCCCAACTCTTGCGGATCATGATCTCGATTCAAACAAAAGGCATCTCTTGTCAACCTTTCATGGTTTTCACATAGGTTTACCACAAACCTGGATAGGAACATACTTATTTGTTCACCTCATATGGTTTTTTGGATCACCACTAACCTTTTCAAGATCCATGAATTGCATTACACTAGTGCTTTTGTTGATTACAATATTTTACACTAGGAGGATGCATACAAAATAACACACATGAATATAAATAGCCATTGTTGTTGATCGTGCCACTCAATCTCCAGCAACATAGAAAAATATCACTACCACACAATAGAAAATAAAATGCCACCAAAGCTTGTAAGCGACCTCATCGTTGGTGAATGAGGAGAGTACGGTGAGTGTCCTCCAACCTCTTGTGCCTCCATCCTCCATTGAGCTTTCTACTTAATAAATTTTGATTTGAGGCTCAATTTTATAATGCCCCCCTTAATATGGATGTTGTGTATAAGCGATAATGCATCCATTTACAAATGAGAATTTTTTTATTTTTTTAATAATTTTTTGACACTTTTTGATAGACATACTTTTGATAACAACAATTAATGTCTTGTGAGAATAGACCTAATTCTTAAAATTTGAAACAAATTTTAGCTTTAATCTTAAAAATATCATTCAAAATGAATCACTTCCTACTCTCTCATAGTTATCACAAAATGTTTGCCATGGCCTTTCATCTAGACTTTGAAACTGAGTTGCTTGTGAATAATGCCATGTTGAAATTCACATTTTGGATACACAACTTCTACCAAAGGAGGTTGATTCTATTGAGTAGGGGAGAAATAGGTAAAATAATAACCCTCAATCAAAGCCATGACTTGGATTTTGAATCAACATTATGATTTCCCTCTTTATTAAAATGCATTCAAATTATATTATACCTTAAAGAAGAAAAGAGATTCACCAACAAATTGAAAAACCATTGCAGATGTTGAAACTTTTATGCAACAAGTATCACATCCAACTTCCTCTTCAAACTGCTTGCAAAATTCTCAAAATATTTCCAAACTATTTTTGAGTTTTGTTCCTCTCTTCATCAACTTTCCAAAACATTTTGAATTTTTAAATTTCGTTGAGAAATGAATGAGATATCATCATTTTACTAAGACTGCATCATAGAAAAACGTGATTTTAAAATCAAAACCATATACCATTACTCTTACCAACTCGCCTATGCATCAATTTGGTTCAAATAATATTCTTCATTCTTCTATTAGAATTCAATCTTCGTTGAAGGAAGATCCATGGATTTTCACAGGCACAAATATGATTATTGCTCTAATACCATGTAAGAAATATGGGTAGAGACAAAAGAAGCTGGAAAAAATAAACATAAAATAATACGTGCTTCATTATTTTGTTTTGTTCAATACATTTGCATGTCCTATATTATAGGAAACCTCCTATAACAACTCCCTTACATAGATAATTACATGACTAACAAATAAACAAACTCCTAAATATATGAGTTGTTAAAACAACTCATAATACGAACAAACACTCACTATAATATAATATTAAGTTGTTTCTCAACAACTTAATATTAATGCACATAACTCTATTTTATTAAATATACTAATCATAACACCCATGTGAACACTAATTCCTAACAACCCCTCCACATCATCATGCATAGTCCACATCATTATGAGACCCAAGGTGTAAAATTTTGTGAGCCCTTTCATGATAGAAATGTTAGATTTCATCATTAATAGTAGTGTTTTTTTGCTCCCCAATGATAATCCCTTGAATGTTCACGGGTATAAGCCCTCATACGTTTCCAACATTTGGATAGAACCCAGGAAGAGCCTAGGTTGGCCAAAGAGTAAGCCACCTTGTTCCCTTCATAAAAATTATGGGTTAGTTTCCTTCTCTCAAGCTTGGTGAGCAAGAATCTTGTATCCAATAATATGTGTTTGATACTCCACCCTTGGCAGTGATTATGATTGATGGAATCAATCATAGCCTTGGAATCTCCTTTGATGTGCAGGTTTTTATGCCAAGATTGACAACAATTTTAACTCCCTTAAACAACAGTGTTGTCTCAGTTGTCATAGAGTTATGTATCACGATGCCACCAACATACCCAACCACCAAATTTCCCTTGGGATCTATGATAATGCACCTATTCTAGCCAACCCAAGGTTACCTTTCACTGCACCATCAAAGTTAAGTTTGTGCCAGCCATTGTTAGGGGGTTTCCATATTGTTTTAAGCCTAGCCAGAGCTTTTGAGTTGTTGAAGGAGTTGAGCTCCAATTTCTTATTCCAGGATTTGGCCATGTTGATATCCCACACCGAGGGAGGTCCATTCAGGGGTTTCCAGACATATAAAGCAACATTCTCAATAATAAGTCTAAGGGCAATACTATAAACCTCCTTTGGGCTTTTTTCCACATTTCCGAAGATTTGATTATTTATTTCTTCCCATAGACACCAACATAGAATGGGAGGAACCTATCGCCATGTTTCCTTAGGAATAGGATGAAGATAGGGACTACTCCAATTATCAACAAAACTCTTGAGGTCACCATTCATAGTCCAATGGACACCCAATCTTCCAAAGAATAACTCCTAGAATTCAATAGAAAACTCTAATAAAAACTATATGTATGTTAATATGTTAAGAGAGTATGTGTTTGTACATGGATGCGCTGCAAATTCTAGTTGCATGTGGTTGGATTAAATAATTAATAATGAATGCTAAATAATGGAATGAAATAAACTTAGACAAATCTAGATTTTTTCCTTAAAGAAATTAAGTATTATTTGATTATGATAAACTTAGGCAAATAAAAAAAAGAAAGTTGCTATCAAATTGACAAAAAAACACTATATGGATTTTATGTAATAAGTGAGATTTTGGAGGCTTTTACCACTAAATGACAGTTGGTTTACCTTTAAACACTAGCTAAAAATTGTTTTCCGATGACTCAACAATAGTTTGCAAGCGTGAGACTTGTTTTAGACTCAAATCTCACACTATATGTAGCCTATCAACTAGTAATTCCAGAAAGTTAATAATTTTAAATTAATTTTTTGAAATTTATTTACAAGAAAATATATATGATTGACTTATTTATTGTTAATATTGTATTGTGAGATATGACATAATAATGCAATATAAAGATGTATTTATTAATATCAAAAAAAGATTATTTTTAAATTTTGAGATAGTTGTAAATCAAATAGTGTATAAGTGCAATTAGAAAATGATTTAAATACAAATGATATGATATGCAAACCAAAATTATATAACAAGTTGAGTTGAAAAAGTGATAGGTAACATTATGGAGTTCTTATTTGAGCTAAATAATAGTTATATAATAGATTAATTACCATATATTATGCTTAATTATAGAAAAAATTAATGGGGTACATTTATCTCATTTGTATAGCGAAAATAAATAATATAGTATATATGTCTAGTAAGAATAACTTAAATTACAAATAAATCTATTGTTGAGTAGGCTCTAATTTATTCCATACAATCTACCTCTTGTGTCATTGCATCTTTTGTCAATTTAATAGTAGGGCCACTCAGAGTTTTACAAAAAAAATTATATGAATTAAGTGTAATGGTCACTTTTTAGTTAGTATACAATATCAAAACATATTAGTGAACTTATACTTTATGAAATTGTATGATAATTTTTAAACCTATTTATGATTTATCATATTTAGAAAAAAATGTATAATAAATGAGAGTAAAACTATTGAATATAATATTTTAATGTAGTTTATTTTATAGATATGTTTTTGGGTGAATTCATTACCATTTGATTCTATGTGAACATCTTAAATGGGTTTGGATGAAACTATTATTAAATAAATAATTTTCTATGTCTATGTTACCTCAAAAAATGTGTTGTAATTATAAACATGTAATATGATATTTCCTTCTATTTTATCATGTTAGGCATGTATAGGAGTGTACAACAAAATTATCCTACAACTATAATTTCTTCATAAGTGTAAAAGATTCTTCTAACCATATAAGCCATTTCATTCACCCATTACATAATTAAAAAATAAGTAGATAACATATGAATTAGAGAGAGAGAGAGAGAGAGAGAGAGAGAGAGAGAGAGAGAGAGAGAGAGAGGCAGGCTTTTTTGTGTGTGCACTCAAAATGGTTATCAAACATACTTTGATTTTCTCGAAGAAAGCTTGGTAGAAACCATTAATGAGGTTTTATAATTTTATGAGGAGACCTTGTATGATTTATTTTTGTAGAAATTTTTTATGATTTTTACATTTGATTCTTTGATTTGATTCAATTTTTAAAAATATATATTTCTCCTTATCACATTCTATGATTTTTTGTGAAAGTTTCACCATCTTTGAGTCCAACGGAGATATGCACTTTCGAGTAGACATATATTCCCTTGCTTCCAACATATTATTCTCATGGAAACCTAGGGCAAACAACTTCTCACACGACACCATAGGGCATACACATCTTTCTACATTTTGTTATAAATTTATATTATTTAATTGATTGCATGATTGCATGTGTTCCTTTGCAACTTCCTAGTCTACACCAAAGATGGGATGGTAAAAAATCCCTCTTCACTATGATGAAGTATTTGATTTTACCAATGAAAGAGTGTCTCCTTGGTTTTTTTATTATTTTTTTAATTTAAAGAAGGGTAAATGATTTTGATCTAGAGCTATGAACTAGTTAGGTCACAAATGAGAGACCTCATCCCCAACATAAACACTCAACCATAACACACCAATAGGGTTTGGAATTTGTGGCAAGAACAACAACACCACATTTAAATAATCATACTATGCCAATACCGGTTTTTTTCATTCTTCTTTACTATCTTTAGAAGAATGGATTTTTATCAATATTTTGGTGAAATGATTCTATGCAAGTGAAATAAAAGTGTAGTAGTGTAGGGATCATGCTTGAAAGAGATGTTTTCAGTTTGTGTATTGAACCCAAATTTCATGATGCTTTCATGATATATTTGATTATTGTTCTTGAACAAATCTCCCTATTGGCACTAAACTTCCTGATATTAGAGGATCACATAGATGATGAGATGACCACACCACCCTCTTTTACTGCCTAATGCCAAAAGAGTAAAGGAGTTTTCTTTATATTTTTTGTATTTGTGCCCATCCAAACAATTGCTTGTGAAAATATTCACCAATGATTTGATTGATGCTATATTAATTTCATTCTCAATTTTCATATTCTTTGATGTCATACTAATTTTATTCTTAACTTGGATATTCTTTAAAAACATTGAATGAGATTATTTTAAATCTTGTTGTCAATTTATGACACCAAGATTAGAATACTATTTTTTTTGGATATTTTCTTTTATTTAGTATTTCATCTTACTATGCCAATCACAATACAAACATAGTAGACTATGTAGAGAGGTTGTGCTCAAGGTGTTGAACATCTCTCTATACTTTACATAAAAATCACTCTCTTTAATGATCAAATAGTTAATAGCAATTTTACACTTCATCCCTATCAAAAAGTGGTAACTAATGAAGTCTATTTCTTTCCTAAATATTGAATGAACTAAAATTCATCGAAGGAGCTCAAATTATCAAACAACGTAGAGGTTTAGATTCATTCCTGAGAGCTTGAAGTGTACGTACATTGTCACATACAAGAGTTATTTGAGCCATTTAAGACATTTTTTACATAGATTTAATTTTAATTATTTTTCTTTACTTTGCAATAATGATTTTATTTGTTTCCACACAAAAATATAGGCACATTAATGAGAATATTGGATAGGTCAACGTTCAAAATTATCATAAGTCAATTAGTTGAGCACAATTATTGAGGGAACATAATAGGCCAACATTCAAAATTATTGTAGTCAATTAGTTGAGCACAATTATTGAGGGTGATGATATGTTCCTTAATTATGCCATCCACCAAGGTTCAAACCCTCAAAGGCATGATATAAGGGATGAGTCCATGATTGTGCCTTGGGCGCAAACCCTCAGAGGTATGATATAAGGGATGAGGCCATGACTGTGCCTTGGGCGACTTTGGGGGAATATATACTCCTTAGTACTAGTGGGGGTTTCTAGTAGTAGTCCACTTGCTCTTTTATGATGGAAACTTTCATATTCTATAAAGAAATGTATTTTAGATCTAACACACCATCTAAGATACATTCATGTTAAGATCAACAATGATACCAAATTCAAAAACTCAAATATGATATAATTTAAGTTTAATAAATTTCACACATAAAATTTTGACAATAATACATCTAATAAACTGCATACATTTTTAGTAATTTTTATCATTATAGAAAAATTATTGAGGGTGATGATATGTTCCTTAATTATGCCATCCACCAAGGTTCAAACCCTTGATATAAGGGATGAGTCCATGATTGTGCCTTGGGCGCAAACCCTCAGAGGTATGATATAAGGGATGAGGCCATGACTGTGCCTTGGGCGACTTTGGGGGAATATATACTCCTTAGTACTAGTGGGGGTTTCTAGTAGTAGTCCACTTGCTCTTTTATGATGGAAACTTTCAAATTCTATAAAGAAATGTATTTTAGATCTAACACACCATCTAAGATACATTCATGTTAAGATCAACAATGATACCAAATTCATTTCAAATATGATATAATTTAAGTTTAATAAATTTCACACATAAAATTTTGACAATAATACATCTAATAAACTGCATACATTTTTAGTAATTTTTATCATTATAGAAAAATTCTAAATAATTTTTTATCAGCGTCCCCAATTTGATGGGTTCAATTGCTAGTGCAAAATAAAATTAAAACAAGTTTTGAGGCTTATTTGAACCAGTCATTCGCTTCCCGAAAGCCCGCCGAGGGGACAGCGGGGAACAGAGCACTCTGTAGTACGTATGGACTAGAGACGAGCAGGTCACATCGTATGTTGTATTTGAATTCTGTGGTGTACATTGCGAATCCCTCTTCTCTCTCTCCTTACAATTTACAATAGGTCGAATACCCTTTTTTCACCACTGTGTCTCTATCCTTCACAGTATCCATGGCATTTAAAGCTCTATCAGTTTATTTCAGTTTACTGATCCTATTTCTGACTCTGCACTTTGTAGAGAGTGTGAATGAGAGCATGTACGAGGTCTTGGAGCAATATGGATTCCCATCAGGCCTCCTTCCAGACGTAGTGTCAGCCTACACCATCGACACCACCAGCGGTCATTTGCAGGTGTATCTAAAGCAGACGTGTTCTGTTTGGGTGCAAGAATATTCTTACATCATCCGTTACAAACCCTCCATTACAGCAATTATTTCCAACGGATCGCTTTCCCATCTTCGTGGCATCAGCCTTAGGAAGAACGCCTTTCTGTGGTTGTCAATAACAGGCGTATCTGTTGCAGAAAATGGAGATCTGGCGTTCCAGATTGGACCTGCCACAACCTCCTTTCCACGCAGATACTTTCAACACAAGCCCGTTTGCCAACGAGTAACATCTTTTAGTTCAGTTATGTTATTGTCTGGGCGATTTCAATCTGTGGATTCCAAACATTGTATTGATTAAATGTTGGTTTGGGTTTTCAAGTTTCTTCCTCTGTTCTGATTTTTAGTCTGTGGTCCATGTTGTCAAAATAGCTAAAAGGGTCATTTTTATTTATTTGTCTTGTAAGATCAATCCATAGGATGCAGCAGCACATTCAACCACGATTATCTTAGCACCAGATATCACCATTTTTTCTTTCGATGTATTAGTTTTACAGCATCAATGGTTATAGGAAAATGAGAAATGCTGGACTGTTATTATTTTTACCCGGGGAAATTTTATGTTGGATATAATATTCCTGATTTCCTCAATAATCTCTTTCATGGCTTCTGTATACAAATTTGGGTTTAATTGTATTTATTTCTTGCATATATTGCTGGGTTCATTTTCTTAGATTTAAGTAAAAACCACAATTTTATTTATTAATGTAGTTCCATAACTATTTGTGATCATTTCTGTTCTACCTGGCAAACAGTTTCTGCCATAATTGCAGGGCATTGTCACATTAAGCTGCTTAATATCAAACAGTAATGATAAAAGGATGGAGATAGATGTTAATGTGGAATTATATCTTGGACAAGGTGTATACCACTGTAGTTTAAACAAGTTATTAATGTTTAGAATAGTATCTACATTAATGTTTTCTTATAAGCTTAGACTGGCATTATTCAAAGAAGGATTAGTTTGTGGCCTCAGCGAACCCCAGGAACTCTGATCTTTACAAAGAAACAAAAAAAGCCTTGATGACTCCATGATATTGCTTATGCTATTTTCAATAAAACTAACCAGGATCAACTGCAACACTTCCAGAAATCATTCAGCAAGAGTTCTTTCTCAAAGTAGCACATTCAATAAGTAATGTCTGACACAGCAGTAAGAAGCCTTAATTCGACAATCAGTCCAAGTTCTGTGTTACCCATGGAATCTGGACACTCAATACAGACAGCAAATTGGCTCTGAATTTGAATGACGATTCTATTTGATCTAATTAATAGGCACTCCAGCATCTAATTACTCTTGCATTACTGCCCTTGGAGAGCTTATACAGATGCAAGAATGTTTTGCCGCCCACCATTTGGATTCAGAACAAGAACAGAATTTTCAGCAAAAATCTGGTTATTGGTCAATGCATTTAGAAACTTATTTGACAGCAGGTTCGCTTTGCAGGGGCTGGTCGTCACATCAATTCCCATGAATCCTCTGTAAAGCTCACAACACTAACTCTAAAACAGAATTTAACATATACCATGTTCTGCTTCAACTGAGAATTTAAACTCAGACTGGAACATCTTCAACTGTGTTGTGTGCCACCTACAATGTAGACATTTGCAACATGTCTAGCTCGTTTCGAAAGCTTAAATTATTCCACCAGAACTAAATTAATATACCATGCTACAAATCACACTAGGATAAGTTGAATATGAAACAGAATAAAAATCCTAATAGCAAGATAAATTAGGGCCTAATTTGCAACATGACTAAACTGTTAGTTTAACTTCATCTTACTTTTTCCAACAGAAGTGAATCAATAGGCTATTCAATTGTAAAGCACTCCAGTACAAAAAATAGGATAGGAAACAGAGGAAAAGAATTAAAACCAGTAACTGACCTATGATATGCTGATTGTTCCAAATCTGTTTGAACCAGAAGTGCAGTGTTCAGAGATAATTCCAATTATACAGAAATAATCATAATAACAATATAAAATAATCATAGTCTGGCTGGGCACTCAGAGTATTCTGATATGGTGATTGTTCCAAACTTCCAAATACGTTTGAACCAGAAGTCCACTGTTCAGGACCGTATCCACCCAGATTTCCAACAATATAGAAATATTCATAATCTGGCTGGGCACCCAGAGTATTCTGATATGCTGATTGTGTCAAATCCGTTTACACCAGAAGTCCAGTGTTCAGGAATATATCCACCCAGATTTCCAACAATACAGAAAGAATCATAATTTGGCTGGGCATCCAGAGTATTCTGATATGCCGATTGTTCCAAATCCGTTTGAAACAGAACTCCAGTGTTCAGGACCATATCCACCCAGATTTCCTGACAGGGGATGGGTTCATTCTATGACAACATTTCTCCCTAACGGGTAAGGGAAATGATCAGCTATAACTTGAAATTACCAGAGAAGATAGCTGACCAACCATCTAAATATCGATCCGGAAGAAATGAACAAGCGCGCATTCTTAGTGTAAAAGATAAAAGTTCATACCCTGCTATAGTACACCTTTGTTTTAGGCTTTGCTCATATGTGTAACTTTGAATACCTAGCCATAGCATGTGATGGGACCTTATATGGTGGATAAACCGAGTTCTATCCAAAACCTGTCAGCCAATTATCACTACAGACTATCTTAGCTCTCACTAACGTACATTTCACTAGATTACCTAGCTCGGCCTAATCTACAATAGCAGGGATCTTGGCACAGGTTTAGTCACATCTTTTCATCCCGATCCAAATTTAGATCTTCTGTATATCCTCACTGCTAGTCAAGAACAACAGTAAAATAGATAAACATCTATATCCTTCTCTAATTATTCTAGTTGCAGAGTCTTTCATCTAGATTTGATTTGTTTTTGTTTGGTTTTCATCATTTAATTAGATATAGATTAGTGCAGAGGATAAAAGTGCATACCTTGCTATTTTATTTGTTGTTATATATTTATTTTTGTAATGTCATAGTGTTCAATTTGTTTAGTTTTGCAGTGGACTGTGGATCCATATTTGTTTCTTGACAAGTTTATGCATGGTACTATTCCCCTCTTTTGAAATTTAATTTTTATTGCTCCCTAGGCTAACAATTGTAGAAATTGATTGTTGCTTATCAACTTGCACATCAAAACACTTGAGTTGAGCATGTAAGATCTTGAATTTAAATTGATATTGTTCTAGGTAAGTAATTGGACATTCAAGACATAAGGTTTTCCATCCTTAATGAAACTTTTCATTGATTTTCCTTTAAGTTTGGATTCTTTCACTTCACTTGTTCATGGGCTTCACAGTGATTTTACTCATTCTATGACAAGTGATAGTCATATACCCATGAGTGCTTACCACTCTTTGTTGATATACCTAATAAGGAAGTTGATAGTGTTTTTATGCCTAATAATAATACCATCTCTCAAACAATTCATGATGACCCCATGGAAGTTATGAATCCTCTATTTTATCACACTAGTACTCATTCTATGATAAGTGATAGTGATATACCTATGAGTACTTGCCCCTCTTTGTTGGTATACCTAATTAGGAAGCCTTCACATTTTATGCCTAACAACAGTGTCATTTCTCAAGCAACTCATGATGACCCCATGAATGTTATGGATGTTCCATTTTGTCATGATAGTACTCATTTTATGACAAGTGATAGTGATATACCCATGAGTACTTGCCCTTCTTTGTTGATATACCTAATAAGGAAGCCCATGATGTTGTTATGCCTAACAATGATGACATTTCACAAGCAACTCATAATGATCCCATGGATGTTATGGATGCTCCATTTTGTCATAATAGTTTGATTCATATTCTTTCTATTGCTCATATCATAAAAAAAAACAATGTCAAGTATATTTAGTGGGAATGAAGATGCAATTTTACATGTTGGATCACTTTTATCTTCATTTTATGAGCATATATTTGATGATGTTTTTCCAATGAATTTATTTAGAGATACCTTAAGTTCTAGGGCCTTGGAATTGTTTGTTTCATGTTATGTTTGTTATACACCATTGCATGCTTTGTCATACATCTTTATAGATTATTTTGTTCTTTGCCCTATAGTGTGTTCATGATGCTTCCAATTTCTCAACCTATATTGGCCATTCCTTAGGATGCATTATGGATCCTAGTTGTAACTCTATACCCTAACCTTTAAGTTGCCATTAATGCATTAATTTAAGGGCAGTGCATTAAATTTCTCCGTCTGTTGGCTAAACTAGTTGCTGTTAATTTACATTGCCCTGTTTGTTTCATTTATGTTTGTAGTTTGATGATATAGCAAAATAATTGTATGTCTCTTCAATCAACAAATATATGGTGATGTAGACATTATTGCCGTATAGTGATCATAAACTCTTTATACCCTTCACACTCCTACATTATTGTTGTTACACTTCCATATTAAAAGTATAAAAAGTAATGGTACGATAGTATTTTACATTATTAGTACCTACCTACAACAACAACAGGTAACTATCCCATCGCATTGTACCTATTCACCAATTAAGTGGAATGCCTAATACCTTCCATATTAAAAGTATAAAAAGTAATGATACAATAGTATTTTACATTATTAGTATTTGCCTACAAGCAACAATAGGTAACTATCCCATTGCATTGTACCTATTCACCAATCAATTGTCAGAATTTTAAAATAATAAAAAAATAAAAAAGTAAATAATGTATTAAATTTATCCCTCTGCTAGCTAAAAAAGCTGTCATTAATTTACACTGCTGTTTACGGTGTCAAAAACTCTTTATACCCTTCACACTCCTACATCTTTGCGATTTTAGATTTATTTAATAGTAGGATATATTAATTAATCGTTAATAATATTATAATTTAAATTATATTTAATATAAATGATAACATATTATCTATTAAATAATATTAAATAATAGTGGAATTCATCGCAGCTACACTTCCATATTAAAAGTATAAAAAGTAATGGTATGATAGTATTTTACATTGTTAGTACTTGCAATAGCAGGTAACTATCCCATCACATTGTACCTATTCACCAATCAAGTAGAATGCCTAATACGCTTCCATATTAAAAGTATAAAAAGTAATGGTACAATAGTATTTTACATTATTAGTACCTGCCTATAGCAACAACAGGTAACTATCCCATCGAATTGTATCTATTCACCAATCGAGTGTCAAAATTTTAAAATAATAAAAAAATAAAAGAGAAAAAAGTATATAAAGTATTAAATTTCTCCATCTGCTAGATAAATAAGTTGTCGCTAATTTACATTGCCCTGTTTGTTTTCATTTATGTTTGCAGTTTGATGATATAGCAAAATAGCTGTATGTCTCTTCAATCAACAAATATATGGTGATGTAGACATTATTGTCGTATGTGATCAAAAACTCTTTATACACTTCGCACTCCTACATATTTGCGATTTTAGATTTATTTAATAGTATGATATATTAATTAATAATTAATGATATTATAATTTAAATTATATTTAATATATATGATAACATATTATCTATGAGTTGGTCTGGTCCCTTTACCTACCCTTTAACTAGTGAAATTTGGAACTAGGTCCCTCCCATTATATACTGGTGTTTATGGAAAGAAAGGAACAATAGGATCTTCAGGAACATTGAGATGAATCTGAAAGAGGTGTTTGGTATTGGGTCTCGGCTCATTGCGGAAAATATCTCGCTTTTCAAAGGGAAAACCCCATACAAAGGTCCGATTGAGGTGGAAATAAGCATGGCAAAAGCTTGGCACCAGAACCTGGATGCCAACTCTTATGACAACTCCAGGTCCCTAGCTCAGAGTGCCACTATTTGGAAACCCCCTGAGAGGGGCTGGTATAAACTAAATTTTGATGGGGCTGCTAAGGGCAACTTGGGTAGAACAAGTATAGGAGGTGTGATTAGGGATTACAAAGGAAATCTTGTTGCTGGTTACGCTGGGGGGATTGGTGTTCATTCTTCAATGATTGCAGAAGCTAGAGCATTGTTGAAGGGCTTACAGTTGGCTGTCTCCATGGGGATTGAGAACCTGCATATTGAAGGAGACTCTAAGTCTATTATTGATGTTGTTAACTTTGAAAGGTTGTTGGGGTGGAGTACTAAAGAAATTTTTCTTGACATTAGACTCTTTGTGTCAAAATTAAAATTAAAATTCGTCAACCATATTTACCGGGAGGGGAACCAAGTGGCTGATGCCTTAGCCAATCTTGGCACACACTGGAAATTGGCCAAATGCTGGCGTGCTTTAGGGAACCTACCTCTTGACATCCAGGGTTTAATATTGAAGGAACAAAGCCCATACTTGACCCATGATGATAACTAAACATGCACCTAGCTGGTTCATCTGGAGGGTCCACATGCTTGTCTGTTGGGCTATGTGGACAAATTTTACTGATGAGATGGATAACAAGTGGCATATTTCAAATTATAGGATGGAGCCTGATTTGAAAAAGGAAATCATGAAATGTTGTGTTAAGTACTTGATGATTAACTCTAAGCTGGACCGTACCTTATGCAATCTCCTTTTGGGGATCTTGTTAAGCTATCGTATTTCCAAGTTCCTTGATTTTTATTTTGATGTGACTAATAATTATGAGATAAATCTCCTTATTGGCCTTTTTTTGTCCGCTATTTTGGATCTGTGTCCTTTAGCTATCCTTTTTAGGTTAACTATTTTTGGCCCGCTCCTGATAGCTAACCCTTTCGATGTTTCTAATTCTGGCCCCATAGCCATCTTGCCTAGATTTTTGTGCTTTTTCTACATGGAAGGAAAACCTTCCTTTCCTTTCATGTCCTACTTACTTAGCCGATTGTGTGCGAAGATCCTCATTTATGATTCTGCTAAGATTGCTTTTTGGAAATTACTAGCTCATGCGTGCGACCTATCCTTAGCCTTGATTATCAAAAACTATCATTTCTGGCTTAAAATCCTTAATGTGCAGGTGATTTTTCACCTTTCTATTATCTCTAACCTTGTTTTCTCTCAGAGTTCCTAGTTATCCTGTGTGCAGAGTGACATAATGGGAGGTGATAGGGTGCAGACGGAGGCAGATAACTGCAACAAATTTCACAAGGATCTGCTTGTTTAACACATTTACATCGAGGGTGGTCTTGCTCCTCTTATGGAGAGACTTGTGGGCCATGGCCCTAATCTGTCTGCTCAATTTGTCAACTCGTGGAAAGATCGTCATGTGACTATGGGTGGCATTTCCTTTACTGTGGATGAGGAAGTGATTGCGTAGGCGACGGGTCTCCAGTGCACTGGTATGAAGCATCTGAAACACACTAAAACCCAGGACAATGAAAGTATGAACAAGTTTTCTGTGGGGAATGAAGCACCAGTGCACAACTAGTCGGGTTTTGACTGAGAGGCTCTCCCTCAGCCATGGAACCAGGTGTGCCTTGACTTGATGAAGTATGTGATGCTGGAAGGTAGGTACAAGACCTATTACCTCTACCATTTCCCTCTGTTGAATCACCTTAGGCATAAAGTTTTGTTAAGCTTTCCTTTTTTCTTGCTTATGGACCTTGAAAATTCTGTTGAAAAATGTGTGGAGGCCACTACTCTAAATTCTAATGACTCTCCTCCCTTGCCACTCCACCAGGGCCTCATTTTGAGGCTCTACCACTTCCATCTTGTTTTGTGTTTGCCAAAATCCATCTCGGTTGTCCACATTAAAGAGATTGAGCTTCCCTCTGCGACCAACTTATCTCCGACCGAATCCAAAGGCCCTGTCAGGAAAAATCACCTAGTCCCTGCTGACTCACTAAAACCCAAACCTACTACTAAAAAGCTTAAAGGTAACGAGGGAGTGGCCCAGACTAGTGCGACGGCTAGTCTATGTGAACTCAAATCAACCCCTGCCAAGACTACCAACAAGCCCACCCTGAAAAAGAAAGGCAAGGAGGAAGGTAAAAGCTTGAAGGAGCCTCCGAGCAAAGGAAAAAATGTGGCGAGCAAGGAATCTATGGGGGATATGGTGGTTGCAGAGACAGTGGTTATTGGTTATGATGCCATCATTCGACGCTCTGGTAGGTTGGCAAAAAAAAGGAAAAAAGTGCAGGTTAAAGATTTGGATACGGAACAGGAGCTGTCAGATAGCAAAGATAGTAGGGTTGAGGAGGTGTCGGAAGGTGAGGAGGAAGAGCATGTTAGAGGACCTAGCTCCATCCCTGATTTGGGCAAAGTTCAGAAGGAGGGTTCGGCCTCTCAATCTTCGAAACCGTTGGATGTTGAGAAGGTTGTTCTCGACAACACTACTGTTGGTGGGGAGGAGCTCTGTGTGTTGAAAGAAAGATTGGAGAAATTGGATAAAAAATTATGTGGTTTGACTCGCTTCACAGTCAAGCTGGTTCACTATGTCACGAGTACCCTGTCGACGGTAATGAAGGATGAGATGGACATGAAAAATTCTAAAGACCATCAGGAATGGGTCAGAGATGATGTTGTCCATCTCCTATCAAAGAACTGGGAAGATGCCAGGTAGTCTGTTGCTGGTCCACTGTTTGTCCGTGTGTTGTTGATCTGTTGTGGCTGTTTTTTGGCTTTGTGTTTTTTGATGTTTTTTTGGACTTGAACTCTTTTGGCCCTTGTGGCTCTATGTGAAGGATACAACACCCTATAAATGCTGCTTAATCAAAACATATTATCTATTAAATAATATTAAATAAAGTGGAATTTATCGCAGTCGTTACACTTCCATATTAAAAGTATAAAAAGTAGTGGTACGATAGTATAAATTACATTATTAGTACCTACTTATAGCAACATGTAACTATCTCATCACATTGTACCTATTCACCAATCGAGTGGAATGCCTAATAGGCTTCCATGTTAAAAGTATAAAAAGAATACACTTCCATATTAAAAGTATAAAAAGTAATGGTACAATAGTATTTTGCATTATTAGTACTTGCCTATAGCAACAAAGGTAACTATCCCATCACATTGTCCCTATTCACCAATGGAGTGTCAAAATTTTAAAATTAAAAAACTATATAATGTATTAAAATTATCCATCCGCTAGCTAAAAAAGTTGTCGTTAATTTACACTACCGTGTTTGTTTTCATTTATGTTTGCAGTTTTCAATGATATAGCAAAATAATTGTATGTCTCTTCAATCAATAAATATACAATGATGTAGACATTATTGTTGTATTGTGGTTAGAAACTCTTTATACCCTTCACACTCCTAGATCTTTGCGATTTTAGATTTATTTAATAATAGGATATATTAATCAATCGTTAATAATATTATAATTTAAATTATGTTTAATATAAATGATAACATTATCTATTAAATAATATTAAATAATAGTGGAGTTCATCACAACCCTTACACTTCCATATTAAAAGTATAAAAAGTAATGGTACAATAGATTTTACATCACATTGTACCTATTCACCAATCGAGTGGAATGCCTAATACACTTCCATATCAAAAGTATAAAAAGTAACGGTACGATAGTATTTTACATTATTAGTACCTGCCTACAACAACAATAGGTAACTATCCCATCGCATTGTAGCTTTTCACCAATCGAGTGTCAATATTTTAAAATAATAAAAATTTAAAAAAGTATATAATGTATTAAATTTCTCTATTCACTGGCTAAAAAGGTTACAACTAATTTACATTGCTCTATTTGTTTTCATTTATGTTTGTAGTTTGATGATATAGTAAAATAACTGCATGTCTCTTCAATCAACAAATGTACGGTGATGTAGACATTATTGTCGTTCGGTGATCAAAAACTCTTTATACCCTTCGCACTCCTACATCTTTGCGATTTTAGATTTATTCAATAGTAGGATATATTAATTAATTGCTAATAATATTATAATTTAAATTATATATAAATGATAACATATTATCTATTAAATAATATTAAATAATAGTGGAATTCATCGCAACTGTTACAAAAATGAGACAATTATCTAACCTAACCCCAACCCTAGCCCTTAATGTAAATTAAGGGCAGTGTATTAAATTATGGATCAAGTAATTGTAACTATAGGGCATTCCTTAGAATGCATTAATGGCAGCCTTTTTAGCTAGCGGACGGAGAAATTTAAAAATTTGTCATTAATTTACACTGCCCTGTTTGTTTTCATTTATGTTTGTAGTTTGATGATATAGCAAAATAACTGTATGTCTCTTCAATCAACAAATATACGGTGATGTAGACATTATTGTCATACGGTGATAAAAAATTCTTTATACCCTTTGCACTCCCGCATCTTGGAATTCATCGCAGTCATTACAAAGACCTTATGATTGGTTTTACCTTCTTAAATGTAAGTAGTGGAATTCATCGCAGCCGTTACAAAGACCTTACAATTGGTATTAGCTTCTTACATTCTAGATTTCAACCGCTAGGTGGACGTCATTTCAACAAGATTTGAAGATCATTTAAACATCAATTTCAATCTCATATAGTTTTTATGTACATGCATCTTGTGCTTCCACTGTAGAACACCTCTCAGTGTAATGAAAATAATTCTCAGTTTTTTCCTTAAGTTATTAGCTTGATCATACTGCTATTCATGCTAGGGTTTGCTAAAAATACTTTATATATATTTTTAGGTTTAAAAACCCTAAAAATATTAACTATAATGAGATAATTATGGATCCTAGGTTGAGATAATATTGGCCATTCCTTAGGATGCATTATGGATTAATGTATTAAATTATTTAAACACCAAATTGTCTAGTGCGGAAGCCTTTTTATGATCTAAGCACCATCCAATGACAATTATTTTCATGTCATAGGTCATACTTACATGAGAATGATAAGAAGATAAAATGAGACAACAATTCAACAAACTTTATCAAATCATAATTGTAACTTACCTTTGACAATTAGGTTATCTACCTAGGCACACAAAGAGTATGATATTTGATGGTACATTTTCATATTCTTATGGTTATCAGTTTTTGCCTTAGGTTATTAGCTTCATCATACTACTATTCATGCTAGGGCTTACTAAAAATACTACTTTATATATCTGTTTAGGTTTTAAAACCCTAAAAACCCTAAGCCTTAGCAACGCCATAGCATTTTTGTTTTAATTTTGCATTGATTGCCTACCCTGATTACTCAACCTTTAAGTTGCAACTTAAGGGCCTTCAGTCCATTTTACCGACCCCTTCTATCAGGTTACCGAATGGAACTGCTATATTATAATTTCTAATAATTTAAAGTCCTATGTTTATGCCCCTCTGTATCATTAAAATTATCGCCCCCCTTTGCCAATCTCCTAGTGCTCACTTAAGTGATGAATTCCTCATGTGATCAAATACATAACTTAAGTTGACCCGTTCTTAATATGTGATCTCCACCGCTCATGTGCCCTTTTTCTGCACTTTTGCATAAAATATTTTAATAAGGAAATAATAGTCCGCAAAATTGCGGAAGCATTGACAATTGTCTTCATTCTAGTGGATTCTGCCATTCTGCAGGGGGTGTATTACTAAAGGAAAGGAGAGTTCACAAAACTACAAAATTAATGCCATGTGGCATCGAGGCATTGTTCAAGGTTGCAAGTTTTTTGTAAAGACTAAAGTATGACATGTGTCATGTTTTTAAAGGCATTCCACAAATCCGCTAGTAGCTTTACAAAGGGTTGGTTAAAGGCTGCGAAATTGCGAAAAGAGGACATGTGTCATGTTTTTTGAAGGGATTATGTGAGTTCGTAGGATGTTTTTAGAAGACCTAAATAAAGGCTGTGGAATTGCGGAAAAGGGACACGTGACATGTCCTCAATGTTTACGAAAAATATCATATCAAAGGCTAGGATTGTAAAGAACAAAATGTGGACATGTGGCATGATCTTAGGAGGATTATGCGAGCTTGAGGCTCTTCATAGAAGCTCTATTTTCAAGTTGTGGAATTGCAGAAAGCTATCACGTGGCTAATTTGATGATGTCAACTACTCTTAAGTTGTCTTTTTTTGACAACCCATCTCTGATGACATATAAAGTGATCCTACTTGGATTGAATTTATTGGTCGAAGATATGTCAACACATTACAAATATTTTCAAATTCATTAATCATTTTTTATCATCAAATCTTATCCTTTCATCGAGAGATCAACGACCCACATTCAAACTTAGAAAATGGATAGTTGGAGGATCTTTGCTCATGCAAACTGAGAGTAATGGTAGACAAGATGGATTGCTACCAAATTTTCATCGTGATTTTTCCTATAAATACTATAATTTGACCTATCAATCAACTCATTTGGCATCTATCGATTGTGGAGGGAGAATTTTCATAGCTTTGGTGTTTTCTGCAATGAATTATGGTTTCCAAAGCAAAAAACAAATACCTCTTTGTCTATGAAATTCATTGAATTTACAATCCTAGGGTTTGTAATTGAAGCTTGTAGGCTTGGTTTACCCTGTGAAAGTCTCAAAACCCTAGAATTATACACAAAAGACCCTAGTTTTAAAACTAAATTATAAGAATGAGCAGCTCAAAAGACCAACCATCTTCTTCAAACTATTACAAAGATATTCACTATCTCAGAGCAACAAGAGAAACCCACCATTGCGACTCTATGCCATCCACAACCTTTGGCTCACCACCTCCAACAACTTCAAGCACATTGAAAATGTAGATGTCTTATGCTCACTACATCCATAGTCATGGGCATTTAAGCTCACATTCAGATCACCTCACATGATCACATTTTCATAATTCACACACACTACACACCTCAACACAAACTCCACCTTGCATTTATACCATCCATGACCTAAAAAATCTTAGTTAGGTTGGCCTTAATGAAATGTATGCACTTCAAACGTGCATCACCAAGATAGGTCAACACCAAACACTTTCGTGATGGAAAGAAGTGAAGGAAAAGCATGCCAAGGGTTAACTAAGACCCAAATCTACATTACCACACTACTCAACACATCCACAATCCATGAGGTACCTCTGTAAATAATGCTAGCACACCAGGTCGGCCAAACCTAAACTAACACTACAAGAAACCACATAAATGCCTCTTTAGGTTAGGAAACAACATGCAAACCACAAATAAATACTTCACTTCGTTCTAGAATATTCCACATCATCAAAATATCCAACACCACTGTCACAACCACTTGAAACTAAAGAACACTTTCATTCTATGCAACTAGACACACTGCCATTGAACTTCAACACAAGAACTGAACTTGTGGAGCAACTCAACACTAGAAACTCCAAGGGAAGATAAATAAAAATGATATAAGCACATTCCCAAATTTGCAAGACAATAAACCTTACTATGGAGAAATGTAGAGAAATTTCATTTCTCCCAGACAACCTTCTATACAGACAGGAAAACTGTCAAACACACCTTTCACTGCAGGATGATCCAAAACCTGAAACTCTGGATAAAACACCTTTGAACACCTTAGATCATAAAATCCAACTTGTACAAGCATATATTCAACCATGATGAAATGTGGAGCACAACACTGAACACACCTTTTTCATACTGCACACACTTTTATTCAAATTTTCTCAAAAGCACTTGGAAACCAAGTGAACTATCTACATCAACAACACCAACACAACACTACAACACCTTGTCATCATGACTACAACATCTACAATACCAAAAATCTCCACACTAGGGGTTGACATCAATGTGACATCAAACCACAACATATCCACACTTAACACCAATACAGACAACAACACCAACAACTTCAACAATAGCAATCTCCAACAATATCCATATTGTTGACATCAATGAACAACTATTGACGTTAATGAAAACACCAACAACATACTTTCAACAACAAGAAAATGATCTCTAAATGTTTCATGATTAGCTTGTTAATGAATTTTATCTAGAAGAAATGTGTAAGAGAGAAAGGAAATTTAAGATTTTTTTGAAAATAAAATGATGTAATTGTAGGGGTTTTGAAGAATATTCTAACTAGTTTAGAATGTTGATTTATGAAATGGAGATAAGTAAACAAGAATTTTCTAAAATCAAATACTTAGAAGGTCTCCCTATTATTTATTTGATAAGTTCATTAAATATATGACTATCATAGGTTTACCTCTAGAGACTACCCCTATTATTGACCTTATCCAATATGCCAAAGATCATGTATTATAATTTAGAAATGATTGTAAAATATCCAAAATTTTAGCAAGCATCAAGAAAAATTCCTTGCCCCTATGTATCTAATGCAAGAGCATCCCAGGTTGCAATCTTGTATCAACCAAAAACATTGTTTTTCTTGCATTGCGTTCAATAGAAATTTCAATATTTCATTCCAAATTTTATCGCATTTTCGTTTCTTCGCTCATGGAGCAGGATATAGCATCTACACATGGAAATCTATCACATATCTAGATTTTAGATCATTTTCCTTTGTTCTCAAAAAGTTATCACTCTCAGAGTTTCACTATAATAACCAGTCAGAGCATTTGGTGTTGACCTGGTTTAGATTTCTTAATGTAAACCTCTTCCAGATCGTACAGAGTCTAATGGGACATCATACAAGAATCTTGGGTTCATTGGACCTATCTTGGAGATTTGCAAGCTATTTCATTTCGCGAGTTATATTTTCACATTTTGAGGCTAACATTCACATGCGATCATTCATGGGGTTATGAACCCTTGTGGCCAACATAGACCTTTGTTGGAGCTTGAGAAGCATATTTAAGATCATTGTAATTAATTGTAGATCATCAGTTAGTAGTTCATGATTAGTTATACTTAACATTTTCTCATCAACCCTTCGAGGACTATAATAAGGCCTTTGGCCAGTTGTAATGTAAAATGCCCTCATGGCAGGCTTGTGAGCCCTAGATATTCACCCATGAGGCATATGTTGCATGCAAGATTTTCAATTTAATAAAGAATCATATTAGCAAATCATTTTCTTGTGTTATTTTCATTGTGTTGACTCTAAGTTGCATGGTCTGGCTTGTTCTTTTAGATGAACCCTTCATCTGTGACTGCACCAAGTGGTATCAGAGTAAGTTTGTGAGTCCTGAAGGAATTCTTGAGGTGAACAGATTGCCAACCTGAGGTAGAATGCATGTGTTCTCAACCAATTGCTGATTGTGAGGCAGTTGAAACCCTTGTAGCTAGAGCATCGAATTGAGGCAGTTGCACCAGATTTGAGGGGAGAGATGCCACCAAGTAGAATGCCTACTATGGGGAATGTTGCTGGAAGAATAGATGAGATGTTGGAAATGATGTGTGAGATGTGAGTTCGATTGGATGCAAGGTGAGGCCTAAACCCTACACATGAGGATGAAAGTGATGATGAAGAAAATCATGTTGCGAACCAAATTGTAAAAACCCTGGGTGAAGAAGAAGAATCAGATCAAATGAAGATGTTGAAGGCGATATCGAAGATTGGAAAGTGACCTAGAGTTGAAATTCAAAATTATGCGAGAAATTTAAATGAAATGAAAGAATACTTTGAATATGAAGTAATTGAAGGTCCAGAAAGAGTCAGATTTGCGAATTTTTTTTTGAAAGATCATGTTGCTTTATGGTGGAAAGAAGCTCAATTAGATAGGAATAGAAGAGGAAAAGAGAAAATCATCAAGTGGGATAGAATAGTGACAAAATTGAAGAACCAATTCATACCAGTAGACTATGAGCTTGAATTGTTGAAAAGATTGCAGAACCTAAGACAAAAAGAGAGATCTGTGAAAGATTGTACTAAAGAATTCTATAAGATGATAATTAGAACTAGTCATAGTGAAGCAAGCAAAGAAAAGCTTGTAAGATATATCAATGGACTAAGAAAAAATATTCAAGAAGAACTGAGCCTGGTAAAGATGGCATCAGTTGAAGAAGCATATCAGTTTGCATTTTAAGTGGAAGCGAGGTTGAACAAGAAATTTGAACAAAGACAAAGAAGTGTAAAAGGGAAGATTCCAAAGGAGTAGACCCCAATCCATAGAAATAAGATCCTATGCAGAGTAGAGAAAAGATGTAAAGCCCTACCAGAGTGAAGAAAAGGGTGCCAATTCATATTGCAGAGGCAGAGAAGACAAAAATTTATACCTTAGTGACAAAGGAGGCCATAATTATTACTGCAATGAAGGATACCAGAGAGATGAAGGAAGATCTGAGAGAAGACCATTCAAAGGAACCTGTTTTAAGTGTGGAGGTGAAGGACATAGAGCATTTTAGTGTCATCAAGGAAGTACTGGCAAGAAACTTTAGCATACCAGAAGAGCATCTTATGTGTATGAACATATTGAATCCCTTAATTTAGTTGGGAAACTTGAGAAAGGAAAATCATTGGTGATGAGGGGAGATTTGATGCATGAAGAAGTGAATGAAGAACCACTGCAAAGGAAGAGTTTGTTTAGAACTAGATGTAAGTCCATAGGAAAGGTATGCAAAGTTATCATTGATAGTGGTAGTACTAATAATCTAGTTTTAGTGGAGTGGTAACCAAGTTGAAATTGGAGAGATTGAAACATCCAAACTCCAGGTTATAGGATATCATGTATTCAAGATGAGCATAAGATGTTAGTGAGTGAGCAATGTTTGGTCAAATTTCATATTGGATCATATAGGGATGAAGTATTGTGTGATATTATTCATATGGATGCTTTTCATTTACTATTAGGAAGACCATGGCAATATGATAAGAAGACAATTCATGATGGGAGAAGAAATACTTACACTGTGACTTCAAATGGAAAGAGAACCAAGTTGGTACCTTTAGAGGAAGAGGAGAAGATTGAATGTTGTGGCACTACTAGACTATGTTTGGTAGATGGAAGAAATTTTTTGGATGGATTGAGGCATGAGAATATGTGTTTTGCATTGATTCCAAATAAAAACAATGGTCCCGAGGTAGAGAATCCTATCACAAAGAATGAAGAAGCAGAATTGTTATTAGAGTATGAGGACATCATTTCAGAGAATGTACTAGATGGAATGCCCCTAGTATGAAGTATTAGTCATCATATAGAACTTATATCAAGAGGAAGTTTACCAAACAAGGCAACACAAGAATGACACCAATAGAGAATACAGAGTTGAAACCGATAGATACAAGATTTGTTGAAGAAAGGATTGATCAGAGAAAGTTTAAGCCCATGTGCGGTACTTGCTATACTTGTACCAAAGAAAGATGGAGAGTGGAGAATGTGTATAGATTAAAGAGAAATCAATAGGATCACTGTCAAGTATAGATTTCCATTGCGAAGGATAGATGACATTACAGATTGTTTGAGTGGAGAAAAGTATTTCACAAAGATTGACCTAAAGAGTGGATACCATTAGATCATAATTAGAGAAGGAGATGAATGGAAGACTGCATTTAAGACAAATGAAGGATTGCATGAGTGGTTAGTGATGCCTTTTGGATTGACTAGTGAAATGAGCACCTTCATGAGATTGATGAAAGAGATACTAAATAAATTCTTGGGTAAGTTTGTCATTTTTTACTTGAATGATATTCTGATTTTCGGTAAGACTAGAGAAGAACATTTGTGGCATATCCGACAAGTATTGCAAAGGTTGAGAGAAGAGAAGTTACTGATTAATGTCAAGAAGTGTAGCTTTATGAAGACAGGGTTAGTATATTTGGGATTTGTTATTTCTAATGGAGGATTGAAGATGGACCCTGAGAAAGCAAAATAAATTGTTGATTAGGCTACACCAATGAACATTGGAGAAGTAAGATCATTCCATTAATTAGCAAGTTTCTACCGAAAGTCTATCAAGAGTTTTAGTAGTATTTGTACACCCATGATTGAAACAATGAGAGGAGATAAGAAAGAATTTAAGTGGACATCCAGAGCACAAAGAAGTTTTGAATTGTTCAAACAAAAGGTGACAGAGCAGCTAGTGCTAGCATTACCAAATTTTGAAAAAGTGTTTCAAGTTGATTGTGATGCAAGTTTAAATGCAATTGGAGCAGTACTGAGTCAAGAAAGGAGACCTATAGATTATTTTAATGAGAAGTTGAATGATGCAAGAAGGATATATTCAGTTTATGATCAAGAATTTTATGCCATAATTCAAGCCTTGAAGAAGTGGAGACATTATTTGTTGTATAATGAGTTTGTGTTGTATACAGATCATCAAGCTTTGTAGTATTTGAATAGTCAAGGGAAGTTGAATTAGAGACATATGAGATGGGTTGAGTTCTTGCAGAGTTACACATTTGTGTTGAAACATAGGAGTGGCAAGTCAAACAAAGTTTTAGATGCATTAAGTAGGAGAAGAAATTTACTGACAAAAATGAGGATAGAAGTATTGGGATTTGAGGAATTGAAGCATATGTATGAGGATGATGCAGATTTTGGTGAAGCTTGGAAAGCATGCAAGGAACCAGTAGTGACATACCAGAGCCAATGTTTTGACTATTTCATTCAAGAAGATATGTTATTCAAAGGAAATTAGTTGTGTATTATGAGGAGTTCAATGAGGGAGAATTTGATCAAGGAGAAGCATAGTGGAGGACTAGCAGGACACTTTGGAGTGGAAAAGATAGTAGCTTTGGTACGTGAACATTATTTTTGGTCATAGATATATATGGATGTCAGGAAGTATGCCCAAAGTTGCAAAATTTATCAAGTTGCAAAAGGGAGTAGTCAGAATACTGGATTGTATAAGCCTTTGACAGTATCAAAGAGACTGTGGGAAGATTTGAGCATGAATTTCATATTGGGATTTCCAAGAACACATAGAGGATATGATTCTATAATGGTAGTAGTGGACAAATTTTTTAAAATGACACATTTCATTCCCTGTAAGAAGACTAATGACATTCATGTTGTTGACTTATTTTTTAAGGAGATTGTAAGATTGCATGGATTACCTAAGAGTATAGTTTCAGATAGAGACACCAAGTTTATTGGATACTTTTGGAGGACATTGTGGAAAAAGATAAAGAGACCTAAAGTTCAATTCAACATATCACCCACAGGAAGATGGACAAACAAAAGTGGTAAACAAAAGTTTGGGTAACCTATTGAGATGTTTGGTTGGAGACAAGGCAAGGAATTAGGGTATAGTTCTACCGCAAGCAAAGTTTGCATTCAATAATTCAATTAATTGGAGTACAAGGAAGACACCATTTGAGATTATTACAAGAGTACATCCTAGAGGAGTTATAGAACTAAGAGACATCAGTATGGAGAATAAGAGGAGTGCAAAGGCATAAGATTTTATAGATTTCATGGAAACATTGCATAATCAGGTCCGAAAGCAATTGGAAGATATGAACCAAAAGTATAAGGAGAAGGTAGATGAGCATAGCAGACATAAGAAGTTTTCTGTTGGAGATGAAGTGATGGTATATCTGAGGAAGGAGATATTTCTAGTGGGAGCATACAATAAGTTGAAGATGAGGAAGTTTGGACTGTGTAAGATTCTAAGGAAGTTTGATTTTGGAAATGCATATGAAGTAGAGTTATTGGAGACATTGGGTATATCACCTAATTTCAATGTTGCAAATATCTATGAATATCACGAAGGACTGTCAAGTGGCAGTAGCAGTGAAGTGGATTTGGAGGAGTAGTTAGCATATCAACCACAAGAGGAAATTGAGTAGATTTTGGATACCAAAACCATAAGGAGCACTAGGAACAAGCAAGACAAAGAAAATCTTGTGAAGTGGAAAGGCAGACTAGTGGAAGATTCATCATGGATTTCTTAGGCTGAGGTGGTCCATTTTGGTTTTCCTCTTAGCCTTGGAAAGTGAGGGACTCACTTTTCTTACAACCTTGGGTGTCTGATGCAGGAGCATCCCTAGTTGTAAAGCAATCATGTAGCAATTGAAAACATTTATTTTCTTTTGTTGCATTCAATATCCGTTTTAGTATTTCATTCCACATTTTCATTTCTCAACTCATGAAGCAGGATATAGCATCTACACATGGACATCTATCACATATTGAGATTTAGATCATTTGCATTTGTTCTTAGAAAGTTATCGCTCTTAAAATTTCACTATAATTACCAATCAAAGCATTTGGGGCCGACCTGGTCCAAATTTATTAATGTAGACCTCTTCCAGATCATGGAGAGCCTAATGAAATCATACAAGCATCTTGGGTTCATTGGACTTATCATGGAGATTCACAAGTTATTTCATTTCGCGAGGAGTTATCTTTTCACATTTTGAGGTTGACATTCATATGTGATCATTCATTGGGTTATGAACCCTTGTGGCTAACGTGGACCTTTGTTGGAGCTTGAGAAGTATATTTAAGACCATTGTAATTCATTGTAGGTCATCAGTTAGTAGTTCATGATTAGTTAGACTTCACATTTTTGCATCAACCCTTTGGGAACTATAATAAGGCCTTTGGCTAGTTATAATGTTGAATACCTACGCAACATGCTTGTGAGCCCTGGATATTCACCAATGAGGCATATTTTGCATGTAAGATTGTCGATTTAATAAAGAATCATATTATTAGATCATTTTCTTGTGTTATTTCCACTGTGTTGACTCTAAGTTGCACAATTTGGCCTATTCTTTCTGAACCCTCCATCTGTGACTGCACCCGTATCCTAAAACCCAAACCTATTGATACAATCCTTTTACCAAAGAAGGTCACAAAGATAAATGTAAATCCTTCAAAAAGAATAATCTTTATATATAATAGAGGTCATGTGTCTAGGTGGAGGTAGGCAGAGGTAGATAGAAATAATGGTAGAAGTTGATGATTGAATGGCTACAGATTTTGAATATTAATAACTAAAACAATATTACATAGAGTAACTATTCTTTTGGATACTCAAAATCACACTAAGTTGATGAGTAGAGCATACTTAAATATTTGCAAAACTTAAGACTCTCTAAGACTCAAAATCTAACTGATTACAATTGATACCTACTATGCTTGAAAGTGTTTATTTATAGGAGTAAAATGACCTATCCAATAGGCAATAAGGAATCATATCGACAATACAGGTTAAACCTATTACATAAAAAGGAGGTTTATTGAACCAAAACTATAGATAGTAGTGACTATCCTTTGTACAATAAAATTTATGTTGGATGATAGGTGTTGTATCCATCCTAACTCCCACTAGATCTTGTATCTGGAGACCTAAGGTTCTAGGTCAAAATCATTATATACACATCCTCCCACTTTAGTGGTTTCCACTTGGAATGAATATGAAATCAATGATGAATATTCCAAACCTTCTAATGTGTATCATAAACTATGCAAGGGAAAAAATAAGATTTTCATTTTAATATTTTATTGAGGACAATAGTTGTAACCATGTCTTGTGAAAACTTCTAATCTAGGTTAATGTGTTAAGGTTCGATATAACAAAAGAATTCCTTTATTTGATTAGAGGGTCTTGCAACACAAGTGGTTATGCATGTGAAGAAAGGATGATGAACTGTATTGATAAGCTAGAGATATTGCTTATCATTTTCAATTTTCAATATAGTAAAATATTCATAATCATCCTTATAATAATGAGTAGAAATATAGCCAATATTTTCTAGAGTTTCAACATCAGATATAGCATTTTGCAAATATTTTTTGTTAACTCCTTTCATTAAAATGTCATGTTGAGCTAATTGGTTTAACCCTCTAAAAAATACATCAAAATTTATTTCGATCTTGAATCCAATATAATTTGGTTGGTAGGAGCTAGAAGCTTGCACAAATAAAAAATCTATTGAGATAATAAAAAATTATATTGTCTTTTCTTATAATGTGTTAGGATTCATAGTTAAATTGATTCAAATAATCCTACCAATGAACATACTTCCCTCAACCACCTTCTCTTTCATGTCCTTTATCTTTAAAGGTGAGAAACTTGTTGCAATCAGTTCTAATAATAAAATTCTTTAAATGCATTATTTTTTTAAAAAAATAGGGCAGTACATACACTAAATAGCTGTTTATCAAAAGAAAACATTTTTTCACATCATCGAGAAATAAACCAACACCACATTCTGATGTTTATTCCTTGTCATATTTGATAGAAACTAAGTGCCCTCCCTAGTCTACATCTAAAGCATTTGTATACATAATAAAATTGTCAATCTTAGGAACATGATACTCTTATTGCTACATCAATTTGGTTTATATATGTTAATCAAGTTTCCTACCAGTATTATATATAATGGTGTATCTAGTGCATAGCAAAGAAATCACACATAAAATCATGTCCTTCAGTAACATTTTTTTTTATGTTTATATTTATTGTAGACAAATTTATATCCTTGGACATAGTTTTTTCTATAAGTTGTTCCGAATTATCAATGGGAGTTTTATAGAAATATAAAGAAGCACCAATATCTATCTAAGCATCATAGTCTTTTCCATTAATAAGAACTGATATGTACTAAGAGAATTTACCACTTAAAATTGCTACCAAGTAATCAATATTTGGATATTTTTCTACAAGATTTTCTTCTTTTTATATTTATTGGATTATTATAGAAGAAAAGAATTATTCAATAAATTCATTAGGGACCATGAGAGCGATGATGGTGGCGTACAGACAAGGTTTCTCAGGATGGTTGTGAGCCATTGAGGGTTTGGCTTTCTATCCTCATCGCCTCATAGTGCCTTGGTATTTTCGTTGTATTTTTAATCCTTCCGTAATGATTACTTTGTATGCTTGCTTGCCTGTTTTCTTCCTTTCCCTATGTTCTCTTTATTTTTGCATGTTTCTCCCTGTTGTTAACCCTTCATACCTACGTTCAATGCTTGGTGCCCTGGTATGAGGCAATCAATGGACGATAAGTTCCATTCTTCGAGCGACCCCCGAGATGAAGGGGCGGCTAATGGCAGAATAACTTCATCCAATGGAGTTCAGTCCATAAAAGATATTGCAGTAGAATTTAAGTGGAGTGATATACTGATGTCAGTAAGTCTGATTAACATTGAGGATGGAGACAAAATTGAACCCCATCACACTGGAAGCAGAAATGGTAAGTGCCCTACCCAAGGCCATAGGAGATTTATTTTCATTCCAAATGAAGTCATGGCTTCGGCCCTTGAAAAAAAGAGTCTAGATTAAAGAACATTGGTATTTTCTTCTCGGCATTAGATTATTCTAAAACTTTAGCAAGGAAATACCTCAACCAGTGGGTACCTAATGTATGGAATAAAAAATTGGGTATTATCATTAATTTTTTTAAATGATACAAAGAGGTTTATTTTTAATTTATATAGGAATAAAGAAATGAAAGAAAAAGTAATAAATAAATAGTTTTGGTTGGCAGGCAATCTAGTCTTTAGGGCAATTTCTTGGTCCCCAAGCCTGCTTAATAAAGAGGTGCTTGCTTTATTGTATTCGAGATGGACTACGTTGAAAAAATTTCCTCTACTTTAACAACTTTGTAAATCTTGCTCTTCAAAAGGTCTTCAAGTCTTCTTCAATATAAATCTGCAATCACAAACACAAGAGAGAAAAATGTTTGTTTTTGGGTGAATGGGGATTTGCCTTGGTCAAACCCCATTTTGGTAATCAAACCTTGAATTGAAATAATGAAATGAAAGAGGGAATAAAGAATGAACAAAGCTATGTTACCACTCAACAAACCCTTGAATCAAATCTTGATAATGGAAATCTTAGGAGGTCTATCACTTGCATGAGATGGATGAATTGGATGTGAATCTTGACACTTGAATCTTGCTTGAAATGATACTTTGAATGCTTGATTTGATCATGAAACCTACATTACAATGTTAGCTCCAAAAACATGCATGATGCAAGAATACTTTGACATGATGGATAGATCTTGAATGTTGCAAAAAATCTCTGATATATCTACTCTTGAATTCCTTTGATTGCTCTTGAAATGCTCTTGTAGATCTTGAAAAATGCTAGGTGAAACTTAGTGAAACAACTTTGTATTTATAGGTATGTATCCTTAATTTCCCAAAATTCAAATATCACAAGCTAACATTGAATTATAGATTTGAAAACATTAAAATACTGCCAAAAACATAATTTAAATTTAGGTCCAAGGGTTTAGGGAGGACCCATTCACCCATGGGCGAATGGGTCCTAGGTCCATAAACCTAGAACACACATTGCTCAATGTAAAGTGTTATGTTTAGGCATTAATTATTATCAGGTTTCCCCTTTGAAAAATGTAATTGTGGTTATAATCAAAACATAAGATAAATATACCAGATCCAATAATTCTAAGCAATACTTACTAGTTAAGGTATAATCCCAATGAAATTCTTGAAAGCATGAAACCAAGAAGCCATTAAACATAAACAATGAAGAAATACATAAAGGAAACCTAGTTAAATGACTCAAACCTTGTCCCATTGGGGGATTTGTGTTGCATTGATGTGAAATAACAACCCTTTCCCAATCCCATAGATTGAAACAAGCTTGGTTTGATAGATTGATGAGTGATAATGGAGATTTGAACCACAATGGATGAAAATTGCTCAAATGAATACTAATGGATGAAAGTGTGGATGCAATTCAACAACATAAATTTTTTCAAATGATTGTGGATCCCTTTCTCAAAGAAATGTGGAGTATTTATAGGAGACAATCAAGGGATGAGAAGCCATGAGAGGTGAAGGAATGGATCAAAGATTCTCATCAATGGATGAGAATGCAATTTGATATGGATCAAAGAGTTAATCAGTGGCTCTCATTGATTCAAAGAAACACCCTTCCTAAAAAATAGGAAGTTGTTAGGAAGTTTGTTAGGAAGAATATTCTATTTTTTGAGCTCAAATGGAAGAATATTCCCTTACAAGTGGGAGGGTGAGGGAAATTAGAAAATTAGATAATTAAAACAAAGTTTTAATTGTGAAAGTTGAGTGAAATTAGGATGCTCATTAAATAATTAATTTATTTAATGAAAGAGGGTTAATAGACATTTAATTCAATAATTAAGATTGTTTAATTAAATGAGAGGAAATAGGACATTTAATTAAATAATTTGCATTACCTAATTAAATGAGATGAAAATTAGTGTGGAAGGGGGTGAATTAGACAAATAATAGTGATCATTTGATTAATAGGAGAAATTGATGCATTTAATTAAACAACTAGAATCATTCAATTAAAGAGTAAAAAATGAGGTGAATTTAGGATGAAATGGTGTTAGTAATCAAATTCAAGTGTGCAATTTTAGTCAAGACAATTTTAAGTGTCTATATTAATTAATTAGGCTTGTAAATGAACTAAAGGGCATAATTAAGACATAATTAAGCTCAATTTAATTAAGAGGCCCCAAATAAGTGTGTAAATATAAAGAGGTACATTTAACAACACTAAATTAAGGCAATATTAAGTCCATTTTAAATAATGAGGGCCCAAACAAGTGAGAAAATGTAAAGGGTTACATTTTTCTACACTACAAAGGATTGCATCTATAGGCTCAGGTTTCAGGATACATAGGGGTAAGGTGTTTTTTTATGCTTATTAAACTTCTAGAAATTTTTGCAATCATTTATAAATTATAATACATGATCTCTAGAATACTGGATAAGGTCACTAATAGTAGTCTTCTCTAGAGGTAAACCTTTTATAGCCATATATTCAATGACCTTATCAAACAAATGATAGGGGATGCCTTATAAGTACTTGATTTTAGAAAATTCTAGTTTAAATTTCTCCATATCATAAATCAACATTTTGAACTAGTTAGAATATTCTTAAAAATACCTAAAATCACAACATTTCATTTGCAAAATTGTCTTAACTTGCATTTCTCTCTTACAGGTTTATTTTGGACAAAATTCATCAACAAGAAAATTATTAAACATCTAAAGATGATTTTCTTGTATCCTAACATTGTTTCCTATTTTTATTTTATTGTATAACTATGCATCCTTTTCTTCATCTGATTTTGAATTCCACCAATCATTTATGATTCCCCATAAATATTGCATAGCAAGTCTTAATGCATCTCCTAGTGTAATTTGGGCTACATCAGTTATGATTCTAAATGCATTTATCCATGATTGGATGTAAGGATTTGGATCTCTAATATTATCTATATTTAGGTACCAACATTGTACAAGATATTGACCTTGCATAACAAATAGATTTGATTTATTAGTCCCTTTTTAGACCTTTTTATGTACTTGAAGAATGATTTTTTGTTGAAGAAGAATGTATTAATGAAGAGGAAGGTCTTTTACTTTCTTCATCTTTTAACCATTAATAAATATTATCAACTAATTCTTCAAGCTTATAATCAACCTTGTCAAACCTAGGAATGACTGGAGCGAGTTCATCACCAAACTTATGCAGATTGTTCAATATTTGATCAGATTTTTTCAAAATATATGATACTTGTTGCATTTTATTTACCAGATTTCCTCCAAAGCAATCATTGTGGTATGAGTATAAACTATATAATTCCCTACCTTTTATACCTTTTTATCAATAGTATCTAAAACTTATTTTATATACAAAACATCTTTACATGAATCATCCATGTTCTCCATAAGATGATCAAAAAATCTTTGTTGAATGCACAAGACAACTGAGAGGAGGGGTGAATTAGTTGTACCTTAAAACTCAAAATCCCTCATACACATTCAGATCCACATTAATACAATTAAATCTTAATATGTTATGATGATTTAGCATGAAAATAAAATAATAGAAATTGAAACAAATCAACACCATGCACAAAAGAACACTAGATTTATGTGGAAAACCAAAGATGGGAAAAACCACGGTGAGGATTATCTCACAATATAAAGTGATATCAATACCAAATACAATAGGGCTTACTGTCAGAGGGCTCACTACCAAAATAAAAAAGAAGATAGAGAAGAGTGTTACAATGAGAAATCCATCTCAAAGCAACAAAGAAATCCACCATAATATCTCTAACACCTTCACAGTCTCTCTGAAGAATTGTAGACACCTTCTGCTCACTACATCCAACAATCTAACACATGAAAGCTTGCACCACACTTTCCATATTCACACTCTATCAATTTTCAATTTGCATCATTCACATCATACTTTTCTATCTTTGCATCCCTCAACAACTCAACTCATATTTATATCATCTTCAACCTTGAAACCATTTTCCAAGGTCAGCTTATGTACATCAACCGTACAAATTCAAATTAGGTCAGCACCAAAACACTTTCATGGCAGATAGAAGTGAAGGAAAACCATGCCACTCCTTATCTAGGACCCAAATCTATAGCACCACACTATAACACACTTCTATAAATTAAAAACATCCACTGTAATTAGTGTAAACACCAAGGTTGATTGTTACCCTTGTAAACACCATTAAAATTTTAAGTACACACTTCCTTTGATCCAAAAACAACTTGCAAACAAAAAATGTCACCTGAACACAATCTGGAATATTTCATACACCCCAAAATTCAACAAAATCCTTCGCAACAACTTTCACCTGAAGAATGTACACACCCAGTACACTTAGACAATTTTTTCATACACTGCAACTTAAGAAACTGACTTCCAAAGCACCAAACCTCAAAACACTTCGACTGAAGAAATATGCCAAAACTATTAGCACACCTTCAAATCCACAAGACCTAAAACCAAATTGCAGAGAAACGTAGAGAAAAAAGCATTTCTCTTAGACACCTCTACAATACACTGTTCACACACTGGTGAACACAACTTCTTTTGCACAATGATCTAGCACACCAAATTTTGAATACAATACCTCTGAACACCTATGATCAACATATTTGAAATGCATAGGTAGATCTTCAACCTAGAAGAAATGTGGAGTGACACCAAAAAACTACTCTTCAACCCAGAACACACTGCAACTCACTATTTCCTCTTTTTATCAATTTTTCTCAAAAGCACTTGGAAACCAAGCACTAGGAACATATCCTCATCAACTTCATCACTTCCTCAACCATAGATAGAATCTTATCAAAGAAAAACTAGAGGTCGACAATGTAAGGAAAATCAGATGCAGAAACAATTCTCCTAACGTCAATACCTCAGGAAAGAATGCAGATATACTTTTAAATTTTTCAATTACAGTCCAATTAAGATGCACTATGAAACAGATAACAGAAACAGAGTATTTGAAAATCACACATGAACACTAGATATACGTGGGAAAACCCTTACAGGAGAAAAACCTGCCACACCAAGAGAAATCACTTTGTATTACAGTAATGAAGATTACATACAAACGTCAGACTTATCTTTCTGGTGTCTGTTTACAGCAGCATTCACCATGTACAATTTGTTTCAGGAACCTTCACGTTACAATCCACAAAATAGAATTCATCCACTAATATAATCACTCAACAATCTGTCGAATCAACCTTTGAACCAACCAACCGATCACAATCTGCAATCACAGAGTATATCCCTGTTGTTCCATGTCCATCGAGCTTCCTCACAGAACCGTCACAACGAACTGTCTCCCAATGGTTCCAATTTAGCTCCTCCTATTGGTCCACGAGACTCCACATAAGACGGTCAATCGGTCAATAGAATTCGCACTGTGTTGGCATCTCGGTGAGACACTAACAGTGTCTCACCGATGCCACGTAACCTTCATATCGATGTCACCAAGAGTCACTGTTATGGCCAAGACGTCCTATCGAGCTTTCAGTGTTATGCCAAAACACCAAGCAGTCGCCCAGACTTATCGCTTTCGCTAGGAGATCATAGCGAGTCACCAAAGGTTATACCAAAGTCACAAGTCATATCGAGCTCCAAAGAATAGTCGGCAAGACTTACATCTTTCGCCGAGAGAACATACCGAACTCCAAGACTTACCCCGAAGGCTTCAACATAAAGCACTATCGGCGAGACATGTTACTTTCACTAAGACATCACACCGAGCTCTAGGACTTACCCCGAAGTGTTCATTCATCGCCAAGAGTCATACCGAAGATCCCTTATCATTGGCGAGACTTACATTCTTCGCTGGGACTTCTTCTCGAGATCATTCGGGTTACCCCAATAGCCATAGGCTATCGGCAAGACATCCTTCAGTTGCTAAGATGTTTCTTCGAAACCCTTCCAGTTACACCGATGAACAATATTTGAACCTCCATCGGTGAAACAATCCAATGTCATTGGGACATCATAGCGAGAACCCTTTAGCTATCCCGAAGACTTCAAGTGTGAATCTCGTCGGTGAGACTTTCCTATCGATGAGAGCTCATAGCGAACCACTAAGACTCTCCCCGACATACAATATCCGATTAAATGGCATGTTGGCCAAAGAACTCCATGCGAAAAGAGATCACCCCGAACACTATATGTCACAGCGATAGAAACATTCGGTGAGACAGAAGCTAGGTCACAACGACCTGTACAAAACATGATGTTACCAATCTGCTAGTCAGCCATACATGATAGATGTCATACCGACTTGGCTCCAATGGAGGTTTCAACCTATATTGATTGAGGCATAATTCCAACAATCTCCCACTTGACGAAGATCATACAGGCACCTCCAAAGCACAACATAACTTACTGAAAATCATGGGAACTAAGGCCCATTGAACTGGCACACCACCTGGACTTGTCTGTGCTCACTGGCTTCATCAATGAATCTACAACATTCTCCAGAGTATCAACCTTTTCCAAACTGACCTTTCCATCCTCCACCATATCTCGTACAAAGTGGTACTGTACATCAATATGTTTCGTCCTGGCATGGAAAGTTGGATTCTTTGCCAGAAAAATTGCACTCTGACTGTCACAAAAAATAGTTATTTCCCCTGCATCAAAACCAATGTTAGAACACAAACGTTTCAACCAAACTACTTCTTTACAAGCATGAGTAGCTGCCATGTATTCAGCCTCCATAGTGGACAAAGCGACTACAGCCTGTCGCTTGCTCATCCAACTCACTCCACCACCATTCAACATGAAAATGTATCCACTGGTGGACCTCCTTCTGTCGATGTCCCTTGCCCAATTAGAATCTACATATCCATGAATGTTGAGAGTCCTCTATGATTCAACTGAATTCCCATGGTAACACAAAGCAAAATTTGAAGTACCCTTCAAATATCTAAACACTCTCTTCACAGCATCCCAATGCGTTCTTCCTGGATTAGCCATAAATCGACTAAGAACTCCCATTGCTTGGGCAATGTCTGGCCTTGTACAGACCATTGCATACATAAGACTGCCAACCGCACTAGCATAGGGTACACTGGTCATTTCCTCCATCTCAGTAGGAGATTTTGGATAGTCCTCAATAGATAGCTTCATTCCCTGCATGACTGGAACCACTAGCTATTTGCAATCATTCATAAAAAATCTCTCAAGAATAGTCTTGATATACTTACTCTAACTGAGCCATAGTTTTCTATTCTTTCTGTCCCTAGTTATCTCCATCCCCAGAATATACCTTGCTGCACCAAGATCCTTCATTTCGAACTTAGTGGACAACTAAGACTTAAGATCAGAAATCATTAGCTTGCTATTTCCTATGAACAACATATCATCAACATAAAGAGCAATAACAAGAACTTGATCACCTTTAGCTTTATAATATACACAGTGATCAGATTTTGATCTCACAAATCCCAAAGAAAATACAAAAGTATCAAATTTTTGGTACCACATTCTAGGTGACTGCTTTAACCCATACAGAGACTTCTTTAATTTGCATACCATTTTTTTTTTACCTTTCTCAACAAAGTGCTCAAGCTGGGACATATAGATTTCTTCTTCAAGATCACCATGAAGAAATGTTGTCTTCACATCCATCTGTTTGACCTGTAAGTCATATGCTGCTGCAAGTGAGAAAATAAATCTAATAGATGTCATCTTTGCTACAAGAGAAAATATTTCCCCATAATCGATTCCCTCTACCTGGGAATAACCCTTTGCAACTAGTTTCGCCTTGTACTTTTCTACACTGCCATCCAGACCAATCTTTTTCTTAAATACCCATTTGCAGCCAATAGCCTTTCTGCTTTTAGGCAAGGGCACCAGACTCCAGGTTTCATTCTTTTCTAAAGATGCCATCTCTTCTTCCATGGCTTCCAACCAAGAATTTGAATCAGACATTTTAAATGCCTCTTTCACAGTCCTAGGCTCATCAGTGCTAGAAATTAATGCATAGGCACAAGTAGAATCAATCAATGAGAACCCATACCTATCTAGTTGTTTTCTTTCTCAGGTTGACCTCCTCACTTGCTGAGGCTAAGTTTCTTCTTCTTTAGAACTTTTAGAGCTGCTTGAGCTCTCCTCAGTTTCAGGTACATTTTGAATTTTCAATTCCTCTTTGGTGTAGGAGGAATTAATGCTACATCCTTATTGTTTTCTGACTTTGTCTCTGACTGGAGATCCAAAGTGGAAGGTTTCAGCTCATGAAAGATTACACTTCTGGTGTATACAACATTCTCTATATCAGGATTCCAAAGCTTGTATCCTTTTATGACAACACTATAGCCAATAAAAATACATTTGACAGCCTTGTTCTCCAGTTTAGATCTCTTCACATCTAGCACATGAGCATATGCCTCACAGCCAAAAACACGAACATGTCTAAGAGAGGGCTTCTTACCAGACCAAGCTTCCAAAGGTGTTTTCTCAACAAGAGCAAAATTTGGAGAACGATTAATTAGGTAACATGCAGTAGATACAACCTTAGCCCAAAATTTCTCCTCCAAGCCAGCACTACTGAGCATACTTTGTGCTCTCTCCATCACTGTCCTATTGAACCTTTCTACAACTTCATTCTACTGTGGAGTATAAGGTGTAGTCTTGTGTCTTTTAATTCCATGGTCTTTACAGTATCTTTCAAATTCATCAGAACATAATTCATCGCCATTATCAGTCCTTAGAGCATTTTATTTTTCTTCCAGTCTGATTTTCTACAAGGTTCTTAAATTCCTTAAATCGACTGAACACTTCTGATTTACTTTTCAAAAAATAAACAAGTGTTCTTCTTGAGTAATCATCAATGAACGACACATAGTATCTTGATTTAGACAAAGAAGGAACATCTACTGGACCAAACACATCCGAATGAACATAATCTAGCAAACTAGAAGATTTATGAGGACTGGAATAAAACAAAACATAGTGCTGCTTTCCATATATACAATGCTCATAGAATTCAAATTCGAGATTACAATCTTCAAGCCCCTCAACTAGGTTTTTATTCTTCAAGGTTTTTAAACATTTTTCTCCTATGTAGCCTAACCTATGATGCCAAAGCATAGTCTTCTCTGTAGGAAGTTTTACTTCCATAGAGTTTACATAATTAGGGATATTTCCCTCTTTACCTCCACGAGCAGCTTTCAGTGACTTTCTAGAGACACTGTTACATTGAACAACATGTGCATCAAGCTTGTACAGGGTACCAATACGAGCACCTCTAGCCAACACCATTGAACCTCTAGTCATCTTGCAGCCATTTCCAGAGAACGTAACTTGTACTCCAATATCATTTAGCATACTTACATAAAGTAAGTTTCGAGCCAGACCTGGTATATGCATTACATTATTGATTCCCTTCACTCTGTCATCAGGGAATTGTATTCTGACTCTTCCACTGCCAACAATCTCTAAAGTTGAATCACTCGCCAAGTACACCTTTCCACCATTGTATTATTCATACTTCGTGAACCATTCTCTATGAGATGTCATGTCGAAAGATGCTCCAGAATCAATCAGCCAGACATCATCTAATGCCTGAGTAGCCAAGGCTACAATGAAGGTGTCACCATCACTATGAGAAGAACCATTATCGCAAGAGCCCTTCTTCTTATTTTTGTCCTCTTTACAATCCTTTCAGACATGACCAGGTTTCCCACAGTTCCAACACTTCACCTTGGACTTCTTGCCAGGAGACTTTGATCTCCCCTCTGATTTTGATTTGGACTTCTTGTCCTTCTTCTTGCTTTTCTCTTTCGGTCTTCCTCTGACAGCAAGAGCTTCCTTATCCATCTCAGAAGATTTCCTTCTCATCTCTTCTGACAGCAAAGATCCAACAACATCTTCCATCTTGAAATTCGATGTTGTACTCCCAATAGCCATCACCAGATGATCCCATGAGTATGGGAAAGAAAACAACAATAGCATACAACGATCCTCTTCTTTAGTCTTCACACCAACAGATGTCAATTGAGCAATCAACATATTAAATGCGTTCAAATGATCAGTAACAGACCCTCCTTCCTGCATTCTCAATGAGTACAGCTTCTTCCTCAGGAACAGTTTATTCACCAAAGATTTCCCCTGATAAATAGATGCCAGTCTTTTCCACAAGGAAGATGCAGTCTTCTCTTCATGCAAATTTAGAAGCACTGAGTCTGCCAAACAAAGCCTTATCAGCCCCTTAGACTTCCTATCTGCAAGGTCCCAATCTTCTTGCTTCATGCCTGTAGGTTTCACTCCAGCCACAACAATCCAAAGATCACGATCAACTAAAAGATCCTCCATCTTGAGTTTCCACAACTCAAAGTTACTGCCATTGAATTTCTCTATTTCAAACTTTCCAGACGTACTAGCCATCTCAACCTGTAATCAGAAATAACAAACTCTACAAGACTCCCACTGAACATAATTGACTCAAAAAACCCAACGTACCCACAAGGATAACACAACTGGCCAGGCTCTGATACCACTTGTAAGGAAAATTAGATGCGGAAACAATTCTCCTAACGTCAATACCTCAGGAAAGAATGCAGATATACTTTTAAATTTTTCAATTACAGTCCAATTAAGATGCACTATGAAACAGATAACAGAAATAGAGTATTTGACAATCACACATGAACACCAAATATACGTGGGAAAACCCTTACAGGAGAAAAACCCACCACACCAAGAGAAATCACTTTGTATTACAGTAATGAAGATTACATACAAACGTCAGACTTATCTTTCTGGTGTCTGTTTACAGCAACATTCACCATGTACAATTTGTTTTAGGAACCTTCACGTTACAGTCCACATAATAGAATTCATCCACTGATACAATCACTCAACAACCTGTCGAATCAACGTTCGAACTAACCAATCGATCACAATCTGCAATCACAGAGTATATCCCTATTGTTCCATGTCTGTTGAGCTTCCTCACAGAACCGTCACAACGAACTATCTCCCAGCAGTTCCAATTTGGCTCCTCCTATTGGTCCACGAGACTCCACATAAGATGGTGAATTGGTCAATAGAATTCACACTGTGTTGGCATCTCAGTGAGACACTAACAGTGTCTCGCCGATGCCAGATAACCTTCATATCGATGTCGCCAAGAGTCCCTGTTATGGCCAAGACGTCCTATCGAGCTTTCAGTGTTACACCAAAACACTAAGCAATTGCCCAGACTTATCGCTTTCGCTAGGAGATCATAGCGAGTCACCAAAGGTTATACCGAAGTCAAAAGTCATATCGAGCTCCAAAGAATAGTCAGCAAGACTTACATCTTTCGCTGAGAGAACATACCGAACTCCAAGACTTACCCCAAAGGCTTCAACATAAAGCACTGTCGGCGAGACATGTTACTTTCGCTAAGACATCACACCGAGCTCTAGGACTTACCCCGAAGTGTTCATCCGTCACCAAGAGTTATAATAAAGATCCCTTATCATCAGCGAGACTTACATTCTTCGCTAGGACTTCTTCCCGAGATCATTCGGGTTACCCCGATAGCCATAGGCTATCGGCAAGACATCCTTCAGTCACTAAGATGTTTCTCTGAAACCCTTCCAATTACATTAATGAACAATATTTGAACCTTTGTTGGTGAAACAATCCAATGTCGCTGGGACATCATAGCGAGAACCCTTTAGCTATCCCGAAGACTTCAAGTGTGAATCCCGTTGGTGAGACTTTCCTATCGATGAGAGCTCATAGCAAACCACTAAGACTCTCCTTGACATACGATATCCGATTGAATGGCATGTCGGCCAAAGAACTCCACGCGACAAGAGATCACCCCGAACACTATATGTCACAACAATAGAAACATTCAGTGAGATAGAAGCTAGGTCACAATGACCTGTACAAAACATGATGTTACCAATCTACTAGTCGGCCAGACATGATAGATGTAATACCGACTTGGCTCCAATGGAGGTTTCAGCCTGTATTGATTGAGGCATAATTCCAACAGACACTAGTAGCTTACTAATGACAACATAATGCAACTAATCAAAGCATCATCAATGCAACAATATAGACAATCCCAACAACTACACATGATCTTGCAACAATATTCTTCTCATATAGTTGACACCAATGACAACACAAGCTTGTTGACATCAATGACAATGCCAATTGTTCATACTTGCAACAATTTTGATATATAATTTGTGTGTTTGTAATCTAAAGAAGGTTTTTTTCTTCAATTATAGTTGATTGGAAAGCATACTGGAATATGGACATAGATCCATCTAATGTCTTATATTATCCTCTTTAATTACTCCAATGACCATTCTTGTAAAGGGAAACTTCTTGATCTTTATACCATTGAAAAGTTCTTTCTTTAGGAAAAGTTTGAGTTCCATGCCACAAAAAGGGTGTTCTTTAATTATTCTCTTTCCCTTTTCCTTTTATTTATCATTTCTAGAAGGATCAAGACACTAATTAATAAGCTTGTATTCAATTTATATAATGATATTATCTCTTCTATGACTTGAAGATCAAGAAAAATGGAAATAATCTTCAAAATAATTATTGTTAAACTGTTTGGAAGACAAAATTTTGGTCCAACAATATTTATCTAATTTCCTTTCACTTTATGAATAGGTTTAGTAGCTTCTAAAATTTGGGAGCTCTATCTTCCACCTTCTATGGGTGATACCACAATAGTGGTTTACAATTTTTGGCCAAACTGGACACTTAAATAATTTTTTAAAACTAAATCTTCACTTTCAGGCACCTATAGCAGCTAAACTGTGAGGAATTTGAAGATGATGCAAACTAGAGTTTCGTGACATTTTGTCTGTAGACTCTAAATATATTTTTTTCAAAATTTTTGGAATCAGATTGCACTTCTTTTTCCATCTCCCTCAAAAACTAGTTTTTTTTCATAAAACAACATTTTTAAAAAGTGACGCTCACCGTATAACGCATAACTTTTTTTTCATGAAAGATAAAATTCTAATTCTTTCTAATTTAGATTTTTAACTCCGATATCTAGTACTTCCACTTGGTTATATAGTTTTTTATTGAATATTTTTTCTTTAATCAAGTTTCAAAGTCAAACCAATTACAATTCAGGCATAGCATGACCGTATAACAACTTTTTTTGTATGTATCAAATTTTTTTTTTTTGTTGGATCAAGGACTTCAATATCTAGTGCACTCATATTTTTCAAAAAAAAATTGACAATCTTCTATTTTTCCACATGTGCAGAACAGAGAGTTTGATTTTCGGTGAAAAACCTACATTCAAAAGAACTAAAAAATAAATATAATAATAAAATTAAATTTATTTAAAATTATACTTTCTGGGAAGCTTATAATAAGGACTACATACTTACAAAAATAAACTTTAAATGAATTCATTTGATCCCCCAAAAGGTAAATGAAAAGTTATTTTTTATAAGCATTTTGATAGGTGTAAAGGAGACTCTATTATAGGTATGGTTTAAAACTAGCGGGGTTTTATCCAAGGGGGTTTGATCTAAGGTAGTTTGATCAAACCCTCTTCAATTGGAATGCTTTAAATGAAACTTTTAAAGACTTAAATCATTATATTTTTTAAAAATATGTGATTTCAACAAAAATTAAAATCTCTCAAAAATTGTAAACCAGCTTTGTGGGATCACCCCTATGTATATCAATAGTATTGATATGACCTTTATAGAGTTGAAATTCTCCATTCAAGGTTTTAGCATATGGAAATTTTCTAATATCTTAGGATAGTTAGTATTTTTCATAGAGTATAATACATGGATTAGGAAAGAAGCATATTTAAATTTCCCAAAAATAAATTAACCAATAAAGAGAAGACATAATGCTAGATAAGTAATAGGTTGGATATTTTCAAGAACATGTGATCATATTTGCACAACAATGGCACCAAAATTTATAAAATTGATATCCTTATGTTTATGAATTATGAATGTATTCTATTTTTTTACTTTCATCTACATAAAGCATTTTGGTCTAGAAAATCTAGTTAGGATCATATTCAAGTGTTAACTCAACCAATTTAATTCTAGGAATGACAAATTTCTTCAAACTTGACCTAGACACAAAAGATAATGGGTTTGCATGTGAAGCACTCTTCTTATAGACACTTTCTTATTTTAAAATAGGAGGCTTATAAGTACTTACAAATCCTATAATAACTTCTTCAAAAGTATCAATTTCAAAAACTTCTTCAATCTTAAGGTGAGCTTTAGTTAATTTTATCTAAGGTAGTTCATACAACCCTTCAACACTTGCTTCATTCACTTGTTCAACATCATCAGAAGAACTAGATAATATTTGGAATTTAGTCATTTTCAGACAATAAGTTATTGGACTATACCTGGGATAACTTATAGAGGTTTTATGAGAGATCAAAACTCAATCCACAAGAGGAGAGTAACAAGCATCGATAGATAATCAATTCAACAAAATAATAATGAAAATGATATAAAAGGCTCAGTATCAATTCAAAGAGGGAGTAACCCGATAGTGATAAGCACTTTGTTAAACCTAGATATAACTTAGATCTTATTGATGTCTAAAAACATCAATCATTGGCTTTGATATCAACTTATATAATAGACGTCACAGGGCTAGGTGGAGGTAGTAGAGGTAGACAAAAAAAAAAATGGAGGCCGATGGCCAAATGGCTATGGATTTTGAATATTAATAACTAAAATAATATTACATACAACAACTATTGTTTTTAATATTCAGGGTCATGTTTTTGTACTCAATATTGCACTAAGCACATTAGTAGAGGATGCTCAAATATTTGTTAGAGTAATCATGCATTAGCTAATAATTGATTAATAGTTAATTAATTATTAGTCTAATTTATTCTCATGCACTTAAGCTAAGCTTAGGAGTTCTTTATTAAGTTAATTAAGTGATTTTCTATGTTAACTGAAGTGAGCTATTATTAGATCATTATGTTTCATCACATGCGATGTTGAAACTTTCCCTGATCTAATCTCTTTACCATTTAGGGTTTCTCTTATATAGCACTCAACCCTCATTGTATTACTCTCTAAAGATTTATATATTCTGCTCTCAAACTCTCAACCTTTGAGGACTCTTGTTTTCCTTGAAGATTCTTGAGGTTCATTCTATAGCTTTTTCTTGTTGAGGAATATTGCACATATTGTTTGTAGATCTCTTGTGTGGTAGGTGTCTTTGTTCGTTGTTTGATCCTGTGGCTCGTGTTTTTCACAATTCTAACATGGTATCAGAGTCTCGATAACAAAATCCTCAATTCATGATGAATTTTTTCTTCAAAAATGGTTATGAGCATCAGATCTAGAATCCCCTTTTCTTTTTTTTTGCAAATTTTGGAGGTGGGAAATTTTTTGGTGCATTTTGGCATGAAAAGGACCTCAATGTTGGATTCAAAGCTATTGAGAAATTTAGTTTTTCCTTTTTTTTGCCTGATTTGGATTCCTGACGTCCGATCTACGAGGGTTTGAAGTAGTTGTTGTTTTTAGATTTGAAGGGTAGCTACAGCTTTGGTGCATTTTGGTGCAAAAAGGACCTCGTCATTGGATTCAGGAGGCCAATTCGGCAAATTTTGACTATAAATTTGTCCAATTTCTCCATTAGGTGTTTCTAAGGAATTTTTTTTTGCTCCAGGGGTTGCACAACCTCTGTATAGCACCTTGGGCATGAAAATAATAATAATTTAAAAAAAAAAACAACTCTTTTAAAAATGCTCGAGATTTTATTATGTAGTGTTGCCCACGAAGCAACACTCAAGCAATAGTGTTGTCCAACTGCAACCCCCACTGTTGAATTTTTTTACCAACGGCTAGAAAATTTGCTGACCACTACTTTATTCCCAACCAAAGAATCTTCAAATATTCCATCAATGGAAGGAATATTTCGATGGCCAATTTTTTCTAGGGAATCAAGAGTTTTTGCCAGCATAGGGAATATTCCCATTGACATCATGCTAATGTCAACATGACATCATTTGTACTAACAACTTGCATGGCCCCCTTTGACCCCTCTTTGGTCCTAAAGGAGCTATTTTTTTTCTTTTGGCCATAACTTGGGCATACAATATTGAAATTTGGCAAACAAGATATCATCAAAAAGTTGGTTCCACCAAATTTCCATTGGTGTGGGTCTCATCACTTGATTTTTTGTTGTGCATTTTACAACCTGTTGAAGTCAAAGGTGTTGTTTTTAGTTTTGAGCTCATAATTTTTGACTTGTTTCTCTATTTTTTGTGATTCTAGTAGCATTGGAACCATCTTACAGAGCTCTTCATAGCCATCCATGCAGTTTTTCCATATTTCTCTTCAAGTACATTTTATTCAGGTTTTTGTGTTTTTCCATTTTGGTGAATTACTTGGACGTCTTAGCTCTTGGAAAATTTTCATTTGCATGGGATGACTCATTTTTGGCTACTTTGCATGTATTTTCAATATTCTATCCTATTTGGGCATTGTAGAAATATTTTCATGCACATTCTCTTTTGTAGATGCACTAAGATAAAGTGACATTCTGGTGTATACTTTTTGGGGATTTTGCACATCCTATTGTGCCATTTGTATTCGCACTATGATATAAAGTTCCATGGGGGGGTTGATGTTTTCCTTTGATTTTCCATCACACCTTTGTCAAGTGAGTGTCCCTTGCATGATGGCAATGAATCCTAGTGATTCTTGCCTCATGCATGTGTGCCTTAGTTTGCACACCCTTTTATTTATAGGTTGTTTCTCCTACATGCACTTCTTCATTTCACACAGTTTCAGTGTACTTTTCTTGGCTCTCCCTTTTTAGCATTATGGGGGATTTCTACTATTGGTGCTAATGGTTCCTTGGTTTCATAGTTTGAGTGATCTGTGTATCTAGTTCTTGTTCCTATGTACTTTCAAATGCGGCATATGTTAGCGACTAGTTACATGTATTTCAATGAGATGGATAATTTACCATATGGACACTCTTGCATTCCTATTTATGGAGTTTCTTCATTTAAGCACTATATTAGTCATCTTTCAACAACATTCTACAACTTCTTCATGCTTCAACGATGTACTACATGTTCCTCTTGTTTTGGGACATTGTTTGTTTGGAGGCTTCTTAGTCCTTCACACCTTGATTTGGAGGCTTTTTTAATTCTTCATTTTCCTTTCTCTCTTTTGGAGAGGATTTTTCTCCCACTTTGGTTTTCTCCTTTTCTCCAGTTGTGAGAGATCTTTTTTTGGTACATGGGTACCTAACTAGGCCTTGTTTTCTAGGACCCATCTTGCATTCTTTCTTTTTAGGGATTTTAGCTACTCCCTAAGTTCATCTTAAGGGGGTGCTAGAGTAATCATGCATTAGCTAATAATTTATTAATCTTTAATTGATTATTATTCTAATTTATTCTCATGCACTTAAGTTGAGCTTAGGAGTTATTTATTAAGTTAACTAAGTTCTTTGTTGTGTTAAATGAAGTGAGCTATTATTAGATCATTTTGTCTCATCCAATGTGATGTTGACACTTGTCCTGATCTAATCCATTTACCATTTATGGTTGCTCCTATATAGAACTCAACCCTCATTGTCTCTCTAAAGATTTATCTCTTCTACTCTGGAACTCTCAACCTTTGAGGACTCTTGTTTTCCTTGAAGATTCTTGAGGTTCATTCTATGGCTTTTTCTTGTTGAGGAATATTGCACATATTATTTGCATATATCTTTCATGGAAGGTATCTTTGTTCATTGTTTGATCATATGGATCGTGTTTTTCACAATTCTAACAATATTTGCAGACCTTAGGACTCCCTAAGACTCAAGCTCTAATTGATTATAATTGATGCTTTCTATTCATCCACAATTCTTATTTATAGAAATAAAATGACTTATCTGGTCTAGGTAATTAGGAATTATACTAACATTACCAAGTAAAATAGTTACAGAAAAAGGAGGTTTATCAAAACCAAAATAATAGATGATAATGAGTGTCCTTTGTACAATAAAGTTTAAGTCGAATGATAAATGTTGTATCCACCATAACTCCCACTATAGCTTGTATATGAATATGGGGCCTAAGGCTCTTTTCAAATCATTATACACATCCTCCAACTTTAGTGGTTTCCACTTAGCATAGATATAAAATTGATAATGAATATTTTAATATTTCTTATGTTTATCATAAACTATGTGAGGGATAAAATGAGATTTTTCTTTTAATATTTATATTGAGGACAACAAATGTAACAATGTCTTGTGAAAATTTCCAATTTGGGTTAATATGTTCAGGTCAGGTAGAATAAAAGAATTCAATTATCTAATCAAAGGATCTTGCAGCACAAGTGATTAGCCAGGTGATGAAAGGGTTACAAATCATATTGATAAGATGGAGATATTTCTTATCAATTTCAATTTTCAATATAGTAAAATCTCCATAATCATCCTTGTAATAATGAGGAGTAGAAATACAACGAATATGTTCTAGAGTTAGCATCAGATATAGCAATCTATAAATATTTTTGGCTTACTTCTTTCGTCAAAATATCACACTAAGCTAACTAGATTAATTCTTTGAAAAGGGAATCAAACTTTATTTCCATGTCAAATCATGGATAATTTGGTTGGCCAAAGCAAGAATCTTGCATAAAAACTCCAAGAAAATATCTACTAAGATGATCACCAATCATGTTGTATTTTCCTGCAACTTCTTGGGCCTCATAGTTAAACTGATTCAAATAAGCCTACCAATGAACATACTTCCTACAACCATATTTTCTTCCATGGCCTTTATCTTCAAAGGTAAGAAATCTAATGCAACTAGTTCTGATATTAAAATTTTAGATGAAATTTTTTAAAGCATTTTATGACATTAAATATATTTTATCAAAACAAATCCATTTTTTCACATCATTAGGAAATGCACCATTGGTATATTCTAATGTGTATTCCTTTCCATATTTGACACACTAAGTGTCCTCCTTAGGCTACATCTAAAGCGCATCTATATACAAAATGAATTTGTCAGTGTAGGGAACATGAAGCATAGGGAGATTACTTATTTTTTTAGGAATTAATTTACTACAACAATATTTTCTTCAAACCATTGAATTTTATTTCTTTTGAGGAGTTTTAGAAGAGTCTCTCTTTTGAAACCTGCATTTGGATCAAAATTATTTATATAATTTAAGATCCCTAGGAAAGCTTGTAATGTCAAAGCCTTAAATTCTAAAACTTTTTCTTTAATATGTGGCTGGACTTCCAACACACCTTTATTAACTATCATCCCTAAAAACATACAAGATTCTTGACACCATTGAATTTTATTGTGGGACAAAACAATCCTAAAATTATAAGCTAACTTATAAAATATTTCTAAATGACACTTATGGCCATCAAAGTCTTTGCATAAAATTAAAATATCATAAATATAAACACATAAAAAATCTTCGCATCCTTTAAATATGGAATCCATTCTCTCCTAGAAGCATGCAAGAGCATTCATTAGCCAAAGGAACATCACAGAACATTCATAATGGCCAAATGGACAACTAGAATTTTTCTTGTATTGGTCTTCTTCTTTGACCTAATTTGATAGAATCCTTATTTGTAGTCAAATGATAAAAACACCTTGGAGTTAGCAACCTTTTCTAACAAATAATATTTATCAAGAATTAGATATGGAAAGAGAAGAGTAATGACATTTAATGGTTTATAAATTATGACCATTCTCTTTTTTCTCTTTTTTTATTTCAAATGCTTATTAACCATAAATGTTTAACAAAAAAAAAAAGATTGAGAAGGTTTAATGTACTTCCCTATTTTCAGTTCTTCTATTGCTCAATCCATCTCAAGAATAATCATAAAAATCAATTAGAATTTATTTTCCTGGATTGATATTTTTTTCTCGGTTGCAAATTGATCTCCATTATAGGAATTTATTTCTCCCAAAATTTCTTTGGATATTCAGATCATCAATTTGTATAAGTTCTTTTAAATCAGCTAATGATTTGAGATTTTGGATCCTCATAGTGGTTGGATATTTCTCTACTGCATAAATAAATCCTTGAGTACTGATCTTTTTTCCATTTAATGTGAACATGATACTCTTATTGGAACACCAACATGGTGTATATATGTCATAAATTTTCCTCCCATAGTATATCTAATAATATTTTGTGCACAACAAATAAATCACACAAAACTTATGTTTATACTTATCGTAGACAAATTTATGTCTTTGGACATCCATTGCTATATATGATTTTTTTTGTAAGTTATTCTCAGTTATCAACAATAAGATTTTTTAAAAAGATAAAGAAGCAACAATATCTATTTTAGAATCATAGTGTTTTCCATTAACAAGAATTGAAATTTACTAAGATAATTTACCACTTAAAAGTGCTACCAAGCAATCAAGTTTCAGTTGAAGAGTAGGATCAGGCAATGCAGAGAGTACAAGCTTAAATTTAGTAGGATCATAAATATTTGAATTTATTTCTACATGCTTTTCTTCTTCCTTTATTTCTTGGATTATTAAAGAAGATAATTTTTCAAGAAATTCATTAGGGTAAAATGAGCTATCACAAAATTTTGGAATGTTATAGAAGGATTGTCAAGGAATAAAGGGACAATCTTCCAAGCAGTCATCTATCTCATCTAAGGCCTTTTGTATCTTGGTTTTAACAAATACTCCAATAGGTTTAGACTTAATTTCTTTCTTATATAGTTGGATTCCACTAAACCTAGGCTTATCTAATTGATAAGAGGAATAAGAGGAGGTAGAACATTCACCTTCATCAAAATAATCATAATGTCTATACATACCTAGAATTCTTCCTCTAGATTCACCTCTTCTTTTAAGGAAGCCTCTAGATTTGAAAGATCTATTCATCATGACTATTGGAATTTTATCATCAGCATCTAATTCAAAGGATTGATTATCTAATTCTTGTAATACTTCAGTTAAGTTATCAAGTTCTTCTATGTCAATATCAATGTATTCTTTAATGAATGGTTCATAAATAGTATCATGCATGTAGATATATTAATCTTCATCAACAATATCCAACCATGTTGTTGCATTAGATGAATAGATGGCTTTTACATGATTTTTGCAAGAACATTGTGGGAATTTATAGTCAAGCTTATTGCATATATAGCATATTATTTTTGGTCAATTTTGTGGCAAAGTGTTGTGGTGATGTAAGTAGCAATTTTTAGGAGTATAATAATGTTTCCATAGAAAGGAGTGGTATTTATAAGAAAGCTTCTTCTTTTTGATGATTTATTATTATCTTTGCAACTTTCTTTGGTAAAAGGATTGCATTCATATGTTTGGGTTTCAAGATGCAGTTGGGCAAGGCATTTTGCTTGATGCTTGGTAAAATTCTAAACATTTTTACAATAATTTATAAATCATAATACATGATATCTTGCATACTAGATAAGGTCACTAATAGGAGTAATCTCCAAAGGTAAACCTCTAATAATCATATATTTAATAATCTTATAAAAAAAATGATAGGGGGGTGTGTGCAAGAAGTTGAGTCCACTTTTTGGCCAAAAAGTGGAAGTGTTTTTCCTGATTTTCAGAATTTGACACATTTGACCTTAAAATTTGAAGCACTTAGATATGAAATCTTTAAAAAATTTATTAATCATAAAATGTAGTGCTCGGAGTCTACTTTCCAAATATGTAATTTATTTCAATACCCAGATTGTACAAATTGAGTTTTAATAGGCATTTCTAAACACCATTGTTTAAAAGTCATTTTTTTTACCATACCATGCACGTGTACGACATCCATATTTTGACTTAAATTATCGTATTTTTCTAAATCCTTTTGGGAAAATTTTTATGACTCACTGAAGCTTGTTCTTGATATTTTTTGTAATTTTTTATTGATTTTTTTTGTTAAATTTTTATTAGGCAGATTTGTCGTTTTGAAAAATCGTGTGTACGACATGCATAAGATGACCTAAACTTATCATTTTTTTATTTTTTTTTTAAATTGAAAAGAATTGTCTGAATTTTGTTCTCGTGCAATTCGTTTGTCAAAATGTTATGTTGATCAAAAGTTATTAAAATAGTAAAAAACCCTGATATTTAAAGTTTATGGACCAATTTTATTAGAAATTAATTGAAAAATAGAAAAAATAATCCAATTGAAAAAAAAATTACATATTTAGAATTTGCATTGTTTCATCTAAAATGGGTTTTAATTTCGTCAGAAAATTCTGCAAGAAAGGTCGTCAACCATATGTCCAAAGTCGGTATTTTTCTTTGACATTGTTAGGACCTTCAACTTGCAGGTCAAACCAGGTTGAAGGCCTAGGTTTGGACTTCCAATGATTTTCCCAAACCAAAAACCTAGGCAAAAACCCAACCACAATACAAACTAAAATTCAAATTTTAAAAAACGGGATCCCGTTTATTAATAAACGGGATCCCGTATTATAATCGAGATCTCATTCCTCATTCGGCAATATTCGAACCGTTGTATCCCGTTTCCTTTACAACGGCTCTGACATTCAATGCCGGTGAACGGGATCCCGATTATAGAGCGGGATCCCACTTATTAATAAATGGGATCCCGTTTTATAATTGGGATCCCATTTTATAATCGGGATCTCGTTTTATAGTAAGCGGGATCTCGTTTTATAGTAAGCGGGATCCCATTTTATAGTAAGTAGGATCTCGTTTTAAAAACGGGATCCCGTTTATTTTATTTAAATACACTGTAGAAAATTATTGTGAAGTCTGCAACTTCACATGTACGGCCGAGAGCAATAAAAGTGAATTATTTTTCATAAGTTATTGTATTTACAGGTGGTGAACTTGATTTTTAGTTGATTTTATCAAACGGAGCATCATCTACACCATTTTTGAAGTGAAATTGTGTTATTTTTGTGCTTGTTTGGAGGAACAAAAGGTTTCAATTTGCAATATGGATTCAATTTTTCATAGGAGGCATGAAGAAAACAATTTTTAAAGTGGAATTGTGGTAGTTTTCTACTTGTTTTGAGGAACACAAGAGGAAGAATTTTGTCCTAATAGGTATTCAACTTCCAATTTTGATTGAATATTTTGAAGTATTTCACTATTAACATTCATTTGTGCTTGAGAATTTTATAATTATGGGAGATAAAGCTCATAATAAGAGAAGGAAGACATTGACTCCTCAAGAAGTTGAAGGAAATAGAGAAAAAGAGAGACAAAGACAAAGAGAAAGAAGAATGAGAATGAAATCAATGAATGATGGTGGAGCAACCAATTCAACAACTATTGAAGATGAAAACATTGAGGATACCATGGTTGTAGATGCAGCTAATTTGCAAGGAGTCAATATGGAGAAGAATATGATTATACAAACAAGTCCTACTATGTCTTCAAATCCCTCTTTGAATGCTATGGAGAATGTTTCAATATGCTCAAATCTAGGTACGTCTTCAAATCCACATGTTAGTGAAATGGTAAATTTGTATGTAGAAGTTTTACAAGATGTTGGACTTAATGATGTTGACATTGACTATATTCAGAGAGATGAAACTTTTATAGAATTTGTTGAAAACAAAAAAAAAATCTTTTGTTGCAAATGAAAATCAAAATGATCATTTTCTTGAAAATGAAAACAAAACCTGTATTTTTGATGAAAATGAAAATGAAAATGAAAACCATTTTGTTGATGAAAATGAAAATGAAAACCGTTTTGTTGATGAAAATGAAAATGAAAACCGTTTTTTGATGAAAATGAAAATGAAAATGAAAATGAAAACCGTTTTTGTTGATGAAAATGAAGATGAAAATGTAAATGAAAATGAAGATGAAAATCTAGAATGTGATGTTGAATTTAATGAAAATACTTTTTTAAAAATTGGAAGTGGTGTTTTCGATAATCTTCCTGGTCAAATTTCTTGGAGGCAAATAAGAACACATGCAATAGAATATACACCAAATTCTTTTATCGTAAAAAAATTGCATTTCAATGTCAACTAATGATGCAATTGATGAGAATGCAAAAAATGAGGAAAGTAATGAAAAGGTTAGGCTTTTATGTTAAACCAAAAAGAAAAGATCAATCATTAAAACATGTTATGTCTACTGTTGCTAGTGCCATTCAATCTATTGGGAAAAATAGTCGATCTAAAGATAAAAACGCAGCAAGAAGAGCTATAACTACTGCTATAGTTAATAAAACAACTTTGAATAAAAGAATGGTAAGCAATATTAGTGAAGTTTTAAAAATGCATCCTAAAACATTACTAAGAGTGGCAAAAAGAAGAGAAAGTATAGAAAATGATCCTATTAATCAATGTTGGAGTTTCAGTGGACGACTACTGAGGTCTGATATAAAATTGAATGTTGAATTAAATCTTTGATCGAAAAATATTGGCATGATAATACTAGGGTTTCATCTAATGCTAGAGATGTTTTAAAATTAAGGGTGGGGTCCAAAGTTTGCGATCCTCACCCAAAACACCTATTAGATACAACACAAACTGAATTTTATAGAAAATTTTGTAGCAATTCAGTGTTACTTGGTAATATTAAAATAAGTCAAAGGTCTTTTGAAAAATGTAAACCCTGGTATGTAAAAATTAATAAGCAACGAATATCTTGTTGTAAAATACATGTTCAATTTCGTTATTTTTATGATGTTTTTTGATATATACGTTGTACCTTGCATACTAACATGATTATCTGGATTGTGGTATTGATATGCCACTGAAGCAATAGAGAGTTTATTTCAGGTTTGTTTTGTGAAAAATCTAATGATAAATTATTTTATTTAAGTTCTTGTATTTTGGACAATGCATTAACTATGGAAATCTTTCATTTTTAAGAATTTGTTTGCATGAAAGTGTTGATCATGATTTTGGACAACAATTAGTAGATGTCAAAAGATTTAGGAATGTTCACTATTCTTTAAAAGATGGAAAAATAGGAAAGCGTTGTGATTTAGTTACAGAAAAAGTTAGTGTGCATGCATTTATGAGTGAATTTAAGAATAAAATTGTACCAAAATATGTTATGCACTCTGAACATGCTCGATGGCTTGATGGCCAATTTCCATGTAGAAACACATTTCAATTGGTACTATACTTTCGATGGTTGATTTTGCGGAGAATTATACTCGCTCAAGAGAAATTCAATCTCAATATTATAATTCAATGCAAGTAGCTATGTTTTCCATATTGTTTATAGACATGTAGATGATAGCACTGAGGATGATAAAAAAGTTTTGAGTATAATTTTTATTTGAGTGACAATCAGTTACACTCATCAGAGTTTGTTCAATATTGTTTTAGTATATTTTATAGAAATTTAAGAGAAAGAGGAATCCATATGAAAGAACACCTCATATGGTCAGATAATTGTATGGGGCAGTTCAAAAATGCTAGAATGTTCTATTGGTTAAGTAGGGTTCACAAGGAACTTAATGTCCAACATATATGGAGTTTTTTTGAAGCTGGGCATGGTAAAGGAGAACATGATGGAGCTGGTGCATGTGTCAAAAGAATTCTTGCTAGAGAACAATTAAAATTTGAGGATTCAGTAAAATTTAAAAATGCACATGAGATTGTGGATTGGTGTAATAGAAGATTATCTGCACCTAGTTCGAGTGATTACTCTACAGTTCATTGATTCTTTTGGTTGGTGGAAGAAGAGAACATTGTATCTAGAGTTAATTGTGAGACAATTAGTGGATCTACTAAATGGCATTCATTTAGGAGTGCAACAACAAGCACATGGACTATTTGGACAAGGGAGCTTGCACGTTTTTTCTATTTTTGTATCTCAGGAGATTGGGAAGCTTTCAAAAATATATAATGGGTTGAACAGTGGGAGCAAAGATCATTGACACCTGCATAAGCACATAATCAATATGAAAGAACTATTGAAGAAAATGATCAATTATTTGCATCTGAAGATTATGACCGTGCTTCAGACCTTGTACAAGAAGGTAATTTTAATTCAATTTATTTCATTTTATTTCACTTTATTAAGTTATTTTGTAATACTAAATTATTTATATGGATATGCACAAGTTATTAAATCGAATTTTGTTGGCAGGACATGTGTATGTTGTTATTGCACCTAAGGGGAATGAAGAGTAAACCGAATATTGGTTGGCTCGTTGTGTGGAAACTAAACATAAGTTGATAACACCTTGAGAAGATGATGATGGCTTTCATTATCCAATGGGTACGGTGATCCCCTTAAGACACCTCCTTAAGCAAATTTTGATAACAAGTTTTAGATCCCCTTAAGCAATTTTTTAGAACAAGTCTTTGATCCCTTGAAGAAAATTTTAAGAACTTATTTGATGATGGTTTTTGAACATGTTTTCCATTAGGATCGGTGGTGGTTGTTGGCACTTGGCTACGAAAATACTTGAGAAGAAAGAATGGTCTACTTGCATTCGAAGACTATGAAACACATAAAAAGATTATGCATTATTCACATTTGGTGGTGGCAACAAATATAAAACTAGATCGGTATCATGGAAGACCTACAAATAAAGTGATATGGAGAATTTCTATGGAAGAGCATGAGGAAATCATAGATGCATTGCAAAAAGGAGAGGATGCAAATGGTACAATGGAATAAGTAAATACAGGTAAATATAGTTTTATTTTTATTTTGTCCTTTTAAATACATTAAATACATGTTTCGACATTGGTCAAGTGTGTTATTAGTTGAAATTGATTTAAATTTTCCTTTTATACATCCTTAAGGCATAATCACAAAAAGGATCTAGTCCATGTAGATTCAACCTAGACATCATGGAATGCTTGGTAAAAGCAATTAATTATTAGTTAAATTATATTTAAATACATGTTTTGATTACATATTGATATTGCTTGGACATTAATAGTTAAAATTGATTTATTGTCATTTTTGTATCCTAAAAGCCATCATTGCATTGATCTCATGCTGAAGCAAAAAGAATTAGGGATGCACAGTTCAACCACAATATGTGTTGGAATACTTTTAAATGTAGGTACTTGAGTTAAGTACATATAGATAGTTTTATATAATTAAAATATGTATGTTTGATATTTCATTGATATTGTTTGGCACCTTTTGATATTAGACTAGTGTGAAGCCGACTACATTCTAGCCATGAAGGTTTGAGATGTTCTTGAGATGGCATATCCAAATTTTGTAAACATTGTTTTGAGATGACATATATGTACATACATACTTACAAAATTAAACATACTCTATGTACTATGTATCAAATCAATATTCTATATATTTTGTTTCTTAAATGTGCATGTTTTCCTACTTTGAAACTTTATGTTTATGTGTATAATCACTAAATATCATGCATACATTATTGTTAAATCAATTATATCCTTAAGACGTATTATGACCCCTTAATACATCCCCTTAAGACACCCCTTAAGACCCCTTAAGACATCCC
>VDFB02058242.1:570600491-570814632 GCA_007258455.2 Sequoia sempervirens | reverse complement strand
ATTACTAAAAATGTATGCAGTTTATTAGATGTATTATTGTCAAAATTTTATGTGTGAAATTTATTAAAATTAAATTATATCATATTTGAAATTTTGAATTTGGTATCATTGTTGATCTTAACATGAATGTATCTTAGATGGTGTGTTAGATCTAAAATACATTTCTTTATAGAATTTGAAAGTTTCCATCATAAAAGAGCAAGTGGACTACTACTAGAAACCCCCACTAGTACTAAGGGGTATATATTCCCCCAAAGTCGTCCAAGGCACAGTCATGGCCTCATCCCTTATATCATACCTCTTAGGGTTTGCGCCCAAGGCACAATCATGGACTCATCCCTTATATCATGCTTTTGAGGGTTTGAACCTTGGTGGATGGCATAATTAAGGAACATATCATCACCCTCAATAATTGTGCTCAACTAATTGACCTACAATAATTTTGAATATTGACCTATTATGTTCCCTCAATAATTGTGCTCAACTAATTGACTTACGATAATTTTGAATGTTGACCTATCCAATATTCTCATTAATGTACCTATATTTTTGTGTGGAAACAAATAAAATCATTATTGCAAAGTAAAGAAAAATAATTAAAATTAAATCTATGTAAAAAATGTCTTAAATGGCTCAAATAACTCTTGTATGTGACAATGTACATACACTTCAAACTCTCAAGAATGAATCTAAACCTCTACGTTGTTTGATAATTTGAGCTCCTTCGATGAATTTTAGTTCATTCAATATTTAGGAAAGAAATAGACTTCATTAGCTACCACTTTTTGAGAGGGATGAAGTGTAAAATTGTTATTAACTATTTGATCATTAAAGAGTGTGATTTTTATGTAATGTATACAGAGATGTTCAACACCTTGAGCACAACCTCTCTACATAATCTACTATGTTTGTGTTACCTAATTTTCACCCTCAGGCTCAATCAGGCAAGGCATTTATGTTGCAGGTGTTCATAAGGGCCAAATGGGACTTTTCAATTAAGGGTTAGTTCATGCATCTGATGACATTTCACAAGGAGCTCAGTTGGGAAGCTTGCTTTGTTGGAAATAAGCCTCAATAATCACAGGCTCAAGCCTCCATTAGACCCAAGTCGGTATGACATCTTCACTGTCTGGCCGACTAGCAGCTTTGATACATTCTGTTTTGAATAGGTCGCTGTGACCTAGTTTTTGTCTTGCCGGGCGCTTTCCCTACAGAGCCTATCGCTATGACAAGAAGGGTTCGGTATGACCTCTTATCGCGTGGAATTCTTTGGCCGATAGGCCATTCAATCGTCAATCGGGGAGACTCATGGCAACCACGGGCTTCGGGATAACCTATAGCGCTCGGTGAGAAGTCCCAGCGAGGAGGAAAAGTCTCGCCGACAGCAGTTGGTTTAAAGTCATCGGGGAAGCTCTCACCGGAAGAGACACTGTCGGTAAGAAGTCCCAGCGATGTGAGAAAGTCACACTGACTGCATTCGTTCGAGGTAACAAAGAGTCTCAGAGAGATGTCTTAGCGAGAATGGAATGTCTTGCCGATGGTGCTGATGTCTTCGATATAACTCTTGGCGACAGATGGATACTTCGAGGTAAGTCTTTGAGCTCGCTAAGAGGTCTCGGCGACCCGGGAATGTTTTGGCAACAACAGAATGAGCTCGGTGGATGTCTCCCCAACAAGAAGGATGGGCTCTCGATGTAGCATTTCCCCTTCGCCACAAGGTCTCGCCGAACGCACAAGGTCTCCCTGACATTTGACATCGGTGTAGTTTCCAGCCGTCGGGTTGAGGTCTTGCCAACATGGCCATGTCTCGGCGAAAGAAGGGGATCTCGGCCAAAGGAAGTGGTTTCGCCACAATGTCTTGGCGAAACCTCTGTCTCTTACCGAAGTGAACGAAATGAAGCCTCGCCAAATCAAGGTGCCTTCAGCACAACCTCTTGCCAACCAATGGATGTCTCCCCGACCAGGGGGTCTTGATGACTGAAGTGAACAAGTGGGGGTCCCACCAAGGAAACATCTGGTCTCGCTAGGAGTTGGGGCTTTCACCATGGGGTCCTGGCGACTGTCCAAAGTCTCGCCGAAGTATGTGGCTTCGGCATAATTTGAGCCTCGCTATGAGATCTCCTCGACTCGGTGATGTCTCACCAACAGTAAAGTGAACAGCTCAGTAGAAAGAGAGGACCTCGGTGTGAGGTCTGGGCGATAAAGAAAAGTCATGCCAACTGAAAGACCCTCACCAAAGCAAAGCGCCTTCGGTATGATGTCTCACCGACCGGCGGGAGTCTCAGCGAATAGAGGAGAGCTCGGGCAGACAGGAGGAGTTCGCTATGAAGTCTCAGCGACCACGTGATGTCTCACCGACTAGAAAGTAAAGACCTCACCGAAAGAGCTTGACATCGGCATAAGGTCTTACCGATATAAGGATGTTTGGTCAACAGAAGGAAAGGAGCTCAGCAATATGACTTCTGGAGGCATCGGCGAAGAAGAGAGGCCTCGACAGGATGTTTTGCTGACTCGGTAAGGTCTCACCGAAAGCAAGTTGAGCTTGCCAACAATTGAAAACTTCATCCTGAGTTCCTGCCGACATGGGGAGGTCTTGGCGATAAAGGAGGAGTCATCGACAAAGGTCTTCCCGACATGAATTACATCGATGTAGCGCTCGACTTTCGGAGTGATGTCTTACCGACATATTGTGGTCTCAGCGACAGAGGAGAGATTGATGTGACATCTGAGCCTCGCTATGAAGTCTTCCCGACTTGCCGATGTCTCGCCGAAAGAATGTGGAGCTAGGGTAGAGCAAAATGCGTTGGGGTAACATCAGTATACCTTCGTCGATAGAGGATGAGAAGAGTTCGCCATGTTGTCTGGCCGAACGTGATTATCTTCGCGACCACAGAGGCAATATTGGTATGTTTTTTGGGCTCGATAAGAACTCTCATCAACTGTTACATGTTATGCCGATGGCTTCAGAGGAGCATAATCACATCAATGAGACACTTTCAGTGTCTCGCCGAGATGCGATTATGATCAAACGAGCTTTTGACCGCCTGGAGAATCTATGTCAAGTAAACTTGACCAATCAGGGAGATCTGAAAGCGAGACGTGGCAGTTTGACTAGGATGAAGAACGTCAACAGAATGTGAATGCAACGTGTATCTGTTCTGAGCTCAGGGCATTCAAAGCGTTCAGCCGAAGTGGTTCAAACAAGACACGATGCCAGGAAGTGAATGCGGTAGCTGCAAAATATCTGAAGAAGGCTTCTCCAGGGAATGACTCTTCACCGACATGGACACGCAGGGTTCAGCATTAAATTCAGTTAAAATATCTAAGGAAAAATCTACTACGAGGACTGATTTTTTTGTAAGCCCTAAGGGGCCGACACAGTTTGATATATAAGGCATTTTTTTCCTTTTTTGTAAATAGGTCGGATTATACACTCGGAAGAGTTAGTGATTTTTATCAATCCTTTCTCGATTAAATGTATGTTTTGTAACTCAATTGGAATTTGGAATACAACATAGAGATTACCTTGGAAGCTAGTGTTCATGTTTGTATAACTCTCATTTTTGTAATTTTTTGATTATGCAAGTTCTCAATTGTGTTTTATAAGTCTGCACCCATATCTTAAAGTTGTGAATTTCATCTTTCCTTCTTAAGATGTGTATGTAGATCAAACCTGTTAAGAATGAGGCATAAGTCTAAAAGAAGTTGTTCTGAGTATGTGAGACAATAGCAATTAAGTTTCCCAGTGTATTTTCTTCTTGTTTCATTTCATGATTTTTTATCAATTCAATGTATCACCATAGTCTAGTTTCATTTGTATGCATTCCTTCTCCTTTTACCCTTAAAGAATCAATAGTTTAGGTGGTACCCAGAGGAAGCCGGCCTTCTTTAGAGGTTCATTTCAACTTTAGGTGACCCACAGCCTTGAAATGATCCCATGTGTCTCTAGAAAGCTCAGTTTCAATCTCTGTGCATAGGGTGCAATTTCTAGGTGACAAAGTTTGTATTGTGATTGGCATGGTAAGATGAAATACTAAATAAAAGAAAATATCCAAAAAAATAGTATTCTAATCTTGGTGTCATAAATTGACAACAAGATTTAAAATAATCTCATTCAATGTTTTTTAAAGAATATCCAAGTTAAGAATAAAATTAGTATGACATCAAAGAATATGAAAATTGAGAATGAAATTAATATAACATCAATCAAATCATTGGTGAATATTTTCACAAGCAATTGTTTGGATGGGCACAAATACAAAAAATATAAAGAAAATTTCCTTACTCTTTTGGCATTAGGTAGTAAAAGAGGGTGGTGTGGTCATCTCATCATCTATGTGATCCTCTAATATGAGGAAGTTTAGTGCCAATAGGGAGATTTGTTCAAGAACGATAATCAAATCTATCATGAAAGCATCATGAAATTTGGGTTCAATACACAAACTGAAAACATCTCTTTCAAGCATGATCCCTACACTACTACACTTTTATTTCACTTGCATAGAATCCTTTCACCAAAATATTGATAAAAATCCATTCTTCTAAAGATAGTAAAGAAGAATGAAAAAAACTGGTATTGGCATAGTATGATTATTTAAATGTGGTGTTGTTGTTCTTGCCACAAATTCCAAACCCTATTGGTGTGTTATGGTTGAGTGTTTATGTTGGGGATGATGTCTCTCATTTGTGACCTAACTAGTTCATAGCTCTAGATCAAAATCATTTACCCTTCTTTAAATTAAAAAAATATTAAAAAAACCAAGGAGACACTCTTTCATTGGTAAAATCAAATACTTCATCATAGTGAAGAGGGATTTTTTACCATCCCATCTTTGGTGTAGACTAGGAAGTTGCAAAGGAACACATGCAACCATGCAATCAATTAAATAATATAAATTTATAACAAAATGTAAAAAGATGTGTATGCCCTGTGGTGTCATGTGAGAAGTTTTTTTCCCTAGGTTTCCATGAGAATAATATGTTGGAAGCAAGGGAATATATGTCGACTCTAAAGTGCATATCTCCGTTGGACTCAAAGATGGTGAAACTTTCACAAAAAGTCATAGAATGTGATAAGGAGAAATATATATTTTTAAAAATTGAATCAAATCATAAAATTTATTTTCTACAAAAATAAAATCATACAAGGTCTCCTCATAAAATTATAAGACCTCATTAATGGTTTCTACCAAGCTTTCCTTGAGAAAATCAAAGTATGTTTGATAACCATTTGAGTGCACACACAAAAAAGCCTCTCTCCGTTGGACTCAAAGATGGTGAAACTTTCACAAAAAATCATAGAATGTGATAAGGAGAAATATATATTTTTAAAAATTGAATCAAATCAAAGAATCAAATGTAAAAATCATAAAATTTATTTTCTACAAAAATAAAATCATACAAGGTCTCCTCATAAAATTATAAGACCTCATTAATGGTTTCTACCAAGATTTCCTCGAGAAAATCAAAATATGTTTGATAACCATTTGAGTGCACACACAAAAAAGCCCCCCCCCCCCCCCTCCTCTCTCTCTCTCTCTCTATATATATATATATGATTCATATGTTATCTACTTGTATTTTTTAATTATGTAATGGGTGAATGAAATGGCTTATATGGTTAGAAGAATTATAAGTCTTTTACACTTATGAAGAAATTATAGTTGTAGGATAATTCTGTTGTACACTCCTATACATGCCTAATATGATAAAATAGAAGGAAATATCATAATTACATGTTTATAATTACAACACATTTTTTGAGGTAACATAGACATAGAAAATTATTTATTTAATAATAGTTTCATCCAAACCCATTTAAGATGTTCACATAGAATCAAATGATAATGAATTCACCCAAAAACATATATATGAAATAAACTACATTAAAATATTATATTCAATGGTTTTACTCTCATTTATTATACATTTTTTCTAAATATGATAAATCATAAATAGGTTTAAAAATTATCATACAATTTCATAAAGTATAAGTTCACTAAAATGTTTTGATATTATATATTAACTGAAAAGTGACCATTACACTTAATTCATATAATTGTTTTGTAAAACTCTGAGTGGCCCTAGTATTAAATTGACAAAAGATGCAATGACACAAGAGGTAGATTGTATGGAATAAATTAGAGCCTACTCAACAATAGATTTATTTGTAATTTGAGTTATTCTTACTAGACATATATACTATATTATTTATTTTCGCTATACAAATGAGATAAATGTACCCCATTAATTTTCTCTATAATTAAGCATAATATATGGTAATTAATCTATTATATAACTATTATTTAGCTCAAATAAGAACTCCATAATGTTACCTATCACTTTTTCAACTCAACTTGTTATACAATTTGGTTTGCATATCATATCATTTGTATTTAAATCATTTTCTAATTGCACTTATACACTATTTGATTTACAACTATCTCAAAATTTAAACAATAATCTTTTTTTGATATTAATAAATACATCTTTATATTACATTATTATGTCATATCTCACAATACAATATTAACAATAAATAAGTTAATCATATATATTTTCTTGTAAATAAATTTCAAAAAAATAATTTAAAATTATTAACTTTCTGGAATTACTAGTTCATAGGCTACATATATAGTGAGATTTGAGTCTAAAACAAGTCTCATGCTTGCAAACTATTTTTGAGTCATCGGAAAACAAGTTTTAGCCATTGTTTAATGGTAAACCAACTGTCATTTAGTGGTAAAGGCCTCCAAAATCTCACTTATTACATAAAAGCCATATAGTGTTTTTTGTCAATTTGATGGCAACTTTCTTTTTTTTATTTGCCTAAGTTTATCATAATCAAATAATACTTAATTTCTTTAAGGAAAAACTCTAGATTTGTCTAAGTTTATTTCATTCCATTATTTAGCATTCATTATTAATTATTTAATCCAACCACATGCAACTAGAATTTGCAGCGCATCCATGTACAAACACATACTCTCTTAACATATTAACATACATATAACTTTTATTAGAGTTTGCTACTGAATTCTAGGAGTTATTCTTTGGAAGATTGAGTGTCCATTGGACTATGAATGGTGACCTCAAGAGTTTTGTTGATAATTGGACTAGTCCCTATCTTCATCCTATTCCTAAGGAAACATGGCAATAGGTTCCTCCCATTCTATGTTGGTGTCTATGGGAAGAAATAAATAATCAGATCTTCAGAAATGTGGAAAAAACCCCAAAGGAGGTTTTTAGTATTGCCCTTAGACTTATTACTGAGAATGTTTCTTTATATGTCTGGAAACCCCCGAATGGAGCTCCCTTAGTGTGGGATATCAACATGGCCAAATCTTGGAATAAGAAATTGGAGCTCAACTCCTTCGACAACTCAAAAGCTTTGGCTAGGCTTAAAACAATATGGAAACCCCCTGACAATGGATGGCACAAACTTAACTTTGATGGTGCAGCGAAAGGTAACCTTGAGTTGGCTAGCATAGGTGCATTATCATAGATCCCAAGGGAAATTTGGTGGTTGGGTATGTTGGTGGCATCGCGATACATAACTCTATGACAACTGAGGCAACAACATTGTTTAAGGGAGTTAAAATTGTTGTCAATATTGGCATAAAAACCTGCACATCGAAGGAGACTCCAAGGCTATGATTGACTCCATCAATCATAATCACTACCAAGGGTGGAGTATCAGACATATATTATTGGATACAAAATTCTTGCTCACCAAACTTGAGAGAAGGAAACTAACCCACAATTTTTATGAAGGGAACAAGGTGGCTGACTCTTTGGCCAACCTAGGCTCTTCCTGGGTTCTATTCAAATGTTGGAAAAGTATGAGGGCTCATACCCGTGAACATTCAAGGGATTATCCTTGGGGAGAAAAAAAACTACTAGTAATGATGAAATCTAACATTTCTATCATGAAAGGGCTCACAAAATTTTACACCTTGGGTCTCATAATAATGTGGAATATGCATGATGATGTGGAGGGGTTGTTAGGAATTAGTGTTCACATGGGTGTTATGATTAGTATATTTAATAAAATAGAGTTGTGTACGTTAATATTAAGTTGTTGAGAAACAACTTAATATTATATTATAGTGAGTATTTGTTTGTATTATGAGTTCTTTAACAACTCATATAATTAGGAGTTTGTTTATTTGTTAGTCACGTAATTATTTAAGGGAGTTGTTATAGGAGGTTTCCTATAATATAGGACATGCAAATGTATTGAACAAAAGAAAATAATGAAGCACATATTATTTTATGTTTATTTTTTCCAGCTTCTTTTGTCTCTGCCCATATTTCTTACATGGTATTAGAGCAATAATCATCTTTGTGCCTGTGAAAATCCATGGACCTTCCTTCAACGAAGATTGAATTCTAATAGAAGAATGAAGAATATTATTTGAACCAAACTAATGCATAGGCGAGTTGGTAAGAGTAATGGTATATGGTTTTGATTTTAAAATCACATTTTTCTATGATGCAATCTCAGTAAAATGATGATATCTCATTCATTTCTCAACGAAATTTAAAAATTCAATTTTTTTTGGAAAGTTGATGAAGAGAGGAACAAAACTCAAAAATCGTTTGGAAATATTTTGAGAATTTTGCAAGCAGTTTGAAGAGGAAGTTGGACGTGATACTTGTTGCATAAAAGTTTCAACATCTGCAATGGTTTTTCAATTTGTTGGTGAATCTCTTTGCTTCTTTAAGGTATAATAGAATTTGAATGCATTTTAATAAAGAGGGAAATCATAATGTTGATTCAAAATCCAAGTCATGGCTTTGATTGAGGGTTATTCTTTTACCTATTTCTCCCCTACTCAATAGAATCAAACTCCTTTGGTAGAAGTTGTGTATCCAGAACGTGAATTTCAACATGGCATTATTCACAAGCAACTCAGTTTCAAAGTCTAGATGAAAGGCCATGGCAAACATTTTGTGATAACTATGAGAGAGTAGGAAGTGATTCATTTTGAATGATATTTTTAAGATTAAAGCTAAAATTTGTTTCAAATTTTAAGAATTAGGTCTATTCTCACAAGACATTAATTGTTGTCATCAAAAGTATGTCTATCAAAAAGTGTCAAAAAATTATTAAAAAAAAAAAAAAAAAAATCATTTGTAAATGGATGCATTATTGCTTATACGCGACATCCATATTAAGGGGGGCATTATAAAATTGAGCCTCAAACCAAAATTTATTAAGTAGAAAGCTCAATGGAGGATGGAGGAACACGAGGTTATAGGACACTCACCGTACTCTCGTCATTCACCAATGATGAGGCCGCTTACAAGCTTTGGTGGCATTTTATTTTCTATTGTGTGGTAGTGATAGTTTTCTATGTTGTTGGAGATTGAGTGGCACGATCAACAACAATGGCTATTTATATGCATGTGTGTTATTTTTTTATGCATCCTCCTAGTGTAAAATATTGTAATCAACAAAAGCACTAGTGTAATGCAATTCATGGATCTTGAAAAGGTTAGTGGTGATCCAAAAAACTATATGAGGTGAACAAATAAGTATGTTCCTATCCAGGTTTGTGGTAAACCTATGTGAAAACCATGAAAGGTTGACAAGAGATGCCTTTTGTTTGAATCGAGATCGTGAGCCGCAAGAGTTGGGCTTACTACAGTTGAAAGTGTTAAATTTTGAAAGGAGAAGAATATGGACATCATTGATATTGTAAACAATTATATAGGAGAGCAGCTGGCTACAAAGATCCTCTAACTGCCAGACTTCTTGGAAGTGTGGTCAGCCAATGATGAGTTCACTGGAAGTGAAAGCAGGATAAGTTCTCGTATGTAGGTGACCATATACAACAAGATCCGGATAGCAGTATGCATATACATATCATTCTATTTTTAGTTTGTGTGATGTACTTTCTCTCCATGTTCACACTAAGGGGGGTTGTTAGGAATTGGTGTTCACATGGGTGTTATGATTATTATATTTAATAAAATAGAGTTATGTATGTTAATATTAAGTTGTTGAGAAACAACTTAATATTATATTATAGTGAGTGTTTGTTTGTATTATGAGTTGTTTTAACAACTCATATATTTAGGATTTTATTTATTTGTTAGTCACATAATTATCTATGTAAGGGAGTTGTTATAGGATATTTCCTATAATATAGGATATTTCCTATATTTCCTATAATATAGGATATTCAAATCCTATATATATGCAAATGTATTAAACAAAAGAAAATAATGAAGCACATATTATTTTATGTTTAATTTTTCCAAATTATTTTATCTTTTCCCATATTTCTTACAGGGGTGTGAGAGGAAAATTGGGTTGTGGTTAGGGGTGCTTGTGGTGCTTGGATGGTATTTTCACGAGCTTCATGTGTCGTCTTGTCACATGTATGAAGGGAATGTTTGAACCACATTTTTTGGAACATGTGTAAGAGGCCAAAATCACCATTAGACCTGCTAATAATGATTTGCTAAAGGTAATTATGGATTTTGGTTATGCCTTGTTGTACCTAATCAAGATTTACTATGGCCCTGTGACCTTAAACACCTTGGAAATGACTATTGGTACGTGCAAAAATCTTATTACCTTAATTAGGAAAGATTTTTAGTTTTATTATGGCGGTGGTGATAAATGGGTTGTGTGCACTACCCATTTGCAATTTAAAAAATTTCCCACTTTAATTACCTTGGTGAAAGTTTTCTATCTGACTGGGAAAATGGGAGGGGATGGGGTTCAAACCAAGCCAAGATCTTGCAAATAATTTAGGAAAGATCCCCTAGTTTGGCATAGTTGTGTGGAGGGAGGAATCGCTCCTTTAATGGAGATCTTGCAAGGGCATGATGAGAAGCTCTCTACTCAGTTTGTGATCTCATGGAATGACTGAAGGGTTACTATTGGTGGCATCTCATTTGAGATCAATGAGGAGGCCATAGCTAAAGCCCCAAGATTGTCATGCTTGAGCCAAAAGATCAAAAAAAATACAAAGGTTAAGGATCTGAAGAGTTTTTAGGTCTTGTTCCGCTAGAATGAAGTGTTGGTCAAGCTACACACGGGGTTTGAACAAAGTAAGTTGTTGAAGCCATGGGACCAAGTTTGTTTAGTCTTAATGAAATACATCACTCTTGAGGGGAGGTTGAAAGTGTTATATTTTTATCATTTGTCTTTGTTAAACCACCTCAGACATAGGATGCTCATCAATTTTCCCTTATTTCTCACATCACTTGAAAGCTTTGTTAGGGAAACTATGGAAATTATAGCCAAAAACCCTAACAAACCACCCCTATTACCCCTACACCAGGGTCTCATTCTCCGTCTATACCACTTTCACCTAGCTCTCTATCCACTGAAACCCATCTTGACCATTAGGATAGAGGAACCTAATCCCTCAAACCAATCCCCCACTAAACCTTCACCTGTTATTTTAGTGGGCCTTAAAAGGAAGAATCCTCCCATAGATAGTCAACCCCTCAAGGATACCAAATAAAAACCCTTGGAAAAAAATTAAAAAAGGTGGCATGGGCTTGGCCCAATCTAAAGTTGTTGTAGTGCTCAATTATTTCAAAAACACACCCAAAAAGAAAGACAGTTAAGTGTCTGCCAAAACCAAGTAGGATCCGAAAAAAAAAAGTAAGGAGGACACCACTTGCCAAGTTGAGGAACCACCCATAGACAATGAAGATGTCGACTCTGCTGATAGAGACTCCCAAGGGGATATGATAGTTGCTACAAGTGTTGACATGGGGGCTGAGAAAACTAGTGTCTAGAAAAGCATAAAAAAGAGGTCTTGGTCGACAAAATTTCCAATAGTTCAGAGTAGAATGGTGGAAAAGAGGATAGCAAGCATGACACTGTTGAAGAGAATGAGGATTTTAAGGAAGGGTCGAGCCACTTCGTCGAGTTAAATAAGATGTTTCAATAGGATTCCACACCGTTGTCCTTTGATCATCTGACTTTGGGGAAGATGACTAACAAGGAGGAAGCTAATAAGGGCAATGAGCTCAACAACTTGAAGACCCATGTGGCTAAACTGGAAAATAAATTCACAAGGCTGACCTGCTTCACAATCAAGATCATCCATTGGTTTGTTGTTACATTGCCGGGAGTGTTGAAGGAGGAGGTTGACAAGAATATTGTGAAAGAGGAATCCAACAATGAGTGGATTGGGGATGATGTGCTAAAACTCCTCTTTAAGGAGTGGGAGGGTTTAGCTGAGTGATGGGTGGGATGTATTTTGCTATTGGGTGGGTGGTCCTTTTGTTGTTTGTCTACTGTTTCTATTTTTAGACAATATGCTATTATAATTTATTTATTTTTATCTGACTTTGGCCTTTACGTCCCTCATGTAAAGGATACTACACATTGTAAATGTAGCTTCTATTATCAAAAACATGCATATAGTTTTCTATCGACATAATCCTTGAACCTCCTTTAGATGCAAGTGCTAATTATAAATTGTGTAATGTGTAAAGTAATTTATGAGTAATTGAAATAAATAAAAATAAATAAATACAACTTAAATCATACAATCCACCAATATATGAAAATTGAATCCCCACTATAGAATCACATATCATTCAACATGCATGTTTTGTATAGCTATTAATTTAGGGCAACCGTAAGATTAAAAAAGAAAGCTGCAGTCATAACCCCCATAATGAAACCATAAATCTTTATCATTTTCTCTCACCCTTTCTTTTTTGAGTTGCATGTTACAGGCATGAATAGCCTTCAGAGATCAACAAGAAGTTCATTGAAGCATGGAGCTTTTAAGCTACACAAGGAAAGCAAAGGCAACACAAGTTTTGCATGGTGATTAGGGGAAGATACATGGAAGCTTCCCCCTCTCCCTTTCTACCACCTAGTCCCTTAATCATGGGTAGGGTGCAATGCCAACAGAGGGAACATCCATCCCCATATGCTTGACATTTACAATGTTTTTGATTAGATGAGTAGGGAAGGGCCTTAATTCCATACAACAGTTAAAAATAGAGTAGAAACAACCTTGAGAAACAAATGGAAAAATAGCAGTCAACCAACCAACAAAACACCTAAACATTAACAGTACTAACAAATCATAAAGGATCAATAATGGGCATGCAGGCCTCTTATTCGCAATGTTACTATTCTTCTTCTATTTTAATTTTTTTATTAAAATACTTATTTATTCATATTTTAAAATGAAAACATGGCAATAATGAGTGATAAATTTTTCTTTCAAATTGTAGTTATAAGAATATTTATTATTATATTTTTAAACTTACAAAATAATTTGTAAAAAGGTTTTCATTTTTGAAAGAACTGTTATAATTTCAAAATGTAAATTAAATTTTCTCATCCTTTTTACAATACAATCTAATATAATTATTTACTTTTATTATAAGATTATTTTAATATTTCTCATTTTTTAAAGTATCCTCACAAGATTAAGTAAGTCAATTATGGAAAAGGCTTTACACCCAATAAATATGACATCATTAAGTAATGTAAGGCCTTAGCCATCCCTCAAGTTAGGAAAGCCAAAAAGAACCAATTTTACAACAATGATGCAATTCAAGGAGGGAGTAGGAAAAATAAAAGGAGTACTCACACATCCATAACACAAGAAATTAGGTTTCAATCTAACCCATAACTCAAAATAAATACACTTTCAGCTTTAATGCACACACATTCACAACAAGATGACCATATTCAAACCTATATTCATTTCTCCTATCATATACAAATATATAAACAATAAAAAAATTAAAGATGAAGACTTATCTCTTCCATTAAGCATCAAAAATAAAGATAACCTTCATTCCCAAACGTGCTTCCACGACCTCGATGCTTCCAAGCTCCACACTCTTCTCTCCCACATCCTCCCTTCATGCAAGAGAAAATAATCATCCCCAAATGATCCAAAAAGGGAGCTTATATGAGAGTATTAAGTCACTTCTTTCCTTCCACAAGGATGGAGACACATGACAACACTCCATCCTCACCCTACCTTCTTCAAACCACCCTGAGGTGACATGACTACAAACTTGAATTCATGTGGGTCTCATCTCAAATAGATGTGACCACTCTATGAGTTCATATGGGTCTCCCCCTAATGCATGAGGTTCACTTTCCAATATTTCACATTTGAAAATACATAGATTAGCTTGATGCCTTGGCCAAGCACCTATGGCTTCACACAAGGGAGCTCTTTTCAAGAGCCTCACAAAGTACCTTTCCAAACCCCAAAGCACACTCCACACCCTTACCTAAGTACCCTATCCATAAGTACTTAGGTTGAGACCCCAAAAATTTATTTCATCTCCTAAAATCACTTTTATTGATAATAAAAAGGGGCCATGAAATTTCATATGGGTTTACACAAAGTCTCCACACATTTAGAACCAAGATATTATATAAATTCACTTACACAATGGGCTAAGGTTATAGATTTAACCTTTTAAGAAATCAACATAGTTCATCCTTAGGGTCATCATGAATATTAGACTTATAACGATTATTTTATTGGAATGCAAAATTAAACATATAATTGAATAAGGTGAAGTGGGTTAAGATTACATTGAGGATTTTAATAGTTATCTTGCTTTTGCATTGACAATTTCACTTGCACACTAATTGAAACATCAATATATTCATAGTGTGTATAGCCAAAGCAACATAATCAAAATTATTAATTGTTCAATTGTGAAAATTGGAATAAATTTTATGCATATTAATTAGTACCAATTCACATTTCAATCAAAGTTAACTCATCTTGATTATATTCTATTAAATTTAGAATAACCATTAAATTGTCAACTCATCAACAATATAATATTAGAGAATTTATATATCAACACATTATTCTATTCACCTTAGAATAATTACAAGCAAAATTGGTTGTGACTAACAATGTATCATGCATTGGTAACTTACCAAACCCACTTACTAGAATCTTTCCCTCCATATAGTTGTCATTGCTACCACTTTTAGTTATCAAATCTATTTAATTGCCAACCTTCATGGCCACCTCAAACATATTGTTGGTCCTAGTCATGCCCTTAGCTATTTCCTTCATTTATAAACACTTCATTTGAAATCAATATTATCATAAGTTCCATTTTTACTCATTCATTTTAACACATATTAGAGTTATGCTACTTTAAATTTAAACTCAACCATTCAAAATATACAAATCCAATCTCAACTAAATTAAACAATCACGGTTTAAGATTTCATAAAGTAAGATATTGCAATTTTGAAGTTGATTCATAATCATCGCAATAACATCATTAATTTTAAGTAGTGTGATCAAAGATATGATAGTAAGTGGCCTATCTCATAGAACAATAAGGATACAACATCTGATTTTTAGTGATAACATATAATTACAAATAATATTTTAGAACGAGAGATAGTAATTTACAAGGTTTACTTAAGAGGCCAATAATGTCAAAAAAATAGTAAAACCAAGGTCATAAGGCTGATCAAATGATTCAATTAGCTAGTAATATTCAAGCCCATTAATAGGAACAAATTTCTACAAAATTCACACACAAGATTGCCTTATAATATTTGTAATATGTAGCTTTTCACATTTTCCTTTTGGAATTGAAGTATAACCATTCATTTTCATTCATCGAACAATAGAAAGTTTCAAAAGTAAGACTCATATTTTTCAATATATCTATTATTTTATTTTACATTAGAATTATATAAGAAATGTTGTATTTAAGAGTTGTTTTAATTGATATTAGATGTATTTAAGATATCAACATTAGTAACATATATAATATATATTTAAATATTGTTAAGTTCTTACTAGTTGATCTAAACCAATATAATGGCTCTTGACTAATTCTAGAGGTTTGTGTTCAAAGTATGTAGCTTTCAACATTTTCCTTATGAAATTGAACTATAGCCATTCATCATCATTCATTTAATGACAATTAGTAATTAATAAATTTTCTTAGTAATTATATCATTTTTTGAACTTCATATTATAGACTATAAAATCTATTATAAAACTAGTAATAAATATCTCTTGATATCTGTTACATAAAAAAATTTAAACATAAATCTGAAAATGAAAAAAATATCAAAAATAAATTCATCATAAAATCTTAAGAAGACCAAAACTTTATCATGGAATCCTTGGTAATCAAACAAAAAATATCATATGTAATTAAAAAAAATTCATATTCTTATTTAAAATACAATTGTCACCATCACATATATCAAAATTTTAAACACATAGAAATTTTCAATTTAAAATATGAAGTTTATGTTTTACAAATCTTCATCCATAACTTTATCCTCCAAAATCTTTTTGGTTCCTCTCTTTGAAGATGTTAAATGAATATTTCACTATACTCCATAACTAGCTTATTAGCTAACAATGTTTGTGTTACAAATTCAACTATGTAGTCATCCACAATTTCAATAAATAATTTTTCATAGAACTTTGTATTATATGTACAAAAAACCACTAGGTTTGGATAACAATGAGGCCAATATAGTAAAATTAGATTATTTTTTGTTAGAAATTAAGATCTTAGGATATTAATAATTATAAACAAAATATAAAATAAATAAAATGAGAATTATACAAGCATAGATTTTGCACATTACACAAGATATATGGAGAAAACCCTTTCAAGTAAAAAATCCCATAAAGCATCATTTTATTAAAAAACTTACAAAAATAGTCTGTTAAAAAATAGATTGAACCTAGGGACATTCCTCCACCTACTTCCACATGGCCAATAATATCTCATGTGCATAGTGATATAATTCACTATAAATCTCCAAATTCACACTCTCTCAAATGAGAGAGAACCTCTTTAAATATAAGATAAATGGTGGAAAATTACCTTAAGCGGTATTAGTCACACCCATTCAAAGTAACCATTCATAAATAATTAATAAATCTAATAGTTATTATTTATTCATTATTAAATGGTGTGTGATTTATAACATAAGGTTTTATAGCCTTATTTTAGAACAATATAAAATGTTATAAAGGTATGGCCCCTAATAACATTATCTGCTACAATCTTTTTTGGAACATTAAACCTTGAAATGATATTATCCTTGAGAAAATTGCATACCTAGCATTCTTAAATGGAATGGCTTCCACCCACTTGGTGAAATATTCAGTGGCCATGAGAACATAGTTATGCCCTACAATTGATGGTGGGTTAACTATGCCAATAAAATCTATACCCCACTGCTAAAAGGTTTCTTCAATTACCACCGGCTTGAGGGGTAAAGTTACCAATTTGGGTCTCCCTACAAACTACTGGCATAACTCACACATACATACCCAGTTGTATGCATCTTGAAAGAGTGTGGACTAGTAGTATCTTGCTTTCAAAATCTTGTGAGAAGTAATTGGTGTTGAAAAGTGTCAGGTCTGCATGATAATTTTTGAAATGATTCCAACAACTTACCTTCTTGTGCTTTATCCACAAAATGTAGAAAAGTACAATCAATACTCCTATTATACAAATCGTTATCTCTAAGAACAAATTTTTTAGCCTTAAGCTTGATTGTCCTCTTTTCCTTGAATGGCAGGTGCTAGAGGCATTCTCCATAGGTAAGGAAATGTGCAATATTTGAGTACCATTCATTAGTTGTGCTTACAAAAAAGATTGTAGAAACATCTTCAGTATTTACTTCCTCTGTTGACAAGTTGTTGAGATGTTGTCATTGATGTCAAAACCTAGGATTTAGAAGGTTGTGCTCCAGATGATATACATAAATGATCTATCCTATCGTATGCTTTGATGTTGTGTAGTGTGGATATTATTCTTGATCCAAATGTAACAGTACTTCTTTTTGGGACATTTGTGGAAGACAGTTAATGTTGAATAATGAAGTCTAATCTTTTGATGTTGGTTGTTGTGCTCAAAGCTTACTCCGGGTATCCTTGCTATCCAGACATTCATGGAGCATGTTACAAGTTTTGGTATGTCTAATTATGTTTCTTCGGTTGGTACTGAAATTGATGATAATCAATATTTGGTCTTGGTTGTGGCATTCCCATTGGCTCTAGAATATATTTCATGTAACTCAAAAATTTTCTATATTTTGATAATTACGTTATGTGATGAACCTATCCTATGCATGACCTATTTATGGGTCCCTTGGTAACATAGTAAGAAGATCTTTATGTGTGACCTAGATTTTGGGTCTGTGCTAGCGTGCAAGTCCTTATTGAATATTTCAAGGTTGTTCCTCATGTCGACATGTTTTGTGGTGATCTAAATTCAAATTGTGTTTGGCCGACTTAGAAGATTATGAAGACATTATGTTTGACCGACTTAGAAGTTTATGGAAGCATGAAATGGTATAATTAAAAGTTGATTTTGGTCGATGAAATCAAGTGTGATGAATGCAAAAGTATATGGCCGGAGGTAGCAAACAGTGAGATTTTATCCAGTGTCATCGTTGGTGATAGTTCTTTCAATGGTGGATTCCCTTTCATCATTCTTCTGGCAGTGAGCCCTTTTTCTGTAGGCAGTGAGCCTTTCTCTTTTGGTAGTGACCCTTTTTGTATCTTTGGCTATAATAGCTGGGCAATGAGCCCACCAACAATGAGCCCTTTGTAAAAATCACCTTAATTGGCGTTTTTATAATTAGAATTATCATTCTCTGTGGTTTTTCCCTTCTTGGTTTTCCACGTAAATTATGGTGTTCATTGTGCATGGTGTTGTTGTCTGCATTCATGTTCATATTTGTTTGATTGTTTTCTATTTAATATAAGTCTTCTCCAGATTAATTAAAGAAAAGAAAATTGTTTTATGATAACTGATTCACCCCCCCTCTAAGTTATCTGGATTGTTCAACAATTCGTATTAGAGCTTGGTCCCTTGCAGATAAAGCTTAACCACTTGAGGGAGATCTTGGCAGTTTGACCAGATGGCAAGAGATTATTACTTTGAGGAAGAACTAAAGATAATGTTAGATGATATGGAAAGAACGAAATCTGAAAATGAAGAATTGAAAGAAAAATTGAAGGAGGCAAATGCTTGTATCTCAAAGATAAGGGAGAAAATTCAGAAATTCAAAGCAAGACACAGAGAGGTCAGCCATAAATTAAAGGAGTCAAAAGAAAGTATTGTGGATCTAAAGCTATGGTTAGATGAATGCAAGAAGACTGAAGAAAATCTCAAATATACCATCAAATAGAAATCAAAAGAAAATTAAAAGTTAGATCAAGAGTTAAGAAGGCTAAAATAAGAAGCAAGAGTATGTGAAAGTAGCATAATCTTGGATCAACTCTTGTCCCTACAGATATGTCACAAGGATAAGGGACGACTTGCCTTCTCCAGTGAAAGCTCAAATTAGAACACTAAGGGTGAAGAAAAAGGAGTTGAAGCTGAAGTGATATATGTTATAACAAGCAAGGTCTAAAACTCTAGAACATCTACAAAAATACCTTCATTCAGGCAACCAAATACTTAAAGGTACTTATCATTTAATGGCTATTGTTTTCTATGCAATAAATTTGGACATAAGGTTGTAGAGTGTAGAAGCAAGAAGGAATCGAGTACTCAATGCTTTAACTACCACAAGTTTGGTCACAAAGCAAGTCATTACAAAAGTTAGTTATCTAATCCGACTAGAAGAAATGAAATGAATAATCTCTTTCATGGTAATTTTTATTCATGCCATGGTTATGGTCACAAAGCTAATCAGTGCAAATCTAAGTTTCACTCAGTTAAGTTAGGACAAAGATGTTACAAGTGCAGTCAACCCAGACATTATGTTAACACATGCAGATATGTGGCTCCAAAAAAGCCTGAAAACAAAAAGAAGGTTGTAGAATCAGGTGAATCTAAGAAGAAGACTGTCACAGTTTGGAAGAAAAAGGAAACAAGTGAGGGGAGCTCTTTTGTGGTACCAGATCCTGGTACAAGATCTTTCAGAATCTGAGCCAACTGCCTTGGCTCAGGGGGAGTTTTGCAATGCATATCCTGATGATTCCCCCTCTCTGAAGTAATATTGGTGTATTTTTGACATAATTAAGTCTAATTTGGTTGATGACGTATGTTGAAACTTAATCCAGATGATTGAAAAGTGAAGTACATTTGGTGATGTCATCGATGTAAGTTTTTGGGGGGAAAATCACTATGAGCAATTAAGGATAAAAGGTGGAGTTTTCAAAGCATTTATCACAGTTTGCGAAGAAGGAGAAGAGGTTTCGTTGAATGATAAAAGGTTTGAATAAGTTAAGCACAACGATGGAATCTGTTGATAGAGAATTGAGTGGCGGTATTCTGCTAAGGTTGAAGGGAGTAGAGTTGGAAAAATTTGATCATCAGAAAATGAAGGAAATGGAACTAGGGTTGAAGAATGAAGAATTATAGAATGTGAATGCTTTGGGTATGGATTTATGGGGAGAATTTCCCTAGTTTGTTGACAGAGAATCTATCTTGTTCTTGTTGAGTTGATTCAAGGATGGCAACATCATTTTAGACAAACCCTATCCGATCACTAAGGAAGTCATTGAAGCTATTACTGGATTTTGCAATGTTGGTGACCTCCATGGGAAGAAAATGGTGAAATACAAAGACGTGGATGAACTTACTGGTATCAAAAAAGACACCCGAGCTCTACTTATAAATACCATTGTCAATCTTGTAGTAAGGTATGTTGCTTATGGTATCACTTACAAAATCTACTTTAGAAATTGTGAAGGTTATACCTCGGCTATTGCTATGTATCTTGCACATAAGATGGTGAAGGAAAATAAACAGTTTGACTTGTGTAGTCTCATAATGGAAAACCTAATTGAGAATGTCATAATGTCTTTGGTTGAGAGTTATCCTTTCTGGTTTGGGACTCTGCTCATATGTTTAGTATTTTACTTTCTGAGTTCGCTACCATCAAAGGAGAACGTTAAGTGGAAGTATGACATCCCTATCAAAAAGAAATTTTACAGATACTTGGAATGTATGGAAGATAAAGCAAGTGCATTCAAAGCTTATTTCTCATCCTTAAAGATGAATCTGTGCTCTAGTGTGATAGTGTCTAGTCAGTTTGAGGAGGGTTCCTCCTCCGGTAAGAAGGAGTTGGAGGTTTTCATTGAAGGTTCCCCTCCAGAACCTAAAAGGAGGAAAATTAACACAAAGGAAGTCACTTCTATGAAAAATATTGGTGAAAAGTGGTATGCCTGCTCTCCAACTAGTAGGCTTATAATTGATGATGCTTTAGTTGATTATCTACTCAAAAAGGGTATTACTATTTAAAATGTTTTTTACTCATTACCAAATGATCTGATAGAAGTTGTTGAAGAAAGGTTGTTGCTAGAAGGATTTGAAGGGCATAAGTTCCAAGCTATGATTGAGAGAAGGTGTGTCAAAGCCAAACATAAGTTATCCAAACACATTGGTGAGACAAGAGAATGCATTAAGGAGATGTCTGACATCTACAAGTATTGTCTCTAGTGGCCTGCTGCTGTTGACAATTTTAGAAGCAAAATTGAAGCTATTGAATCTAAATTAAATGATACTAGGAAGTGTTTTGTCTTCTTCAAAGATAAAGGTGGAAAAAAAAGAATAAGATTTGGAGAGTTGAAAACTGAGTTATTTTCTATTCAGAGACAAAGGGAAGATGTAGTTAGAACTTTCTGGTTGGTCAAAGAAATTATTGAGGTTCAGTTGGATCATCTCTCCTGATACTTTTTGATGTAGAGGATTGTGAATGATAGTGCCTGTCTCTAGACAGGTCATCTTCATTTATGTTGTTGACTCTACTAGATAGTATGTGTTCCAAAATGGTTTTTATAGTGCTAGCCTGAAAGAGGATTCTTCCAACCATTAGAGAAAGGTACAAGAAAATTCTTCTAGTGAAAAGTGTTATTTTTACTTGATCTCCTAAATTTTCTTATTTAGCCCTTTGCCTTTGATGGAAAAAGGGGGAGAAAATGAAGAGAAAACAAAAACAAGAAGAGGTATTGAATTGCTTATCTAAGGGGGAGTGCTTGGAGTTTTGTATTTTTGTTGTTTTTCCATCAATGCCAAAGGGGGAGATTGTTGAGAATTTGTTGAGATATTGTCATTGATGTCAAAACTTGGGATTCAGAAGGTTGTGCTCTAGATGATATACAAAAATGATCTATCCTATCGTATGCTTTGATATTGCGTAGTGTGGATATTATTCTTGATATGGATATGGTAGTACTTCTTTTTGGGACATTTGTGGAAGACAGTTAATGTAGAATAATGAATTCTAATATTTTGATGTTGGTTGTTGTGCTCAAAGCTTACTCCAGATATCCTTGCTATCTGAAAATTCATGGAGCATGTTACAAGTTTTTGTATGTCTAATTGTGTTTCTCTGGTTGATACTGAAATTGATGATAATCAATATTTGGTCTTGATTGTGGCATTCCCATCAGCTCTGGAATATATTTTATGTAACTCAAAAGTTTGCTATATTTTGATAATTACGTTATGTGATGAACCTATCTTATGTATGACCTATTTATGGGTCCCTTGGTAACGTGGTAAGAAGATCTTTATGTGCAACCTATCTTTTGGGTCCGGTGCTAGCGTGCAAGTCCTTATTGAATATTTCAAGGTTGTTCCTCATACCAACATGTTTTGTGGTGATCTAAATTCAGATTGTGTTTGGCCGACTTAGAAGATTATGAAGACATTGTGTTCAGATGACTTATAATTTTATGGGAGCATGAAACGGTATAAGTAAAATTTGATTTTGTTTGATGAAAGCAAGTGTGATGAATACAAAAATCTAGATATTGTAAAGTATGCGACTGGAGGTAGTAGACAGTGAGATTATATCTGGTGTCATCATTGGTGATAGTTTTTTCAATGGTGGATTCCCTTTCATCATTCTTTTGGAAGTGAGCCCTTTTCTATTGGCAGTGAGCCCTTTTTCTGTAGGCAGTGAGCCTTTCTCTTTTGGTAGTGAGGCTTTTTATATCTTTGGCTATAATAGTCGGGTAGTGAGCCTTACCTGCAGTGAGCAACATGGCAGTGAGCCCTTTGTAAAAATCACCTTAACTGGTGTTTTTTTTATAATTGAGAATTAGCATTCTCTGTGGTTTTTCCCTTCTTGGGTTTCCACATAAATTCTAGTGTTCATTGTGCATGGTGTTGTTGTCTACATTCATGTTCATATCTATTTGATTATTTTCTGTTTGATATAAGTCTGCTCCAGATTAATTAAAGAAAATAAAATTGTTTTATGATAACTGATTCACCCCTCTCTCAGTTATCCAGACTGTTCAACATCCTCATCATCATATATTTGTTTTGGTTTATTATCATCTATCAACTAACACAAACCTTTCTCACAAACCAACTTTGTGGGCTTTATTTCCATATCATATTCTTGAATTTTGGCAATCCAATTTCCTCTTTTAGTTCTAAACTCTTGTTGAGTCAAGATAGACTTGACCATGGAATCAAAAATTAACGCAACAACATGAGAATTAAGGATATAGAACCTGAAATGCTTAATTTATTTTACCGCAACATAAGCATTCTTTTCCATTGGGGAGTATTTAAGTTCATGAGCCTTCAATCCCCTCACTGTTTTGTTGCACTAAGATAGTAGATAGTGTATGTTCAGAGGCATAATTGTACATGATAAAGTATTTTTTGTAGTCTAGACAGACTAAGACTGGAGCATGAGCAATAGCCCGCTTAATGTCATTGAAATCAACTTTACCTTCTGCACTCCAATGAAAAGTTGACTTACCTTTCATCATATCAACAATGTGACAAGTCTTCTGCGAATTCTAGAATAAACCTCCACAAGAAATTCACCTTATCAAAGAAGGAGTGGATTTTCATCTTACTTCAAGGTAAAGTAATATTCTAAATTGACTTGACCCACTTAGGATCAATCTTGATTCCTTCTTGATACATAACGTGTCCAAGGATTTTACCTTTTGTGACCCCAAAAATAGACTTCTTGGGGTTGAGGGAAATTTTTTGTTGTTGACACCTTTTGAGAACTTGCTACAAATGATGATAATGATCTTGAAATTTCTTTGAAAAGATAGTCAAATCATCAAGATAGACTACAATGAACTTACCCATCACATCACGAAAAGCCAAGTCCATTGCTCTTTGAAATGTGCCACTGGCGATCAAACCAAAAGGAATTCTACAATAAGCAAACGTACCACATGGAGTAGTGAAAGTGGTTTTATGTTGATCTTCTTTGCTCACCTCCACTTGATTATACCTTGGAAAACCATCTAACATATAGATAACATTTCAGAGCCCATCATTGTTTTTAATACTTGGTCCATTGCCGACAACGGGTAATTATCCTTCAATGACAATTGATTTAGGTTTCAGAAATCCACACAAATGTGGATTTCCCCATTCTTCTTTTGTAGTGGAACAATGTTTGCTATCCATGTTGAATGATGGATAGGAAAGATGACCCCAGAATTAGCATTTTTTGGATCTTGAAAAGAATAGTATCTAAAATGTTTGGATTGTATTTTCTTTGCTTTTTCTTGTGAGGCATAAAACTTTCCTTGAGGGGAATTTCATGTTGGACCTCTTTCAAATGAAAAGATTTTATGTCTAAATAAGAATAAGCAAGCACATCCTTGTACTACCATAAGAGTTTTGAAAACTTATATTTTTCCTCTAAAGTACAACATTTACCAATATTTACCATCTTGGGATCTTGCTTTATTCACAAATTTAGTTGTTCAATTTTAGTTGAAGAATCAGACTCAGATTGTCGTTGCTTCTTGACATAGTGGTCATGTTTGTCAAAAAAAATTTCAAGAGAGACCAAACCTTTGGGAATCTTATTTCCTTTTAACTGCAATATTTCCTTGCTAGTATCTTGATCTACCTCAGAGACTGATTCTCGAGGAGAGGAATCACTTCCCTCAAAATATAAATCACTAAAATTTTCAACCTTCTCTAGAAAGGCCACAATCTAATGGTCATCATTAAATATTTACTAATGATCAGAATTATTAGGAACACTGGGATGGAAAACTAAATCAATAGTATATTTGGTTCCTTTGAAGTCTTTGTGAGGGATCATAAGGGTAACTGATACTGCTAGAGAATCAACCATATTATTGTATTCCCTTGGAACTACATAAATATCAAATGCATCAAAACCTTCAATACATCCCAAACAAGGTTACTATAATATCTCAACCTTTCATTTTATGTCTAGTACAAATTCCTTACCTAACAAACAACCAACTCAGCATCACCTTGAGCATGAAGATTTTTTAATCCCTTTCTTGTATGCAACCTCCATTCCTAACAACAAGGCCTCATATTTTGCATTGTTGTTAGTATTATTGAATTTCAATTTGAAAGAGAAGGGAATTTTTTTATTTGTGGGGATATAAAAACTATCCATACACTGGATCCTTTGGAAGAGCAACTGTCATCAAATTCCACAGTCCAAACATCATTTGAACTACCTAAGCTGACAGTTTCAAAGTCTCAAGTTTCTTCATTTGAAGAGGTATCTTTTTCTGAAGAGGGTGAGCCATGAGTTACCTACTCTTTGCTTAAATTTTTGTTTGAAGACTTAGAAACTTCATCAGTTTGCAAGAATTAAGTACCCATTCTAGAAGACTCAAAAAGAATCTAAGATCTTGGATTATCAGATTTTGTTATAGAAAACTTAGCTTCCCTTTCCAAAAGCAGTTTTGCATAACACGCTTGATGGGTATCTTGGCTTCCAACCAATCCATATTGATCTTTCCCCCAACATATTTGCATAAGTTTCATCCCAATAATATCCCATATCAAGCTATGACATCGACTACCAAAACTATCATTTTGATCTTCTTGTTAGGAAATGCGACAAATGCAAATTATGCATCTTTAATTTTCCTGATTAGGGGCACTTGCTTGTTTTCCATTGAAAAACATCAGCCAAAGTTCTTTGTCAAATTCAAACCCAAAGTGTTAGCCACTTTGGCTAGTATCACATTTTCAGAGGCACCTGAATCAATGACAAGGTTACTTAGCTTAAAACCATTGACCAATGAGGAGATATAAAATGGATCTATCTTTATAGGAATAGATGAGGGAATTGAAACCAAGTTACTTCGTGAAGGCCTCAGTTTGGAAACAACTGGTATATTTTGAGAAGAGTCTCAGCTAGGATGAGTTCCTTTATCCTTGAAAAACTTAACTAGTCTATCAATTTGATCAGGGTTGGCCTAAAGATACTCAACTTCCAAAATTTTAATTTTTATCTTCTTTGCATAGTCTATGATGTCAAAGGATTGATAAGTGTTTATCAAAGAAGATGATATATTTTCATTTTGGGACTTGGGAATTTGGCTACTAGTCTTAAACATAGAAGAGGATGTAGGAGAGTTTGAGGTACTTATTTGCTTACTTCCCCCATATCTTTTGGTTGGATTGGAAAATGAGTCCCTCTCTTAGCGATTTTAACCATTGGGCATGGGGATCTTTTGCTTTAGCTACATCACCTTGTTGATGATCAAGCTGATTTTGTGAATGGGTGAAAATAGCATAAGCCTTAGCAAAATTTTCCTCTTCTTGCTCAACTCCTTCTTCATAGTTCAAAAACCCAATGTTAGAGTCGCCAGCCGCATCTACTTCCTCCTCTTGGAAGAGATTGGCACCATACTTTGAAATATATTTTGATTGAGGAAGATCTTGCTCAAATTCTTAATATCCCATTGCTACATTTGTAGGTGGTGCTTAAAGTGCAAGTCTTCCTTGCGGTGCAAGAAGTCTATTTTGGTTCCTTGTAGCATTGTCAAGATAATTTGAATCATTTGGATAAGTTCCTTAGAACGTCCTTGTATGAAGGAATAGATGATCCTTGAGAAATTTGATTCTTAATAGCTAGCAATTCATTTGTTAACTTTTACACCATAGGATCTATGGTGCTTGTGGGAAGGTTGGGAAAAAGATGTCTATCCTTTGATCCTATTTGATTCTTTTCTTATCTTTCTCGTGAGGATTAAATCATCTTAAACTTTAGTAGCCATTACTTGAGTAGCTTCAAGGATGGTTGGGTTAGATCTTTGCAAAAGGAAACTTACCTCGGGCAATTGCATATTAATGAAGAACTTCAAAATTTGAGTTGTTGGTTGAGCATCCACTAGAATTTTGGTTTTCAATTTGTTGAACTTCACCATGAAATCATGCATGGGTTCATGTGGTTCCTTCTTCATTTATGTAAGTTAAGATAACAAGGTGTGAACATCTTCAGCAGGCTTAAACCTTTCTTTGAATTTGGTTCAAAGGGTTTCCCAATTTGTAATAGTTTCAGTAGCAAGGTTATAAAACCAATCAATTTCCACTCCTTGGAGAGTTTCAATAAACATCCTTACCAATACATATTCATGTTCTACACTGAGAATCCCACATGCAATATAGAATGTAGCAATATGATCATCAAGGTGTTGCTTACCATCTCCATAGAACTTGGAAATATTCTTTCTTGAGGCACGAGGAAGTTCAAGAATAGGTGGAGCCAAATTCAAAGGACCAAAAGCATTACCCCAAGGACCTTGAGAAACCATGATGCCTTGATTGAAAGGGTGAATAAAAAAAATATGAACTGGTGATATAGACAAAGCTCTTTGAACACTAGAAGCTTCACTTGGAATGGGATATCTTACACTAGCATGAGGAAAAGACCGTGTACGTTGAAGAGGTGATATTTTCCTTATAGGAAGAATATCAAAGTTATGTTTTCTCAACAATTTGAATGTAGGGTCAATATTCCCTTGAGCCCTTTGACCACGTGTATAGCTTCTTTCTGCCAGAATGCAAACTTAGCAAGAGAGATAGATCAACAATAAAAGAAGTAATTACAAACACAATAAGAAACCAGTATACTTCAACCAAAAGCGTGAGGCTATGGTTGTGTATTCATATCCCTAGCCGAGTCACCAAAAAAAAATTGGGTGAATATTTTGTAATCAACTAACTAATTACAAAATGGTGATTTCAACCAAGGTTACAATTAGATCAAATCTCTCCTCTTAGAAAGGGGAGTCTCTCTTCTTATTGCTTACTGAAAACAACTAGTATCTAACTAGGATTATACACACTATAATTAACCATGGGTTTCTTCATCATCCTATTCTCTTGTTTCAGAATAGATGGTTTCCTCTTTCACAAATTATAATTATATCTCATGATTATTACAACATGTAATTCACTTCAAAGTGCTATTTTAAGCAATAATAACCAATATCTAGATTGATTAAATGAAAGAGTAATCAAAGTGATACCAATGAATTTTGGTAGCTTGAAAACCTACAAAAGAACAAATACTTTTGTTGCCTTCAATGATGATTTGTTAAGATAAATAATGGGTCCAAAAGTCTCCAATATACGCCACCAAAGGATCAACAAAACTTTGATAATAACCCACATCTCAAAGTCTTTGAATAATTACCAAAGTGCACACATAAGAACATAAACTTCAAATGTAATAATGCAGCCCAAAGTTTGCGAAATCAGATTTAAATCCCCTTCTAAAAAATATGATATCACACCACTTATTCAATCATATGCAAGATAATGCAATGAGAAATACATAAGAACATCCTCAATACATAACAAAATAGATCCGAGACAAAGATTGGATTCAAATTTGCCTCTTTTATTGATTGAAATTAGATTTACAACTCAAAATCAAAGTTTCAAAATTGCTCTTGAATTGGGAAACACTTTGATTCATTAGCTAAAAGGTATTATTTAAAAAAGGGCTCCCTCATATATATAGAGGAGATCCAATAGCTAAAATAGGAAAGTTAAAACTAACTTGAATTATTCAACAACAAAGTCCGATTTGATTTAGGACTTCTCTATTTTTACATGTAATTTCATATTTACAAAATACATGCAAAATTTCATCAACTAATTACATAAAGGGAAAAATTAGGAAACAAACTACTTCTGGAAATGACACATTTATTCATTCTTCACCATCTTTCTCTAATAAGTCTTCATATTCCTTTAATTTGTCTTCGACTTCTGAATTATCCAATCTTGTGGTATGACTAGAGACTGTGAGTACTTGTGTGATTGAGTCCTCGAGATTTCTAAGTTATCCAAAGTGGCTTGAAAGTCCACAAATTTTTTGATAAAAGATAATGAAAAAGATTCATCTTCAACATCTTTCTAGATCAATGATGTGAACTCTTAGAAAACTATGTTAGTGGGAAGGACTTTCTGATTGTCATCGAGAACTTGAAAATGTAGCTCCTTAATCCTGGAAATAAGGTATGAACCTTTATCTTCACCTACCTCTTGATCTTCCTGTAAATATTTCATCACATCACTGATGACATTCTTCAAGTATGCTTCATTGTCTCCCGTATGCCAACAAATATTTCTCTGTTGGGAATTATCCCAATTTCCTCTAACACATCAAGCTTGAGATCCTTCATCTTTGTCCAAGTTTCAATAATTTTCTCTATCTCTTGTTGATTCTAGGAAAGTGCATCAATTGTTTAACTCAATTTTACCTTTACATTTTCTATATTTCCAATCCCTTCCATAGAAGATTTTAGCAATTGTGTTCCTTGAGCCAATATCCTATCAATCCATTTTGTAGCTGCTCTACCCTGTGCATGTGTTCTCTCGGCCTTTTGAATAATAGGGTCTTCTATGCTTGTAGCAATAGGCTCGATAGACTTAGAAGATTGAGTAATCTTTTGAAGCACGAAGGTGAGATGATCAACCCTCACCTTCAACTGATCCTTAACTATCTTATCTTGATCATAATTCTTAATTAGAGAAGCCAGTACCACCTATGCACCTTCCTTTGTACTTTCATACATCCTCTTACCTAAGTCTATCCACGTGATAGAATACTCTAAAAGATCAACCACTTCTACAATTTTAATACCAGAAGGAGGTTGTTCTACCTCTACATATTTATATCTTGATTTTTCCACCAACACTCTTGAGAGAGTTTTGGGCTTCTTTGTAGATTTGGTCTTCAAAGGAACCTATTGACCAAAATCAAAGTCATTAGGAGAGATGACTTCCTTCTTTATCTTTAGTGTCTAAGAGGCCAAAAAATGGGGAAGAGGAGAAGAACCTTCTCCATGACCTGTTACCATAGCTTGAATTGATGGTGTGACACTCACAATAATAGTAGTCACAAGCAGTGGAGTGTTGGTAAAAAATGCAGGTGGAATCTCCACATTAGATACATTATGTGAGGTTTTAGCCATAAATTTATCCAACTCAAATTGAGTAGACACATCAAATGAAGGAGAAGATAGACTTGCTAAAATAGGTGAGGAGCCAAAAACATTTTCAAAATTATTCCTAAGACTCTTAAAAATAGACCCTAAAGTTGGGGATGAATGAATAGATCGAATTGAAATGGTAGGAGCAACAAAAAAATGGTACCAGAAATAATAGTAGTAGAAGGTAAAGGTTGTTCAATTGAAACAGTAGGAGGAGTGGGACTCTGAAAAGTGGTAGTGATAGGGGAAGAAGAAATGGGAGAGTCTTCTAGAGCATCCTCATATGGAGACTCTTGTGCTTCTTCATCTGGACCCTCCTCTCCTTGTTCTTCATATTGAGCTATTGCTTCTTCTATGAGAGTAGATGGCCCTTTTGAATCATTGCTCTTAGCCCCTTTCACTATGAAAATGAACTTAGGATTATGGGTTTTACTAGTACTCAATGCATCACCTTTATTATTTTTTATAATCTTTACTTTCTTCCCAGTATGTCGTTCAAGTTCCCCTTCTTCAGATCCAATATTAAAATACTTCAATCTTACCCTCTCCTATAACCAAACATTGGTGTTAGCAAGAATTGGATAGAATCTTTCCCTCATGGAAGTTGTTTCCTTTTTTGAACACTAGATGGGAGGGAGAGGGGTTTCAACAAAATTATTCCTCTCATAAGAAAGATCTAGGATGTTATCTTCATCCTCCATGTCTTCTAGGATGTTAGCCAAATCCAAATTTACAATCTACTCTAAGGTAAGCCAACAATAGTTGAGCTTCCTTATGTCTTTATTTTTCCTACAATATGCCCATATGTCTTCCACTCTATACATATGTGTATAGCTCTTTGTGAGCTTGTCCTTCATTCCTCTATAATCGAAGTCAGGCCCCCTTCTATATGTTTTCATTGTGACCCATTGCATCTCTACTTCCATTGCCTTAGCTTTGGGAGATGTGGTGATAGAGCACTTGTCGATTGTGAGAGGGAACTTAAACCATGGATTGTGTGATTCTGCTTGTCTGCTATGAACTATCATGATTTTCCTACACAACTCCATGAGTATGATCTTGTCACTCGAATACCTTGGAAGCATATATGGGTATCCGATGAAGCACCCAACTAAGATATATATAAAGGTGAGTAAATTCAAGAATATACAACCAACCTTACTGACTACTACCCATGCTTCATCTCACACTCTTCTCTTCTCAAGTTCTTTGTCAAACATACACAGATATGGAGCAGAGAAAGCATCATTGACCCTACTAAAATGTTGAGTACTGTTCTTCAGGATCAATTGGGATTAATATTGATAAAATGGAACATGTCTTTTTTCACCTTCTGATGTCAACCCTGGAAAGTTCCGCATTGACACAAAAACATAGACTAAGTATGAAGTCATATAAAAATTCAATGAGGTGGGAACCTTTATGATTTTATCATGGATTACATTACTAATCTATTTACCCTGGAAAATATGTTGTTTCCTCTTCATTATGACATGAATGTACAAGTTCATCCACTCCTAAAAAGTGGAAGGAGTGGGAAATCCCTTAATTTTTCCAAGAGGGGTGATCAAGTTGTTTACCTCTTCAATAAAATCACTGCGAGGAAAGCTCTTAGGTCATCTTGAAATATTCGTCCTAGGGTTCTCTAGCCACCTTGTATTGATTACCTTCTTGCACTTTTCTAGATCATTGTCATAATAAGTTTGTGCTTCCTCAATGGTGAGATCAATGTAAGCATCAATTCTTGGACACTGGAAGACCTTGTCGAAGAAATCTTTGTCCAATCTTATGATTACATTCCAATCAGAATCCCTGACACTTCTATCTTCCTTGTGATAATGAGCTATACGACAAGAATGAACTCAAGATTATGAGCCGCCACTAGAAATGCATCCACCAATTGAATATTACTTTCCATAATGCATCTCATGCTTCCATCCAATGGTTGCTTCTTCATCCTTTCTAGAAATTCAGACATATCAATATGACCTATTTTTGTATATTTGATCTCATCAAAATTTGAAGCAACATAGGTTGGTGCAAAGACCCTTAATATTTGTACTTCATGGTTTTCCTGGTTGGTGATGGATCAAACATTTGCAGAGCAGTTGTAGCCTTAAAATGGTGGTGAGAAAACCAATCGTACCTATTTACTAAGTAAAACACAAATACCTAAAACAACCTATAGGAGCAGCTACACAAAAAAATCACGTTTCCTAGTGTTAGAGAAAAATCAAGGTTTTATGCACTAGCAGGAAAAAAAAATGAGATATTGCATGTGACTTGGTAGTTGGGATGCAAAGGCGGAGAAAAATCCCACCCTTGCATGGGGTTTTTAGTTTGGATGCAAAAGCGCAAAATTTTTGCACTCCTACATGGGGTAGGGAAAATAGATGTAAGGGCAAAGAAAAAATCCTCCCCTATATGGGGTAGAACATACTTGGTGTAAATGCAGAGAAAAATCCCACCTTTACACATGCTTGGTAAAGAATGTAAGGGTGTCAGTTGGGGTTTAAACCCCGATCTACACCTTGGGTGGAATTTGGTCATGCAAATGGATTGACCATGTAGGTCAGGGTTTAAAACCCAGCCTACATATTTTGGTGTAGATATACCATGTCGTTCAAGGTTTAAACCCTGACCTGCATGGTTAGTGAAAATCAAGATGCTCAAGTGGAGAAAAACTTCGATAGAGCATACAACTTTGGCTTTTTAACCAAGCAATGTAAAGCAAGTTTTGATCCCTGTATTACATCAAAGGTAAGGTTTGGATGAGGGTGTATGTTGGGGTTTAAACCTCGACTTACACCATGCATATGATTTTTCATGATGCATCCATAATGTAGATCAAGATAAAAATCTCAATAAGCACATGTGAATAATGTTTCATGGTTGTATGGAAGCATACATGAGTCGGGGTTTAAAACCTGCAACACACTACAATGGAAATGGCATAAATACTATTTGGAGTTTAAAACTCGAGTACTAATGCATTGCAATAATGATAAAAATGACCCTATTGACATAAACAAAGACTATTTACAATGATGAAAGCAAATAAAAACAAGAAGGGATATGAACCATAAAAACCCTAAACACATAACAATAGATGAAAACTAAGCAAAAAACATGAACAAAACATGAAAGAAATGAACTTTAAAAGACTTCAAACATACTTGGAAATCATGAGAATAATGGCGAAAAGCCTAATCAAATATGTGCAAATTTGAATAAAAATTCTTTAAAATGAGAAAATATGGGTAGAGAAAACTCGAACGAACAAGAGAAAAGGAAAAAATGAAGATAGATTGTGTTTAAAATCAAAGATTAAAACACATTTAAAAGCTCATTAACTCTACAATGAATGTGACTCATGAAAAAAGTGGAGTGTAGTCACACTGAAAATCAATGTGACTACATCCTTAAAAGTTTGCTAGAAAATGCAAGGGTGCTGAAATTCAACACTCCTGGATATGTAGGAAAAAACATTAACTCTGAAAACAAAGGATTTTACAATTTTTAACCTTTCTTAATTTTTCAAAAGGAAAAAAGTTTAATTGCTTGAAATGAATTTTTGAGGGATTGGACCATGTATGAGGGAAAGTAGGATTTTCCTCGTTTTGTGTGCTTGGAAGGCGTGGGCTATGAAACAAACAAGTTTTGTAGGGGTTATCCTATGAATTTAGAGCACTGAATTCAACGATAACTATACATGTATATAAATGAGATGAAATTAAAAGTGTTTAAAAAGAAATAACATAAGTGACATTGGGACCTATGTCTCCTACGCCTGCTACTATTGATACTGCTATGGAAAGGATGATGGTTATTGTAGGTGGTGGTGGTGCCACTTAAACTGGGACAATGCCTAGAGGAGATGAGAGCCTCTACTATTGCCTCAATCTCTATGCCAATGCCTCTCCCTCCTGGTCACCATCACCACCTCAGTCTCCTCCTCCTCATGTTGGCAGTGTCTACTCTTGGACACCAGTGTCACCTCTAGGGGCATCTACTTGGAAAACTAGAGTAGGATTGTGCCACAACCACTAGGTCCTAAATTTTATGACCACCCCAATGCCATCTATAGGCAACATCAGGGGTTGATCTCGATTGTTCATCTCATCATTACATAGAACAACATCAACTATGGTGGGATTCCAATGATTGCCCAAACTAACCGCGCTCCTAACTTATTTTTTGTATGATGGGAGTATCGATAGAATGGTTTGTGCAATTTCAAATTGCCACATAACCCCCTACCAATAATAAGGCATAATCATAAAATCGGTGCAGCTAATCAAAAATTGCTCATGCTATATGTTGCAAAGTTGCTGGCAGTCATCTACCCACTACATACCTTTGTACGGTTTCCATCTAATCGTGTTTGAATGTAGGGTATCGAACTATAATCTCCAAAATTGGAGGTCTCCATACCTCCACTGGTGCACTAAATAGTAACCATGTGGCATCAGTGTACCATAGGCTATCCCTTGAGGATACCCAATTGGTCAGGTGTAAGTGATATAGGCAAATGCCCACACCTATAAAAGCAAGCATGTGGTGAGTTTCACATACTCATAGTGCACAAAACTTCCTAGCTCTTGGTACAGGTGTGTGATCATGTTGCGGTCCCATACAAAAATAGTATGCTACTCCTTCATAGCCCTAACAGTGTAGACGAGGCCCCCGTGAAAGTGAGAGCCCCATATGTCCATAGTTACTTGCATGGTGACTATAACAACCATCAACCTCCACACTAGAGGGACCACCATGTGATCGTGCTTAAACCAACAAATGTATATGTGGTCGATGTCGTCGCCAGGGTTTGTGTGCCCTGCATAGTACTGTAGGCCCTTGAATCGCTCTTAGGCTAAGCATGTCTCATCCAATTCCACCTACCATTTGCAGATGGGGAGGTCAATGATTTGATAGATTTCCTCTAGTGTGATAGTCATCTTGCTCGTCAGGAGGTGAAAAGTAGAGGTGGTCAAGTCCCATCACTCTATGAATGCCATGAGCATGCGATCATGGTAGAGCATCTCGAGCATGGTGTAGGCCCACCACAGGCCTACTTGTCAGAGATGCCCCTCCTCATCGGGGGACATGTGTGCTAAATGATCATGGAGCATCCTCAACACACGCTTGCTGCCATGCTCTCACATCTGTGAGTAATCCTGCAAAATAGTAAAAAGATTCAACTCAAACTCATCTGAATAATTTTTTTTTAACTTCTACATCAAAATTTCTCTAAGTATGGCCTTTGGGAGACAAGCTCACCTGTGCATTGTGTTGTTGTCTAAGGTCCACCATTGGAGCTACTTGGATGCTCGTGTGACCAAAGGTCGCTAGCACATTGGAAGGATGCTAGTGTGCTGACTAGATGCCTTCACCCCACTGAGACGCTTGCACTGCAAAAATTGGAAAACTACTAAAACATTTTCCATAAAATTCACAAAGGAGGGTCATTTAGACTCACTTGGTTTACCTCCCCTCCTTGTGCTACTACTTGATGCAGTTGTTCAATCTTGGGCTCCTCAAACTCTCATCTGCGAGGCATTTTGTTGACTTTTCTCTCACAAAAGTCAACATATTGCTCACGGTGAAAGTGAAAATGACCCTTCTTAGGATCCACTCGGGTATATATATGCCCCATGAGGCCCATTTTTCCTAGTGATTGTGGTCCTATCATTTTTACCACTTTTACCCCACATAGCTAGGGGAAAAACTAGAAGGGGGCATATACTCACCTTTTCATCATATTTTTCTTTTGAATCGATGGTTTTTTCTTGAGCATGCTTCTTGCTTTGGTAGCTTCTTCCAATTTTTGAGCTGACCTAAATTTGAGTTTTGTAGAATGAAACTTCACATCCAATGTTGTGGTTTCTCACTGAGCTCGATCGCTAGGGGCATCATTGGTACTTGCCTGCTTGACCTCTACAACTTCTACAGTATCCTTTTTGGCACGTAAATCCATAATTTTTTTATTTTTTTGAGTTTTCTCTAATGCTCTCTTTTTTTTTCTACTTTAGTGTGGCTAATTTTTCCCAAAGATCAACTCACTAAAGTGGGGGAAAAATGTAATATCATAAAATTACACCTCGTGGCAATTTCACATTTACACATTTGACCCTTGCATTTATGGTGCCTAGATGCATTTATGACAAGAACCTTATGAGTTATAATTTCACGATTTCAACTCCATAAGGTCCAACGATGAAGCGACAATAGTCTACCACCTCATTTCTCATGAACTAATGAGTTTGATGACTACATGGTGCACAGACATCCACACTATGTGCTAGCATCCCCATTCTTTCACAAGTTTAAATAAGGAATCTTGGAATCCTCGAACCATGACACATATCTCTGTGGTAGAATTATGAGAGTACTAACTCTTCCCACCCATGTAATTGAACAAAACCTCTTTTTTCATTCTTATTTGTGACATTCTCTCACTCTAACTTGCTCTTCTTGCTCTTCTCTTCTCCATCTCATTTCCATGACGAAGCTTTGTTGGATTGAAGTCTCTCCAATAGCCAAAGCTCTCTTGCAAGTGCTCAACATTATCTATCAAGCCAAGAGGGAGCCATAAACTATTGGTAACACTCTCTTGATTCTTGTCTATTCGCTAGCACATTATCTATTGGGTCTTTATCTCATGATGTGGGTTCTCCTCTCGAGTGGAGTTTACTCTTATCATTCTTGTGTCTACTTTGCTTTGTGCCTATTATTATCTCTATCTATTTGGAAATTTGTGGAGGTGGGAACACCAAAAACGAGGGTTTGACCGTGGCAAGCCCCAAAACTGCCCCAAAATTTTTCCTTGTTTACCTTGTTTGCAAGTTGTTTATTCAGAGCATTACAAGAGGCTTTGAAGCGCATGACCTTGTGTGAGTCAGTTCTTTTCCCTCCTTGTCACTTATCTGCACTTTCGTATTCTATTAATTAAATAGGTTAAATAGACCTCAGATCTAGGATAGTTAGGAAACCCTTTGAAGTTCTATCTGAGGGTTTAGTGCTCTATCTGTACAAGATGCTAGCACATCTCTGGGACTTCAACATGCCGTGTTGACTTCCCACTCTCGCATTTCCATCCTCTAGCTAAGAAATTCTCCTTCTATCTCAGAAATCTTCAGTGATCTACTCTTTTGGTCCTCGAAGATGTCTTTCTATTATCACTTATGAAACTATGCTTCTGATCTACTTCTTGCAATCTCTTTCATCTTATTCAACTCATTAGGTAGTCTGAGGTAGTTTAGGGTAGTTTGTTCCCTAGGACTCTCTTGGTAACAAAGATACTTGTGAGCAATGAATACCCCTTCTCTTCAGTCATATAGAATGAAAATGTTTATCACATTGTTATACATTTTGCATAATCATATGAGGTTAAAAAAAGGTAATCTTAATTTTTTTATAAAATTTTAAACTATGCATTTAAATTTTACTCACCTTCTATGCATAATGTCCATGATTAATGTCATCACTTTTAATACTTTCTCTTATACCATTTAGTTAATCAATAATGCAAGAGTTATATCCTATTGTTTGAACTTGTATACCTCTGGTGCAGTCTCATTTCTAACCACTTAGTAGTTAGTCATTTTGTAAATTGAGAATGCTAATACCCAAGTTTTGTACTCTTAGTAAAGGAAAATAGAATAACAAGGCCTATGAATTCATTAAATTTATTCCCCCAATGATTATAATAAAATATTATAATATTAAGGGACCTATTAACTAATTTCAAAGGTTTTTGTTTCAAATATACATCATTCAATATTCGATAAGACAAGTGACAACCAAATATTTAACCTACCAGTAACTACCACCAATGCCATCAAACACACATTATTTTTATTACATCCATATACTACACTTTTCAATAAGTTCTCACTTAAAAATTTGAGTCTTTGTTCAAGATTTGAGATTGAGGTTATTAAGATCTTTATATTTTCAATAAATATTTGACATGCTTGATTTTCCAACTAGCAGTTCTACACAATGTGACCATATGTCTATAAATATTTCATAATTTAGAAAAAATAATTAATACGCTTTTAGCTTCTTACTATAAATATTTAAAAAATATGTATTATGGTTCTTTCTGCCTCTTGGGCAATAAATTATTAATATTAAATACATATATTTACAAAGTACTAAGAGATATTAGTCTTGGATTATTTTATCTATGTAAGATTTATTTTATAATTTTTATTTTATTTTTTAAAAATATATGTTAGTTGGGTTTTAGTTTTTGTTAACACACCTACACCATTATGCCCTTACCTTTTTGCCATTGTAGTTATGCCTCTCACTCTAACTAATGTTGTGTCATAACAAAGGATTCTATCAATCATAATGCATTAGTTACACCACCTTTGATGATGGCAATTGAGTTTCTTCTTGCAAGAAGTCATATATTCTCATTGTTGTATAGTGTTATATATTTGTATTTTACTTTGTTTCCAAATATTGTAGTAATGAAATTTTGGTTTAATAGGTGAGCTCAACTTTGTCTAAATAAAAATAATACAAAGATGTTGGTAGGTTTGTATTTTCTAAGATAAGAAAGATTATATTTCTTAATAATACACAAATGGAAATTGTTGTTCGACACATTATTGACAAAAGGGTTCTAGATTGTTTCCATAGAATTACTTTCTAAGTGAAATTTACTCTATTTTCTTTCTAATATCATGGAAATAACATATGCTATGGGCTTAACAAAATATAGAAAAATCTCCAATTTTTAAGGTCTTTATTTTGCATGAAAAGTTATCTATGTCGATAGATGGTTTTGAAGATCTTGGCTCCTAGGAAATTGGTGGCATTTTTTCTAGTAAATTTTTGTTTAATTCATTTGTTGCTAGATGTGTCTTTAAGATAGTTCAAGAGGTTTTAGCAATGGGTTTCCCTTGAAGCTTTACATCATTCTCTAGTATGTCATAAAGATCAAGCGAGTGGTTTCATTCTAGATAGGGATAGAGTTATGGTTGATGTTATTTTCTTCCTACTTGAGGTGGTATTTTTTCCTAGAGAGGTTCGACTTTTCCTGCTTAATAGCAGAGGTGAATCTAATGGATAATTATATTATTAATGATACTTATACATTTATCTCAAGATTCTTCATAGAGTATTTGGGTTTTTTTTTTTTTTTTTGAATCAATATATTATTAATATGGGTGCGTCAAAATTTCTTTATGAAATACAACTTAAGCCATTGATCATCTTATATTGAATGATGCAAAATATTTTTTAAAATGGACCTATATTTCTATTTGAAATTATTATTGAATTCTCTCCTATAATTTTTTTGCATGGATGGCATGAGATATCCATATTATTATAATCATCATAATGCTTATTCTAGAAATTTTAGGTGTGTCAAAATATTCTCATGGAATAAAACTTAAGTGAGTAATCAATGTTCATTGAGAGATAAAATTTATCAAACAATTCATTCTTTGATAAGTTAAAATTTTGACAAATGATTTAATCTTCGTTATTTAGCATCAAAATATTGTTGTTAGATACATTATAAATATTTATAAAATGTTAGGTAATTTGGAAACTCCAATATTTTATTTTCTATAATACATAGATAATTTTCCAACTCTTCTTTTTTTAAATACATAGATAATTTACTAACTCAAATATTTATTTCCTCTAATACATAGATAATTTTCCAACTAGAATTTTTTTTTCCAAAATAGACATAATTTTCCAAAAATATTATATATTATAAATTCAAACTTTATATGATTCATCAATATTTTATATGATTTTTAGGGGGGTTCTTAAAGTTACCATTGGAACTAACTGACCTTAATCCTAAATATCACTCTTATCTAATAAATATATTAGCAGGATTACATAGGGTGCATAGTACTTAGGTTAATTAAATTTCCTATTTTCTAATTTCTCTTCGTACTCCTATGTGAATCTTCATTAACCTATCACTTCAAGTTGAGACAAGCCCATTTCCCAAGCTTCCTGCCTCCTTGGACAAGGCCACACCAATTTTATTCTATATATAAATTTACAAGTATGGTCTAGTACCCCTAATTTAAAATTCAAAACACAAATGTTCATAGGTTAACATTCAATAAGTAAAATTATTATGCATTGCATTGTGCATCAAAGGTCTCTAGTTCTATGCCTTACACTTGTACTTTAACATACTATCATATGCCATTTTATCATCTAATATCAAAAGAAATTAATATTAAAAATAATCTACATTTAGGTAACCAATCATGACTCAATCTCAAATCAATCACAATTTACTCAATCTTAGTTACATCAACATATTACATTCTTTGTCTTACATGTTTTTTATCTTTCATATATGTCAGTGTCTGTCTACTATTAAGGAAGTCAATAGTCTTCCCTCTATCTTCAAGAGGCCACCAAGGTACTTCTTAGCAACACCTATTTTCAAATATACTTGTACAAACACACAAAAATGATCTCTAGATATTTCAAAGACAAAATTCCATAATAGATATAATTGCTCTAGAGAGAGGTGTCCAAAGATAGGACCATGATTACAACCTAATCCTATGCATCTAGAAGTTAAAATACCTTTATCTCAAACTATTACTCACCAACCTAATTTTAGTTCACAATTTCTAGTTCTCTATGACAGTGTCTTAGCCATTCAAAGTTGTCAGGTTTAACATCACACCATAACAAGGTAAGCCCTATTTTAAACTTAGTCATTTCAATTATATATATCTCACTTTGTTTATATCTCTATTACTATAAATGTCATTCTCAACCCCTTCAAGGACCACAAGGTTGTATTTCATAATTTTGTTTTCAATGTAAGGTTTCTTTATTCCCCACACTTATAAAACTCTAATATATATGAAACAAAATATACCTCACAAAAATATCCTAGGATAATTGATTAAACCATAAATAAATAATTCAACCTAGGACCAAAAACTAAAATTGATCAATGATACTAAAATAGATTTAGAATATAAATAAATAAAATAATGGTACTTATCTCTAAGTTGATGCCAATATAACTATGAAAAATAATGCCAGTTGATTTTCTAATGTCCTAGAAACTTAGGACCTATCAAGAAATTGCCTCGGGACAATGAAAAAATATTGTCTATTGCTTTGGCTTACTTTCATGACTACAAAAATAGCCTCCATGTTTGCAGATATGAACCTTGCTCATAGATGAAAAATTTGTTGGTTTTGATAATTGAAACTTATTTTCCTTGATGTCTTAAACTTGTGGCTAAAAGGGATGGTGTTGCTAGAAACCATTTAGGATTTTGTTAGGCTAGGAGTGGTCTCCTTTAGTCAAACCCATGTTACCAAGTTAATAGTGTGAAAGAATGATTGAAGATAATAGATAACCATGCAATATTCCTACACATATGTAACTATTAATGTAATGTTGATGTTATGCTCTTTTAAGATGCAATGTGTAATACAACTCTTATGTTAGGTCCTAGATACCATTGAAATGAGTTATGTTTGTCTTTAAATATAGCACCTTTAACGCACAAGTTAATGAATCTCATGCTCAAACTAACACGTAATAACTAGTTAGAGGGATTTGGCTTTGGCCTATAATTTAAATTTGAATTTACAAGATTGTGGGTCAATTTTATACTCATAGAACTAAATTGGGCTAGTTACACTTGCACAAATTTGACTTGGGTAATGGATAGATAAATTGACAATTAGTATTGGTCCCTAGGGAATAATGGAATCATTCCAATATTGAGTTATGTTTTCAACATTTATATTGAAATACAAAACTCATACACAATTCATTGCTTAAAGAATGACCAAGTGGAAAATGGACTTAAAACTAAGGGGAAAATGTATGCTATGCAATTTTCACCATTAAATTTTCCCTTCATTTTGACTTGCATGTGAACTACTATGAAAATACATGTCAAAATAAAACAAGAAAGCAACACAAAAAAAATGTTTTGTTGTCCATATAAAGGGGATAAGGATGACAATTTTGTGTATTCTCCTTGTAATCAATATTCCATCTTGGAACCTACAAGAATAGGAAAAGTTCTAATGAATAGCATCTACCAAGCATTTGAATTAGGTATGATCTATGAACAAAAAAAAAAGTAAAAAAAAAAGGTAATGTTACTTCTCAAATGGAAATGAGGTCTCTTTCTTAAGCAAAAATAAGACTTCAGTTGGAACAAAAATAGAACTATAACTGAAGTATAAATAATAACTTTGCCTAAAAAATCATAAGACTCTACCTAGAGTAGAAACACTCATTATAACCATGAGCTAACTAGTAAATTCATAAGTAATTAAATAACATAATTATTATATGTCTACCCTTGACAATTGTTTGAATACAAGGGATATAAGGAATTCGAGGAGATGATAAAAATATATGATTTTGTAACACTCAATAATCATGTAAATAGGTGTTAGAAGTAACATTGTGTTCAATAATCAGTCAATAAATCAAGAAGTGATCCTATAAGCATAGATAGAAAAGGGCAGTGAGAAGGCCCCAATGTTACCCACAATGGGATGATAGAAAACATCATGTATATAGATAAGCATGGAATCATGTATAAGTGAAACATAGTCAAAATAAAATAAAAAATGTGATATAAGGGAGTGCCTCCGAGTGGGGAAACATATCACAACATATAGAAGACACGATTCAAGGCACAAAAATAATATAGGATAAATGGGAATGAAAACATAAGAGGATATGAGACAAGGGAGTAAAAAAAAATGGCTTAATCAAAAAGGCCAAACATAAGATAATGGAAGATATGATGAAAGAGGAACATAATAAAAAGGCCATATATATAGCAAAGAGAGTCAAACAATGACATTAGAGAAGAGGAGACATATACATAACAAAAGAATAAAATAGTGACACAACACATATTCAAAGTCTTTTTTGTCAGCATGCACCACTAAAGTTGTCTTTGGATCATTCACAGCTTAACTAAGAACATGAAAATAACACAAACATTGAAATAAACAAAACAAAACTAGAGGATAAGATCTCACTTGATTACGTTGGAATCATCTATGTCTTCACAATGATTGACCTTAATGTAACCATACTCAACCTTTAAATTTTTGTGTAGGGTAACTCCATGCTCATATTACATTACTCAAGGGAGATAGTAGGATCATTATATAGAAACACTTGAGATTCACTTGATGTTGAAGAATTAATATGATCTTACAAATACTCATGAGGTCTAAAAGGGAAATGTTCTATGAAAGCATGTATAGGATCCATAAATGAAATATATGAATGATGATGTTAATCATACCATAATAAAGCTTCATCAACTAAGGTTTTTCCAAATGCATGAATTAAAACAAATTCATCATGGATGCGAGCATAATAAGTGAGTAAAAACCTTTTAAAATGGATATATGCACCTCTATGATAACCTTCACTAGCACTACTAAACCTTCAACCCATGGATCTCTAATAATATGAGCATTGTAGAGAACAAGATCCAAAACATTGTGAAATATAGAAACAATTTCAATGAGAATTATAACCTTCCATAATTGAGAAGATTGACACCAGATGAATAAGAAATCACAAATATATACATAGAAGTTAGGGCCAAAGCATTAGATATAGATTGCATGTAATCACAAATTGTGTGTGTGTGTGGTGTGTTAGAACCATGGGCTATGATGTCATCTCATAATAAAGCATCATTAACATCAATATATGCATCATGAATCAAAGAATCATCAATTGCACTATGAGAACAAACATGATTATGGAAGGGTACATTATTGATGGTAGAGGAAATACATGCACTATAAATAATATCACTAGGATAGCTATCATATATAGTTGGTACGAAAGCAATGCGTACAACACTAGGCTCCTCAAAGAAAGATGTACTCAAAGAGACACAAGTAGGAGAATCAATAGATGCAAGAGGAGAATAATCATGAAATGTAGAAAGATTATGCTCAGTAGGTGCAACATCACTTGGAGTGAAATCCCTAGATGTATCATTAAAATATAAGGCATGTACTATAATAAGGGAAAAAGATGAAGGCATAGAAGGAAGAATACCCCTAGTAGATTTAAAGTTAAAAGATCCAATGAACATCAATTGAAGGGGATGGACAAGGATCAATAGATAGATCATGAGAAGGCATTGATAAGTTGAAACTATCCTTGGGCATTACAAGGAAATAAAAATATGCAAGGAAATCATGTGGCAACGTCATAAATGAATTATACAACATAGAAGATGAATCAAACCATTGTAATGATTTATCATGCAAAGGAAGCCTTAATCCACTTATCAATGAAATTTCATAATTTATGTACTCATAATTAGCAAGAAAAGTGACTTAACATGTAAAGATTCATTAATAGAACCATTAATTCATCATGCAATAACTCCTCCTATGAGCAATAATATTATGTACAATGTATTAGAAGGTAATGAATCAACAACATAATCAATGGGGGAAGCTAAGAAACTATGGTTATAATGCATTATATCATTTTGCAATGTATCACAAGATTGAGAACCATCTTGAATAATCAAAGTCAATAAAAGATTAAGAGAATTATCATTGCAAATCATATCGTCATCATTTATAAAAGATGATAACCATAAATCACAATCCTTAGATTTCTCATAAGACACATCATTAAAGGAACATGAATCTAAAGGTATAAAAATAGTGTTATGGTGGCATGTAGAGATACTAACATCACAACAATAAATAATATCGTGAATAACTAATGAATGTGTAACCTTGTCACATAAAGAATCATCCCTATATATCTCTAGAAGCTAGTACTACATCATTAGTCATTCATGAAAGAAACTAACCAACACTATCCATGAAGGAGAGAAGCTATATAGGAATGAAAAAAACCCACTCATAGACCATGCATCATTGATAATGAAAAAGAATGCAATATCATCAAGGATCAAATGATAGTAATTAATGAATCATGGATAGACCTTATAATCCTCGATATATGTACAAGAAGATAATCCCAAGGCAATGGCTTATAAGAATGCATGAGAAATGATCTAATAATAACACACAATCAAAGGATGGGTAGGTAGGAATCAAATAGATATCAAATATTGACTTGACTAAAACCCCAATCAAGAAATAGAAATGGAGCACAAATAAAGGATGGATCCAAACCCCAATCAAAATTGAAAGGAAAAGGTATAAAATTATAAATATTAAATTTGAAACTCTATTTTAGAAGGAATAAACCCTAAGGAAAAAACTCTAGGGGGTGTAAGATACATCAAGTTCAATTTATTTAAGAGAACAAAGGTAAACTAATTAAACCTTAATAAATAAATGATTTAACCTAGGATGAAGAGTACATATTGATCATTTAAGTGAAATAAATAAGTAATGATACTTAGCTCTAAGTTCGATGTCGATTTGACTATCACACATGTCGTCGGCTAATACACCAATGTGATAGAAAATTAGAACCTGTCAAATAGCCACCTTGGGAATTGAGCAAACTATTTTCTACTACTATGGTTCACTTTGACAATTATAGAATTGACCTCCACAGTAATGGATTTGAGCCCTGAGGGAAAATATAAACCTTGCCCATGGATCCAACTTTCATTGATTTTGACACTATTTAGGAATTTACTAGGCTAGGATTGTTCTCTTTTGGTCAAACCTTTATTATTAAGTCAATAGTATAGAACATTGATCAAAGCCAATAGGCAACCATGCAATATATCTAGACATATGTTATTGCTGATGTAATGCGCTTATGATAATGCAATGTGTAACATAGCTCTTATGCTAGGTCTTAGATGCATCTCAAATAAATTAGATGTCTTTAAATACAACACCTTCAAACACAAGTTAACAAACTTCACACTCAAGTTGACACATAATAGTTAATTAGAGAGAGTTAGACTTGACTTAGAATTTCAAATTTTAATTTGTAAGCTGAGTCATTTGCACACTCATAAAACTAAACTAGAATTGACCTAGAATAATGAATAGATAAACTAAAATCAGAACCAATCTGGATTGAGTCAAGATCAAGTTATTTGTCAACTTGCATATTGAAACACATCGCTTATACACCTATCAATGCATAAAAGATAACTCAAACAAAAATAGACCTAAAACTAAGAAGAAAAGTGTAAGGTGTGCGGTTTTCAATATAGTATATATATAATTTTTATGCTATAATGAGAAACACTATAATTATTTATTAAATAATTTAATAAATGATTGATATTTTAAGGTATGTCTTATAAAGCTCCTCTATCTTCAAATTGGAAGCAAAATTGTTGTACAATATCTTTTAAAAAGAAGTACTAAAATTTAGACTCAAATATGAATATAGAGGAGTTTTATAAGATGATGCAGTGTTTGTCTTTTGGGACGGACTTAAAATGTTAATTCCTTATCTTGTTTTAATTTGTAACCATTACTTTATTTCAATATGTAATTATAGTGATACTCACTAAGTCATAAAAATACATTGGAATGAAACAGTACATAATGCCAGTAATAACAAGTCTAGTCTCTGTTCTATTGGTTTTCTTTTGATTGCAGTCACTTCCTCTACTTTTTACTCATGGGGGAATACTGATGATATTATATGGTAAATAGATCTCATTTATCTTGAATCTCAACTCAAAATATGTTATAATCTTCTTCAACATCCTGTTCCACTAGATTAAGACACATTTTGAAATGAAACAGGAGGATATGATTACATAGAAGTAATTTAAAGAGATCAAAGCTGTGGACTATGTAACTCATGGATGCATTCCTCACGATAAGCTGTTAGATAGATGATCTCTTAGTATTTGAGCATTTCTATCTGCAAATTGACAGTGTTGTTGATTGTAGCCTTTGTCGTGATGATGAGATAAAGGAACATCTGCGTGCAACTCATCACCTTGATCGATCATAATGTTATGCAAAATGCAACAGACAAGGATTATGCGAGGCAATTTATGTTTGTCTGGTCGCCACATCACCCCATCAATGATTTTCCATGTCCCTTTGAACCGTGCTATTGCTTGTTCTGCAACCAATCTTGTGTTTTTATGCTTTTCATTGAAACCCATTTTCACAGGAGAAAGATCTTTGCCTTGGTAAGGAGTGACAAGCCATGGTAACAAAGGATAACCTTCATCTCCCACTATGTATTCTCTTATTTGAGAACCATCTTGCAACTTCTTCACGGGACCATTCAGCCTCTGTCCATTCTTACATAGCTTAAAAAATCCTGAACTTTTCAGGATTCCATAATCCTTGAGGCTACCAGGCCATCCAGTTAGAATATCTCGAAACCTCATTTCATGGTCCACAATTGCCTGCATAATCATGCTGTAGTTTTCCTCAGAGTCATGCCATACACTTGAAGCTTCTCCTGATGGCAAACTCATGACAATGTGGGTAGTATCAATAACTCCACAACAGTTGAGCAACCCTTGAATCTTTTCAAATTTAGCCTTAATTTCCTCCATTTCATTTGCATGAGGCCATTTCAAGTGATGGATGCCTCGTTCTTCGATAACCTCTACAAATTTCCATGTCACTTGAGAAACTGTTGACTGACCCACATCCAATGACTCCCCTACACTGAGCTGTGACTCTCCTGAAGCCAACCTTCTCAAAGCAATAGCTACTTGTCTTTCAATTGTTACCACTCTGCCTTCCGTATCAAGTATACCTGATGATGATGACCTTGCTTCCAAGTCGAACCTCACCAGAGAGCAGATATAATCAAATGTTTTCCTAGAGACCCTGAAAAATGACTTGAATTTCTCCTCTTCGTTATCTGCTCCTGCATCAATGGAAATCAATTGGCTCTGAATGTTACTATCAAAGGAAAAGAATATTAGACAATAAATACACAGCCATTTTATTCACAGAAAAACATAAATTATTTCCTACGCTACGTATACATGGTAAGTAGGTCCAATATAAGTCTAGGAATATCTTTTAAATTTACACGAAAATTGATCTGTCACAGCAGTCACATATATTACAAACTGTTCATATGAGACACATATAGTTTTAATTGAAGCACTGGCATTAAAATATCTCTAAGAAAAACAGCTCAAAAAGAATGCTGAAAGACAATCGTTGATTTTGCCAATAATAGCACTTTCAAACTACTTATTTTCGATCTAAGTGACTGTTATACAAGGTTTTTAGATCTTTCCATTTCATATAAATTGAAAGAGGTCTTTATCGTTAAGTAAAATTCAATTCTTTCACTTGAAAGTTTCTTTCTTCAATACAATAATTATCAATTCTTTTGTTTGGCAATAAAGAAATAGGCAGCAGGTTTCAATCGGACAGGGGTTACTCCAGAGCATACACTTTCGAAGCATTGCACATTTAGAACTCACCTAAAATATTATGCCCTAACATTATCACAAGTATTGCTGGTATATGATGATTTCTTTCTCCTACTTTGGTATGTTCCTATCAAAATATTAATTATTACAATTCCACATCCTATGACTTCTTTTACGCTGTTTCTTTCCTCTATCATCCATTTTGTGAACACAATATGCAAATCAGAAATGGATGGCTTTGATGCAGGAATCATATGCATTGTTGTCATGGGATCATAGGAACACAATCCATATAGAAAGTTAGATAATACTATCTGGAATCAAAGTCGTACCATTCAGAAATGATTGTGAGATTCGAACAGGAAAAGATGCTGGAGCCATAAAATACCACAAATCCCTAATAAAACCAAGAAGTCCAATCCAATTTCAAGCTTCGTTTTTTACATCAAGAAAATTATGAATACGGTCGAAAGATAGTTATTTGAAATAATTTGAAAAGAAACCCAGGTCCAGAGATGGATTTCTAGTAGTATTTGGGTGAAAAGAAACATCTTAAGTCAGGAGTAGAATCTAATCAAATAGGAGGCGAAATGTAAATCTAAATGAAATAAGGAAAATAAGGTCAGAATACCAACCATAACTTATTTAGAATTGGCTTAATAAACCATTTTACATCTAGAAATGATTTTTTTTTAAGTCATTTTGCAGGTTGGTGCAAAAGCAGAGATGCTAGCTTTCCTTGCCTTTGTTGGGAAATGTCTTAAATGTAAACTTCTGATGTAACTATCTGTATCGATGAAGTAATATATGGTGCCTGATTTCACAATTTAATTTTTTGATGGAGTTTGTTTTGCTATTCAATACAGGAGCATGAGCTTATGCTGACACTTCTTCAGCTAAAAGCCAAGGACTGAGGGGTATCCATTCCGTCAAAGTCATCTGGGGCGTGATCCCAGCCTCATCCCTTATATCATATCTCAGGGGGTTTGAACCTTGGTGGATGTAATCAAGGAACATACTGTGACTGAACAAATTTTCAAATCACATACCTTTGATTATTTGTATTATGAGAACAATGCACCTCAAACTGACATTCAATTCAATAAGTTCGTATAAGGACCTTTAGAGACAAACTTCATTTTTGGATATATTTTATTTACAGACAATTTGTTTTACGGAAATTAAAATTTAGACAAGAGACCCTTCATCGGGAACATTTTGTTAAGATTGTTAGAAAATGATGGCTTCTCGTTACTGAATAAATAGAATTTCTTGGGAGTTCAATGAGAACTAAAATGAACTTAAAAATGCAAAGAGTCCAAAGTGGGACTGTTATTATTCGAATAAGTGTCAAACAAATACCAGTGTTGCCAGTGAAGAACATGTAGCTACCTCACAAGTAGGCTTACATACATGGGACTTATCAGGAATAAGGGACATGAGCAAGGAGCCCATATTGCTAAAAATGTTTTAATTATCTTCTAGTGTGATAAATCAATAACAAAGCGCGTCAAATGCAAAGGGACTCTAGTTGTAGGATAGTAAAATCATTATTCAAAATCTGGTTTCTTTTAAAATAAGTTATTTTGCAAACAAAAACACCATCTATCTGTTAAAATTTTAAGAAAAATAATATTGATAGCAGCTAAAAGTACCCATTTTGTTTATTTGTGTGAATTATATATCACAGCTTGCAGATGAACTTCAAAAAACCATAGAAGGAAAAAGTATGTCAAGAAGCAAAAATCATTAGCAACTGAAAAAGAGAAAATTCAAATAAGAAAAAAAATTACAACATAGACTCAGTAAAATAATTCTTTGATCATCTACAAAAATTGTACAGCTTGGAGAAGAACTTACTATTTTGTTTGTGAAAGGTAGTACTAGTTATGATCTAAGAAAATTTATATGTTTTAATTTTAATGATGAAAGCTCTCTGTATCAGTATATGCAAACCATTTATGGTCTGACATCCGATACCCTCAAGACAGCATTTCAAACCTTAGTGACATTATACTTTTGCAAATATGACATGCTTACTTCTCACTAAGCATAGCATCTATAATGCTTTCTTTGTTATGCTAACCAACACTAAGATTTAGTAGAGCTAAAAAGGCACCTTACAGATTTTTATGAGATTGTGTGGAACAAATTCAACTCCTATAATAGTGTGCACCAGGTGTGTAATATAATGCTTATAGGTTGTTTCAAAAGTTATTCACAGTATATATCCAACTTGATTGTAGAATAAGCACATATTATGCAGCTGGGGATAGTATGTATGATACATTCATCCATTCTTGAATTGAGGATTGACGTTTGAATTGTCCATTAATAATGTTTCTTATGAAGTTAATATGCTCTAGCATATATTATGACTACAATAAACCATAAAGTATTTATGTGAATATAGAAGAACAAAGATATTAATATTTTTTGAGTGGAAGAATAAAGTCCCTTGCTAAAAAAAAAAGTGCCTTGTTCAGGAAAATGTTTTGTAGCAGAGGAATGCTCAAATTTTATGTATTTAACAGCCAATATAAGATTAATAGTTGATGACTATTTCTGGCTGCTATTCAAGAAAGCCATCAATTTCCGATGTCCATTATTATTGCCTATTCAGATAAAGACCATATTTGCAGGCATAAAACAGTATTCACAGACCAGTAGATTATTTACCATATACTATCATATAAGTGTCATATCATGGTAGAAATGGTAATTTATTCAGGAGAATTACTCTCCAATGCCTGAACCCTTGGGCCATATCCCACTCCAGCAAGTGCTTTAAAGATCGATACTCATGATATTTGTTACAGACTGGAGGTACATACTCAAGATTCACAAGCATGGTAATGATGATATTGAATGCCAGTTGTATGATATGGTTCTCAAGATGTGGTCAAACAATTCATTGGCCACTCAAAACATTTATAGTCACCCCCTACTTGACAAGAGAAGCCTTATGGAATTAAACCTCTTTATGGAAGTCTTGTTTAATGTTTATGAGTACAGTAGCTATTCTGACCAAAGAAGAATAAAGATTAGATTTTTTATCTTTGTGGGATTTCGAACGGTATATAGTTAAGTCATCTCTATGCTGACCAATTTCCATGAGTACTCATTACTTTAATGATCTTTACTCATGTATGTTTGTAATAATGACAAGGCAAGGGACCCACAAAGCACACAAGCCCCTCTAACCATTTGTTCCTTCTGCCCGCTACTTTAGGCTTTCTACCCTTGGAAAAGATATGAGTACATGTATGTCCACTGATGAAAACAATGCTTTTCAATAAGCATTAGATATTTCTTTCTCGGCAAGTTCCTCAATTCTAAAGCTCACTGCTGATGAAATAGGATAGTAGCAAATATAGATGAATTCATTGATTGTCCATGAATATTTATTGCATTTCCATCAGATGGCCAGATATTAAAAGCATCATTTGGGTCCGGTGTGATCCTCTACATTTGATTGACTAAAAAATGTTCTTGATCCTATACAGAAAAAATCGTTAGAGATTAGAATAAGGATGCATTCTGGAGGGGTTCATATTCCTTCTTATTTGAAATTAATTTGCACAAAAGGATAAACAAATGCAAAATAACTAAGTTCTACAGCCAAGCATTCATTCAAAATAAAAGCAAAAAAATGAAAAATGAATAAAAATGCCTTGAGTAAATTCATTCCATGCCACCAACCTGTATAACCTCAAGTGCTTCTGTAATTCAACATTTCTTAATATTGCAACCTTAATACTTGGAATAAGAAATATTAATGGCATCCAACAAAAATTACTTAAAAGACACCCAAAAGGAATTTGAAATATTTCTTCTGGAATCAATTGTATATGTTTTTGCATTGACATTTTGGATTACACTCAGTAATCCATCATCAGGAAGAGGAAACTGAAGAATTGGATTGCAGACAAAGACTTAAAAACTGGGGCAGGGGGAAGTGACAAGAGGAACAGAGAACAAGGGACAAATCACAAATGTCCATCTCATACAAAAACATACACAGTTGATTCCATAAACAATCTTTTGAATACAATATGGACTGCGGAAAACTTATGCCAATCCAGAAGGAATTTTTTTTGACAGCAAGAGCATTCATTGAAGAAGCAGTTGTTCAAACCTATTTAACAAGAAAAAAAGGGTAATGCTCTGTCAACTTAAGTGTGTATTGAAGTGACTATTTGACACCCAGAGAATGAACTAAAGACAGTGCTCTACAATAAAATCCCATGCTTAGCTATATAGCCATACATGTCACGGTAGTGTTAAATTGTAATTGTTTGAATTTCTTGGACTTCTTGTTGAGATTATCCACATCTCATTAATCATACTAATATCATCACTTGTTCTGAGTTTGTGCTGTTCACTCTGAGTGGGTTATATTAGATATAAGGAAAATGCACTGAGGATGATTAGTTTGGTAGGGCAGTACTAAAGGTAAATCAAGATACATACCCAAACAGGCAAACACAATTTGTATTTATGCAAATTCTTACTGTTAATATTTGAGAGATCAAGAATAAGTTATAGCAGATTAAGGGCATCTTGGCTTTTTCTGGTGCAAGCATCATTGGCTTTTATTGAAAGGGACAAACCAATTGACGAATGAACTATAATTGTCTGAAAACCAAAAAGATGAAATATGGATTCAAAAAGCAGAATTGCATAATGATTATTAATACCATGATGTCACACTTTTAAAAGCCTAATCTTTATCACTATAAAGATATCAACAAGAGCTCTTGTTAAATGTAGCACATTCTCATGACTGGAAATTATATCCATCAGTAGGTATGGTATTATACAGTAATAACCAACCTAATTTGAGACACCAAGTCATATATACTTCATAACAATTGATCAAGACATCAAATTTAGCTCTAATTTTGGATTTGGATACTGTTTGATGAAACTGCTAATCCACTTTCCCTAAAGGCCATATTTGTTTTGGGTATGACATTCTAAGTATTTTATTTTTCCAATTATCAATGCAGCACGCTTATTGGATTTCTGCAGCTGCACATTTTATACATCAGCCAATCAACTGGATTTGTTCATTTGGACATTGGTAAATTTATTTGAGAACTTATCCCATAGCTGGTTCTTTAGCCAGAGGTTGGTTGCCAGTTCAATTCTCAATAAGTCTTCAATCCTGTCCATAACACTGAATCTTAAAAAGTAGTAAATATGCAAACAAACTCAAACACTCAATCAAAATATGCACACATTTGCAACAGGAAGAACCTGCTTTGATCACCTGATATTTTTCAGAAGAAATAAATCACTATACTGTATAACTGTAAAGCGCTTTAAGGAAAATCCGGATTGAAAAGAGGGGAAGAAATCCTAGAATACAAAACAAAACCAACGACGAATTATTGGCGATTAAACGGGCCACATGGGGGATTTGTAAGCTGATTGTCTCTTTACCTGTTAACCCAAATGTGCAAGAAAACATAGACCCGTATTTCCGACAATACATATATCAGCTTTTCCATAACAGGGGAAGTGATCATCTACAGACGATTGATATTGAGGGAAAGAAATAATTTATGGAATTTCATCGATCCTATCCTCTCTCTTTTTTCTTTTCAAGAAATGGTTATGAATGAAAATCATCACTCTGATCAACCATTTTATGTCAAATACAAAAACCACGAAAATTAACCAAAACAGAAATAACTTTGAGCAACCACACTTCCATTGATAACCACAGAAAACAAACAATACACATTTATTCATAAACCAATACTATTTATTGATAGTTAATTATAAACATTCATACCCGAAGTAGAGAGCTTTTGGGAGAGGTCATGCCACCAGTTTGATTCATTCCCATTTACTGAGGCTTCTGCAGGAACACCAACATCTCTTCTCCTCTTCTTGCTAAATTTTCTTGGAGGTGCCATAATAAACCGAATATACAGATCTGAGACCAGCAAAAGCTTAAGAAAAACTATGTATCTTCCTATTGGAAGTTGGAATAAGCAATGCCAACTGGGGTTGCAGGAGTGGGCAAAGAATAAAGAATAAATGATGTGAACTAAGCCGAACAGGATAATTCCATCACCAAGAAGAAAAGAGGACGGGTGGAAAGATGAGATAAATCCTTGTTCTCTTAGTCCTTACTGGGGAAACTGCCCACTGTGTAAAGCTAAGACAAGAAAAGTACCTTTCAATTAAACCTGGACACTTTAAACATCTACACGTTGTTTGAATCAATATGTAGTGGAGACAGCTACGGTTCCATGATCAATGCTATAAATAAAGACAAGGGATATCAAAATGTTAGTGAATTCGTAAGCTTGCACATAAGTTGACTAGGTATATTTATTGGAGTTGAAGTCATTCGTGGTATTTTTAGCACAAGGTATAACCTAACGTTCCAAATTATCACAAGCTGATAACCTTTTGGCATATGTGCTTCAATCTCAAAGGTGTTTGGTGTAGTGGCTTACATCATGTGAGTTTAGGCAATAGTTACTCATTATTATTAAAAAATAAATAAAAATTACTCACTATTTACGAGGTATTATGATTGTATTGTGAATATAATAGATGAGATGTCGATATCAATCTTATTTGTTTTATATTTGTAGATATTTATTTTAAAAATTTATTTGGTATATTATATGTATGTTTATTGGTGTAGAGTTTTTAAGATGCAAGAGTAATTTTACATCATTCAAAAATATTTTTTTTTGTTTGTTTGTTTGTAAGTTTTTATTTACAATTTAGTCATCTATTAGTTATCAAAAATTGTACTATTTTATTTTATTTTTTATTTTTTTGATGGAGGTCATCCACAAATTATTTGTAGCTACCCGATATGGGAGTACGAGCCTTCTTGCGTTGAACCTCTTTGGTTAAGAGCCAAGGACTGAGGGCTATCCATTCCGCCAAATTCGCTCGAGGCACGATCCCGACCTCATCCCTTTTTCAGTGTCGGAGCCTTTGCACTCAGCAAGACTTGATCCTTGGTGGGCTCATTTAGAACCTTTCAACTTCACCAGTAGACCAAGGGCTCATTGACAAATTGTACTATTTTCATTGTAGTTGTTTATAAAATATATACTTGACATTGATTTTACAATTTTGCATCTATTTTTTAGGATTAATTGATCACCATAAAGTCACAATTCAATCCATGTGCAAGTTTTGTCGCTTGCTTTAGCTGTTTTGTTGATAATTATTCAATGTAACATCTTATTTTTCTTAATTCAATATAAAAACAATAATTCAAACTTTGATTTACTATTGAGCATATAATGGTAGACATCCAATTTCGTTATTCATAGCTTTCAACAACTTTTTAAAGCGTGCAATAATAAAGGAACACATTGCAAGATGCATTAGACTTAGGAGAGCTTATGGTATGACTCATGTCAAGACTTGTTAATCCATGATCATTGTATTCATTCTAGAAGATTCTTACACATGTTTAGTTGATTGCATGTTTCATAAGGCATCAAACTATGCACCACCTTGTGGTTGACTCAAATCACTCTTAAGGCTACAAGTTGTTATTTAAACCTTGTTCATGATCATAAAAAAGTAGTTAATATAATGGGAAAAAAATAGTTTAGTTTTGAAAGCTTGGCATCGACATTATATTGTAATATCTTTCAAATTTTATACTTTTTACATTTTTAATCAAATAACTATGGCCTAGCATATTAAGAGTTCCATTGTGGTAGATTGTAATTCATCCTTGACTAAGAATCAATAAGGATCATATTGTTATTTTGAGTTTCATTGAGTTCGTTTGTGTGTTGTTTCATTTTGTTGCATGGTTGGATAATCCTTCATTGGATCCTTTATCCATGATTGTACGAGTTGGTAGATGATCCAACATCCCTTGAATCTTTTACCATTACCAATTAAAAATAATGACCAAACAAATTTTATATGATTGTTATGTAAGCTTTGCTTTGCTTTATGATCAATTAACATACAAATCAATTCAACCAACTATTATAATGTAAAAAAAACTTTTTTTTCTTAAATTGATTCCTTAAAATTTCACCGTGAAGCTATAACAATTGCAACCAATAAAAACATAGGTAACTTTTAGAAGGATTTTTTGTAAGGAGCCCTCACTACTAAGATAAAGAAAAGAGTGAAATAATAAAAATAAAAGTAGAGGCTACAAAAATTTAAAAGCATATTTGTAAATGGGAACTTGTGGAGATGTTAACACAAGATAAGAGAAAGTGGGTGAAAACGATGAGTAGCTTATGTATTTGTTGCTTAAACACAACACAATTCAATTATATTTATTTATACATCTCAAAACTTTTTTAAATTTATTTTTAATGAGTAAAATTAATTCATATTATTATTTTTATATTCAAATTTTAATTTCTGAATTTGTATTGAAAGTTTTTTCCATAAAAATATCAATCACTAATCATTATAGACAAATTGTGAAGTCTAAGAGTTCTTCTCATAAAAATATCAATCACAAAATGTTATGGACAAATTGTGAGGCTTACTACAACATTTCTTATTCTTAAAAATATTTGAGAATGGGGAAGGTTAATGCTTATATGGTTAATCTTTACAAATATTTTATCTCTAGGTTGGTGTTAGCTAACCAAACTTATATGATTTAAAAAATTAAATTTAAAGAATTGTCTATTCAACTTTTGGTGAAGTCTCAGGATAAAGTTAGCAAAATTGATACTAGTATTTTTTTAAAAAATATTCTATTTTTAATCATAATTTTTATTTATAAAAAATATATTTTTATCAAGTTTTATAATTTTTAATAAAGAACAAATCCTTCTACATGTATGCACTTAATTGGTTGCTAGATCTACCACCATATTTCATATACTCTTGTTAGGTTGGTACGAGATATCAAATTTATAATTTCCTTTATGGTATTGAGATTCAAATATTAAATTTTTTGAGAAATTTTTTTATTAACTTGGTCTCCATGACAATACTTAGCAAAAACTTGAAAAAATAAAAAGTAATGTTAAAAAAACTTTTAAATTTGTTCTTTTGAAAATATTTGAGTTATTTTTTAATTTTATTTCCCTAACTCAAGTGACAAGACTTGCCAACTTCATTTGTCAAAATTATGAGTCTCAGTCACATGCTTACCAAGCCTTCCATCCACTCAAATGTCATTAAGTGTTTGAGTTAGTAGCAAAAGGATTTGGCTATTTATTAACCTATGTGGTTTCTCAAACCTTGGATAAGGGGATCACTCTTCCTAACTCTCCCAACCATTTGTTTAATGGTCATTTTGTATATGATTCATTCCTCACCCTCATTAAAGATGAAAATAATGTTAAACAAGTTATTCAATGCCTTGACATTTTCTACAAAGCCTTTGGTTCTAGTATCCAATGACAAAAGACTCGATGTTATAGGCAATATTTTCTTCCTACACCAAATTGGCTAGATAATTTAGGTTGGAAATAGATCGATTATGGGGAGGTCTTCTCAACTACTAGATTACCAAATCTCTTTCTTTGGCTAGTAAATTCTAGATTTACTCTACAGTGTTGGCTACCACTCATGTTTATTACTCTTTTTGTTGGATTCCTTAGAAAATCTCTTCTTTAAAGATTAATTTTTTTATTATACTTTATTTAGGCATACAATAATGGGATTCAAGGATTTCATCATGCTTCTTGGGAATTATGTTATCTCTCGTACAATGTTGGTGGCTTAAGATTGCTTTCAATTCATCAACAAGGTATTGCCTTATACGCTAAATATATTCTCAAGGCTCTTGAGGGAAATGAAGCCTAAAAAATTATCATCAAGCATTACATCAATTTAGGTGTGTCTTCTAGATTACCAACTTGGAAAGGGATGGATCTTGGTAGTCCCCTCACCATGAGTAAAAAAAATCATGTTCAAGGCACTTTTGTCATCAAAATAATTTGGAAATCCTAGGAGGATATCAAGCAGATTTTCTAGGTGGGAAACCATTTTTGAAATGGCCTTTTAATGACTCAACAATATATATTTGGTGATCTACACTTATATCTTTTCAAGACCAGCCTTTAGCCAAAGTTCTAAGGATCCACATCTTGAAATTCTTCAAACGAGGCATTAGAATATTGTTGGATCTCATTAATAGAAACACTAAGAATTTTCTTTCTTGGCTAGAAATTAAAAGGAAATTTAGGCTATCTAATCAAGTCCAAGAGACTTTTCAAATTGTTATTGATTCTATCCCCCTAGATCATTATAAAAATTAGCATTAATTCTTCCAAGACTTGATGAAAGGATTGGAAATGGTGTCCTAATACACCATTTTGTAATCAAAATCCTCGTAAAGGATATTTGTGACTTTCTCCTCATCTTCCCATGGTTGTTCAACTAAACCATCGTAGGAAACTTTAGTCTTCTCTTGGTACTTGACATTTTCAATTCTAGGCTATCTAATTAGCAATTCTTGAGCCTAAATTTGCCCATTTTTCTTAGTGCATTCTTTATCAAGGCCTTCTATCTAGTTCTCTCTTAAAATATTTAGAAGTTCCTAATCCTCATTATTTTTTTGTGGAAAATTAGATATTATTGTAATGGCATGAATTTGCAACCCCTTGCCAATTCCTCATTTATGCTATCTCCTACCTTAGAGAATTAAATTCGATAATGCAATTCATATTTTCACCACCTTCCCCTATCCACTTGGCAACTATTTTTTGTGTTGGTGGGGGATATTCTATCTAGGATGCTAGTGCAGCACACAAACATCTAAGTGGCGCGCTTCTGTCCTAGAAGGATTCCCACCTTTGGAATTCACAAAGGCATTGCACTCCTCCATTGGACATGAAGTGTAATGTATCCTACCCTTCGAACCGAATTTGAATGACTCTTTGTCTTCAATTTTCACTTTTCAAATAGCTATCTCATTCTTTCTTGGATACTTCTAGATGATCTTCACACTTGGGACTACTCTATTCACTCTTCTCACTCACTTTCAACTCCTTCAAGCTCCACCACCTCCATTGAAGCTACAAGTTGATGCTTTGTTGGTTTAATCTCTTTTTTGTTGTAGAAACATTGGTCTTTGAAAGCTTGTGAGCTCGCTCCTTCTCCCATTTTCCTTGAGTGCATGTGGTTGAAGGTGATATCATTCCATCCTCCTTTTACTTTGCATTATCATTTTAATATCATAGCATATTGTTGTTCAACATATTACTTGGTATTCTCTTTTAATATATTTCCTTTATCATCTTTCTCCAATCGTTGCTATCTAGTTGTCCGTGGAGGTGGAAACACCAAAGTGGGGGATTGACTGCGGTAGTCCTCTAAACATAGCTCCCCACTTCGTCTTCTATGTGCATGTTCTTGTTGAGATGAATATCTTGAAGATATCAACTCATGGGTAGGAAGGTGCACTTTCTTCACACTTCTTTATTATTTCATAATTAGATTTAGTCTTAATGTTATCTTCTCAATATTCTGCTATGTTGCTATTCTTTGTTTTTGTCATTACATCAAATTGCATCCATTAGGTCGTTAGTAGGTTTTCCTTAGTTTTTTTTATTGTACTTTATGCTTTTTTTCCATACAAACGCCAGCACACCATCGAGATGTCAACACATCGTGGTGTCATCCATGCCCCACATTGTAGTCCCCTGGCAGTGAGCTTTCTAAGTCATAGTCCATACTCTAGAAACTTGCTCACCTAACTTCCTAAAACATTTGGGCTTGTAAAAGGACAATAGTAATTTAGTTGCTCTTCCTTTCAACCTTTAAACCTTGAAATCTTTTGAAACACTTTGTTAGCTTGAGGTAGATCAGGGAAGTCTATTGTTCTAGACCCTTCCATGACTTGGGGTCCTGAGCAGTCGGTTCCCCTCCTCTACATTTTGTTGAACCCAACATGAAAAAAGTAGTATTTGTCCCCTTGTGTGGGGACTCCTCCTCTCGTACCTTGTGTGGGTTGCAAACTTGAAGGTTGTGAAACTTTATGAGCTTTACAACTCAGTCTACAAATTTTGGGTACGTTTTGTGAAGGAGTGTACAACATCGACACCTAGGAATGAATTTCTCAAAGGTCACTACTGGTTTCACTTCATAGGAGATGGTCTTAGGGGGTAGAGATGAGTTTCTTCAACAAAACCACTCATCCCCCTGCCCCTCTTATTTCTCATATGACCCTGCCTTTGAATGATAATGATGCTCTTGCTATTCCTATAGAGCATCTCATGGCTTTGGATATGAGGCTATTGGATCTTGCAAATCATTTGGGGAAAGAACCGAACATAGCTAGGGCCACTAAAGTTGTCAATGAGATGAGATACATGCTAGACAAAGATCGGATGGGCCTGGAGCTCCTTTGAGGTATCACCGACATAGTTGAAACATATGTCCCCTCATACAACTCTAGATCGAGTGTTACCCAAGGTTATGGGTTTGAAGCCTTTGGAAGGCAGGTAGAAGTTTCGATGCCCATTACCTTGAAATACATGGTCGAATTAGGCCCTTCTATCAACATCACCTATGTGCCCAAGGAACCTCTGATCGTCAAAGTAAACATAATCCCTCTTAGTTTCAATGCTATCCCTTCTAATCTTGGCGATGGAAAACATGGGGGCCATGCTGGCTCTATCAGTGGAAGCCTAAGTGGAAAAAGGGGTGATAGTTCTCGTGGCTCTGGTGGTTCTAGTGGCAGTTCCACTAGTCATATTTCATCATCTGACGTCTTTGCAAAATATGGGCCAGATGTAGAATGAGTTGGCAAACCTATCCTAGGCCACCTCCCAACCGATCTTCCAACCTTTTGTCACACCCTGTCTTGTTGTTACTGGGTTACTTTTACCTTCATGGGTAAATAGGATGATGAATGCAATCATGATTTTGATATGTTTGTTGAATGAATGAAATATTGGAATAGGTATTAAGATATTATTGCTTTGGAAGAGTAATTATGTTTACATTGATGAAGAAAATGTATTGCCATATGAATATGATGATGTTTTATGATGCATGTGGATTTATTATGAACATTTAACTACCATTGCAAATTTTCTAAGTTGGTTGCAGGGACAAGTTCAATCCTTTGGAAGGGAGGGGAAGTATCACTCAGGAGAAGAACTTAGTCGGGTAACCAGTAACGAAACCTAACTAAGCTTACACAAACACTCACAGTAGAATGGTTTAGTCTAGTCATTATGTTGGGAATTGGTAATTCATCCTTAAGTATGATGTGTTTACATTAGTAAGGGTCTTGATTATTGTTGAGTGCATTCTTGGATGATGTTTATATGTTTGGATCTTATGAGTTCTTCCTTATGTTACTATGCTTGATTGATGAGGTGAACATATGTTGAATGTATATATGCATGCATATGAATGTCAATGATAGACCATACACATGGAGGAGCATGTACATAAGAGTACATAGGTAGATGTACCTATGCATGCTTATGAGTGGGTAGCTTATGAGCATGGTGTTATCAAAGGGACAATATGACATGTATGCATATATACATCACATGTATATTTCGGATCAAGAATATGGTAATTGTATGTGTGTTTGATTGTGTAATCAAATGTAAATATATAAATATAAGATATATACATATATACATATGTATACACGTGTTGATATATATGTATAAGTGACAAATGGAAATGTCCATACAAATATATCAATATATGTATACGTACGTATACATGTACATAGAGGAATATATATATATATATATACAATACGATATTATTTATATGTGTGAAATGTTAACTTGACTTATTCATTTGAATATCAAATGTATACATATTTAGTTGACATGGAATATATATATATATACATATACATATGTATATAGCATTGAGGCTATTCATTGATATATATATGTACATATATATAGATGTATATATATTTATAAATATATATGGTAGTAATAAAGGTTGATTTGTATATATATTATGCAAAAGTATTAGAGGCCAATATATACATGTATTATGCAAAAGATAAAGGTCGATTTGGAGTTTATAAGTCATGTTCGATATCATAAAAAAGGCATCACTATTTTATAGTAGCACATTACTTATACATTGGAACCCATTTATCCAAAAGGATAAAAGGTGATGGAAATAGTAAACATCAAAGCTTGCTATGTAAAGTACTTTAAACGCATGATAAAAGAAAATAAACCACAACAATAAACATGCTTGGTCAAAGCATAGTTTGAATGCTATTTTAGAGGAGTTGATTCATCCTTTACCTGTTGAATAGTCTATGACAAGTCGATAGAGATATGTGTTGCCTGTTAAATATGGATTGTTTCTTTGGTTAAACCTGCGCCAAAAGAATAGGAAAATGGCTAAAACTTGGCACCATTATATGAATACTCTGTTCATGTAGAAGTCTATCATATTGGAAATTTGATTCTCATCTTTTGAGCATGTGCATATTTGAAATAGTCTTGTGTTGTTGTCAAGCAAAGGAGGTTGATCTGTAGAATACCAAGTTGAGTTTTCACTTAGAATGTTGCCACCTTTTTGCTGTGAGAGATGAGTCCTCTTGCATGCTTGAGTGGTGTTGATTGGCATACCTTTTCTTTAGGCATCGTTGTCTCATTATTTAGTATAAATAGATGAGCTAACTCTCTCATTTGGACACACAATTAGTAGTTTCATTCAATTGCTTTTATTATGGAGTTGTATTTTCTAGAGATAGAGTAACTTTGTGAGCATAAAGAAGGAGGTTATTGTGAGGTATTGCATTGAGTGGTTTTAAGTGTTTTGAGGAGAAGCTTGGAAAGCTATCTTGGGAAAGGAACAAAGTATAGAACCAGTTAGGTCAATTGGATTATAACGTAAACATACATATGATTCTATCATCTTAATGTTTACTTATTTTCATGAAAGATTGAATGTCTTGATTGTTTGCTTAGGAATCGTATTAGATTGATTGAATAGATAAATGATCTATTTTCTTTATGGAAGGAAAAGAATCATGTAGCTATGATTTCCTTATGAGTGTCATTATATATACTCCATATTAAGGAGAGAATGTTATCATCAGTATTACATACTAGGATTGGTAAACATGAATAGCTTGAGAAGCTATTTGATACATAGTTACTCGCACGATCTCATTTAATACATGCTTGAGAAACCTATTTATTAGGTTAAGTGAGATACCCTATATGGGGATTCTAATGATGTTTCTATCATAGATAGTCTACACTACATGCATAATGTGAAATATACCAATATCATGAAGTGACTTAACATTGTAAGCTTATTATGCTACGAAACCTTAAGAATGATAAGGTTTAGCAATACATCAATAGTAATGGTATGAAAGATATGTTAGGATGTGATGTCATACAAACCACATCAATAATTTGTACTTGAATGGTCACTTGATCATTACTTGACTATTGAATGAAACCCTAGGTTGAAAGTAACCCATGTGGGTCTAGAAGTACATTTGATTAATGATTGAAACCCTAGGTTAAGAATTAACCATTAGGTTGGAGTATATACTTGATTACCCATTGGAACCAATAGGTTGAGAATAACCTACTAGGATGGATTATGTAGTTGAGATTTGTTTAAAATACTTAAGTTTAGATTATCCTACACAATCAGACTAATTGTTGATTATAGATTATATCCATGATTAGGGTATACTAAGGTTGAGACTCACCTATGTGGTTAAGTAGATCACTTGAGCTTATGATATACTATATGTTTGGAGAAATAGGTGGGATTACCTATTGAGTTAGAGTTTTTACTTGATTAGTTTCTTCACACTCTTGATATGAAGTCATATTGTTGACAAGATTCTACTCTTTTGAATAACTCTTTTTACTAAGGAGATTACACTCTTGAATGAAATCATCTATTGATATGATTATTTTTCGATTGAGTTCATTCATTGATGTGGCTATTCTCTTGATGAGAACCACCTATTAATGTGATATATTACTAAATGGAGTTATTTATTTATGAATATTTAATCTATGATTAGATGAAGCTTATGTAGCTATACTTTAGATTATAAAGTAATACTTGGGACTAGGTTGTCTTTTGAAGTGAATAACTTGTTTATGCAAAGTTAATTTGTAGACTAGGAAAGCTCATATGTTATACTTGGGATGGGAATATCCATTGAAGGGTGTAACTTATGCTTAGGCTTTATTGGTAGAGATACCATTGTGTTTTGGGAAAAGGCTAATAGGTTATTTCTGAGGTTAGGGATTACCTATGGAAGGAAATGACCTAAGCATGGTATATGAACGGTCATAATCCAAACTGAGCTATAGAAGTGTATGTGAATAGGATGATTGTCACTTGAAATACTAGGTGAGAATACTTTGGCCAAAGTAGTGTAATTTGCCACTGGTTGCACTATCAATTCACCATGTTCCTTTAATGCATTCTAGTTCAATATTTTCATACTCGTAGGGGAAATGATTGTATGATTAGGTTTTGGTTTGTAGGAAAAAACACTAAGCTCAAATAGGCTATTGGATGGGATTTACCAAATAATATCTTCATCAAAGGGTAGGGCCATCTTTTCATATGTGGCAGATGTGCGAGGGACTGCATTTTATTCAATGGTTGGTAGAAAAGTGCTTGAGTGATGTTTCTCCTCATTAGATGGAGGCTGAGGTTTGTAGATGTTTGTGCCAATATTGGGAACAATAGGAGTGTATGCACTAGGGAGCAAGGACATCCATAATGTATGCACCAATGCAATGACATCAAGACTAGTTTGTATATCTATTGCCAGATTAAGCTCAAAAGAGCCATTTATGTATCTTGAACCCATTTATATGGAAGGATGTAATCTTGAATGATAAACTTGAGTTTATTCAATATGAAATTTATGTTATGGAAAGATCTGTGAAATTACAATGAAATGAAATAAAATTTTGGAAATAATGTTATTTCAAATGTGCTTGTAATTTACATTATGGAAAGAAAATTTTATTGCTATGTTATGGCATCATGAATCATTCACTTAACGTGAAATCATTGGAATTTTATTGAGTAGAATAACAGGGTTGTTAGACCTTTCTTCCATCATATTCCTCTTTTGATAGTGATTTTGAACACTCCCTTCCCCTAGGGAATGGAGATTCTTAAATTTGAGAAATATGGTGGTAAGGGAGACCTGTAGACATGCATTTCACCATTCAATGTGATGTGTACAAACTTCTTTGAGCATGATTTCTTGATGGAAAAGTTATTCCCTAGATCTCTCAAGGACACAACACTAGAGTGGTACTGTTCCTTACTTAATAACTCCATATTCTCATTTGATCAGTTGGTGAATCAGCTTCTCTGACAATTCCAGGTGAACATTAGGCCAAAGATGGCCTTTTTGAATCTCATCTGACGTAAGCAGGGAGAGCATGAGAAGATAGCTAGCTTCATTACTCAATATCAATCACTATTCTCGTAGATCTCTTACTCTCTACCCGACTTAGATGTGCATAAGGTTTTCATCAACAACCTACAGAGGTCATGGCAGGAGAAGTTCACCTTGAAGAAGTACCATTATTTTGCGCACTTGTGTGCAGCCCTATAGGATTACCAACAGACGATTCCCTAGTTTGGGGGATCTTCCTTGCTTTCCCATCATGAGGGGAGATCCATCATTTCAATCTCTAGTAAGGGTAAATCTATTGCGAATGTTGTCATCATGTCTAGTGATAAAGGCCTCAAATGTAACAAATAGTTCACAAAGTTGTTTGAATCCTACTCTATCTTGAAAAAGTTATTGAAGGATAAGATCATAACTTTTCTAGATCCTCGACCCCTTACCGAGCCCTACCCTGATTAGTATGAAAAAAATACGTTCTGCAAATACCATCAAATTAATGGACATGATACTGAGCGGTGCATGTTCCCGCGTCATGAGATATAGGATCACATTGACGACAATACCATCCACCTCAATGGGAAAAACTAGAATGTGAATAAATCCATGGAAAAAGCTAATAGTGAGTTGCAGATTTACACAAACCCTTTTCCATCACACTTTGTGAACTTGATTGTTGAGCCTTCAAACCATTTCGAGGAGTAATTCCCTACCCATGATTAAGCTAATAAAATGCTACAAAGTAACTAAATAAGAGGTGTAAGTAATAAAATAGAATAATTTAAGATAAACTAATAAATTTAAAACTTGTCTAATGTTATGAATTAATAAGAATAGTGATGAAGTATTGTACACTCCAAATGAATAATTTTTTTTTTCCTTTTTAAAATCAATCATTATTGTTCCAACTTTACACTAATTGACAACACCATTTGTATTCATCTAAACTAAACACAAACATGGAACATTAAATCTCCACAGTAACATAATCTTTGAGAACATTCATATTAGTATCAGGACTACCTTTATTTGTTACCCTTCCAAATAATACTATCTTCAACACTCTATATTATTCTACCACCCCCATTAAATACCCATTTAATATTATCCCTATATTTATTTATTAAAGATAGCATTACCAACTTCACACTTAACATTATTGTTAGTTATATATAATACCAAGTAAATTATTACTCTTTAACAAGGACACAAATCTGAAAAATAAAAGAATGAATTAAATCAACAATTTGGAACTAATATTTCTAGGAACTATTCAATTAAGGCTCTTAATGGATAACTAGATACTAATTTAAAAAAAAACTAACTTAAGAATCCATGAAAGGGATTTTACTCATTTTTCTATCTTGTTGAATGAAGAGTTCCTTCAATTTTCTCATGTCTTCACCTAACTTGGTTTTTTCTATTTTAATCTTTATCCTTTTAATTTCTATAATTATCCAAGATAAAATCAACTAACATTATCGTCATTATTTCATTTTAACAAGTAGAGTATAACACCTTCAACCATAATTGAACTCCAAATGAAAAAATATTCATAGGTTCTTAATAACTTTGCAAACCTTCACAAGATCAATATGTTTCTCTCTTGAAATCCATAGGTTGAAAGTCCCATGATAATCTTTCGTTTTTAGCACATGTACCTGAAATACAAACTGTAGACATGTAAAATGTCATGATTGATACTAGATATCTTATTCTGACTAACTAACACCATTCTTCTAAAATCATCTCAAATTGATCAATTAATTGAATAATCAACATTATTTAATTAAAATCAACAAATTCATCTATTAATCAAATAATTAAATTTATTGATTAATTCACCTTTCCTTTAACTAATTTTCATCAAATTTAATTAAATCACCCTACGTCTTCTTATTTGATTAAAATCAATTAAATCAAATACCCCAAACCCCCTAACCTCTTCCAATTAATTAATTAATTCTAAATCACCTTCTAATCATCATTAATCAAATCCTCCAACTTTTAACTCTTCAAGAGTTAAATCAACCATGGTCAACTAACCAGGTTGCACATAAAATCAATTTCTTCTATTTATCTAATTCCTCAATTATCCTAACAAAGACATATTCCAAGGAATATTCCTCTCAATAACCTCTCATTCAATTTCCCTCCAAAGTTTTTCAAAAACCCTATCACATCCTCCTATATTTGTAATAAATTCTCTTACAACCTTTCAAATCCTCTTACATCCTCTCAAATCTCATTCAATTCCTCTTAACACCATTTCAAATTCTCAACTATCAACATTTACTTCTCTTCCATCCTCCTCCACTCACACATTTCCCAAAATGTGCTCCACCCTCATCCAATGAAATTGTGACACTTGACACATTCTCATTGGCTCCCAAATTATCCCACATTCACTAATTTCCTCCATTCTTCAACCCTTGGCTTCTATAAATAGAGGCATCCTTTTCACAATATGGATCCACAACTTAGAGCATTATCATTATAGGCATTTCATTCCATAGATTTTCATCATTTTCAAGCATTTTTAGCTAGATTATAGTCAATTTTATACTTAGATCATCTACACTTCATCAAGCTTATCAAAGGGATTGAGAAAGGGATTCTTTCCACATCAAAGGAGCACCACTCCCCCTATGGGATGGAGGTTTAGCTGATTTTATTTAGATTACATGCTTCATTTTGTTTAATTTCTTGTTATTTCATGTTTTCTAGTGATTTTGGTTAAAGAATTTCATAGGGAACATTGGATTTTCTTTCTAACATGTTTAACACTTGTTTTTTAATCTCTTGTTAGTTTGTGCAGGTTTGGTGTTCACATTTTGGTGCTAGAAGGAGGGATGAACATTCTAACATGTTAAATTTTACTTGATATTCCTATTTTTTGTAGATACAGGAATGTGACGATGCCTTTCTACAAATGCGAGCTCATAGAGCGCCACTTCTACTACGTTGTGTCGCATATGCACTCCTCTGTCACACCACTTTTGATTTACCATTGCATTTACACTCTTTGTCTTTTGTCTTTAAATTCTACCTGTAGACCACTGCTTTTGTAATCACACCACATTCGCGCTCTTTTCCTACTATAGAGTGTCACTTTTGCATTTAGTAGAGCATCATTTTGTCTTTTAGCACCACATTTGATAGTTTTGGAGCACCACATTTGTAGTTCAACGCCGCATTTATAGGAAGTAAGGGAGGATCAAAATTTGAAGACTTAAAAGCATTTTTTAATTCTCTCTATAATAATCTTGGGCTTCAATTTCTGCATTTCATTTCCTAGGACCAACTAGATTCAATTTGAGCTTAAAATTAACCATCAATTCAAGCTTTTTCAAGTTGGTTAAAATTGAACCTTAGACACATACTAGAATTTTGATTTCAGTCTAAAATTGAACAAGTAACTTCAACATTTGGTTTTGGTGCTATAAAAAGAACTCATTATTGCCTTTGAGGACTAAAAAGAATTCATGTTTGCTTTTTTTTGTAATCTTCTTTACAAACTCGTGTCATTTGAATGCATATGCACTTCTCTTGCACTTCACAGTGATCTTGATAATCAAAATCATTTTAGTGACATTAGGTTGTCTAAAATATTTCCTCCACATTTCAAATTTGGGTTTTTTAAAATTGAACAAATCATGCTAGTGTGAGAAAGGCATAGCGTGTGTTCTCTCTTTGTTTGTCCAATCAAAGATGATCGAACTATGAATGTACTTAATTTCTATTGTTCACCTTTAGAGGGCCTTCCTTGGTGGGAAAAAGTACTCACCCCAAGGGAATGACCCAACTAGTGACAAGCATAAGCCAAGCTCTTCCAAGCCACTATATAAATTTATGGTTGTGATGAAAATCATAAACAATGGGAAGTGGTACATGATATCTCTCCCCCAGTATCTTTATGATGCATAAAGCCCTTGTTCTAAGGGTTGGGAGACCTCTCACAAGGAGTTTATCAGTGCACCCCCTAAACTGGATGCCCTTATTACGAACCTTTGTGTAGAAGCTAAAAATCCCTAATATTTGTTGGTGTCAGGAGGTTTAACCTTTAAATCCATCCCACATACTTTCGGTTCTTAGTAGAGATGAAGATTTTGTCATGGAAGATTCATGAGAACTCAAAGCTTGGCTGACCCGTAGAAGTGAGTGTTGTGGAGGAGAGCCAGTGTGGTCAAGCTTCTAATCACTCACTTTGAATAAGCGCAACTGGAGAAATCCGAGTGGAAATTCATTAAAATATAGCAATTTCTATCCTAGGTTTGTGCAATCTGTGAGTCAGTTACATACTTTTCTTGGATCCAAAAATATTGAAAACAAACATTCAACAAGGTCCTCAAATTTCAAACCCTTTAGAAAGAGAAAATACCTTTGAAAATTCCAAGTATTATTACTTGTCCCTAAGGATTCTATCCTTAGAGGCTTCTAAATATTTGGGCCTATATCTCAATTTTCTCTCTCTAAAGTCAACATTAGGGAACTATTGCCTTGATTCTCTTGATTTCCACAAAATGGACCTTGTGGGATGAAAAGAAATTGAGACATAGACATTCAGTCTGAAAAGCTAAGCAAGAAAGTGTTAAAAAGAATCCATTAAGCAAAGATAAAAGACAATTGAAACCCACACATGTGTTTGTTCAAATGATTTCCTGCAAGAGCAAAATACCAAAACCAAAGTCTATCAATCATCACAAGTGTCTTAGTCCAAGAAATTTCAAGAAACATCAGTCTATACTTTACCAAGTTAGAGAAAGATTGCTCTATAACTTTTACAAACGTGCATAAAAGGACAACCCAAACTTGTACTCATTCTATTATTGTCAAATTCCAACTCTCTTCCAACATTTCAAGTATCTCACTTTGTAGAGTTGAAAAAGTTCTTAGAAGTATAGCATGTTCTTCAATACCCAGGTCTTGTAAGCAAAAGTCTCTCTAGGTTCACCTAGGATCAAAATCAACACTTTCATCCATCCCAAAACATCAATCAAATCCCCTCTCACAAACAACTCTTAGAATCTTAGAAAAAATACTTCATGCTAGACTTTTGGTAATCCTTCAAATCAAAACTCATCTTGTTTCACTAAGTGTGTGTGGATGAATCCTTCTTCATAAACTTAGTTAAATTATCACCTTGTGGAAAAATTGAATCCAAGATAACATCCAACATATTGGGGTTTATAAATTCATTATCCAAAATTCAAATCAAATCCAAAGTCAACAAATCCAAAAATTCCTAAAGTTTAGTATCCCTCCAAGGTTTCTTAAGAGTTCAATCATTCACATCATCCATCTTTCATCACCACCATTTGATCCTTAACATCTTAGATTTTCTTTTTTGTACATAAAGTTTAGACCAACCTAAGGAGTTAGAGGTTTACCTCCCATATTCCTAAAAGTTGATCCTTATTTTATGGTCCAAACTAGATCTAAACACAAGAAAAACATGGAAGCAAACAAAGAAACATCCACTTCAAGTGACTTGAGTCAAACTACACCTGAAATCAACCCCATTGGATCTAGCAATCCCCCACTCAACCTTCCTCAACTACCACAAGATCTTCAAGAGGGAGGTTTCCAAGTGGAGGATGTCACCAACAATGCCCTAGGAATGACTCGAGACAAAATCATGGAGATAGTTGAAAATCCTGAAAATCACAAGATTGCCAACACAATGATGAGACTTAATCCTTCACAATACATGTTAGATGTTAGCATTAGCAAAGGAAGGGGCTAAACTACCTTATAATTATGATGTGATCACTATTGTGTAAAAAAATCTTGGGATTATGCCACAAGTATCATTCACACCTTCTTTCCAAAATGTCATCCAACCCATCATACAACCAACATCATCTCATGATCTAAGTCAACCTATGGTTACCAAGGGGAGTTCATTGCTTCAAGATCTTCAAATGCATCGCCTTGTAAATAACCAAGAATTGGATGAAAAAACCATCTTGGGTCTACCACATACCATTCCTCAAGATCCAAAGCATCCATACATTCCACTCATTTTTCATGACACCAACCATTCTTCCACTTTCACCGCATCACCGACATATTCTCTTGATATGCAAGTCTCTCCCCATGACTTCACAAAGAAAAGTGGGTCTATTTGGACAAGGGGGAATCATTGATGCCTCATCATCACTTCCTCAAGAAAACACACCACCCATCTTCCCACCATTTCCCCCTCCAACATCAACATCCACACCAATCCTTGGTTTAGGGTAACCCCCTTTACCAATCATCAATCAACCAAATTAAAACAATCCTTTGATCATGAATCAAATCAACATACCAAATCCTCCAAGTATGCCACTGATATCGCAACACCAGGTGGCACCAATCCAAACAATACAATCAATTGCTACACCATCTATAACACCTCAAAATGTGGTCTCTCAAGGACCTAGCATATCAATTGCACCATCTACCGCACAACCCATTGTCATCACTCAAACACCTCAACAACCACCTCAACAAAATCTCATCATAATATCTCACACCATTTTGAATCCTCCACCAACACCACCAAATCCAAACATGGAAAATCAATACAACATCACACTACAAGCTACCCAACAAGCCTATCAAAAAGTATTCCAACAATTTCAAGCTCAACAAGCTACACAAGTTGTGCAACAAGCTGCTCAACAAGCATAGGCACAACAAGCACAACGGGCTACCCAAGTGTATGAAAATGCTTTATTGCAACAACAACAAGCCACCCAAGCTGCACAAGCCACATAGGTTGCACAAGCTATGCAAGCCACACAGGCTACCCAAGCTGCACAAGCCACCCAACAAGCTCAAGCTTAGGCACAAGCTCAGTATCAAGTGCAACAAGTTCAAGCACAAGCTTTGTTACAACAATAGGCTTATCAACAAGCTTTGCAACAATACTAAGCACAACAACAAGCAGCTCAACTACAAGCCCAATAACAAGCATTGTTGGCACAACAACAATTGCAGGCATACCAACAAAACTTGCAACAACCTCCCACAAACACACAAAACAACCCATCTATTACTCAAGAAATCAAACCACCCCAAAACGAATTCATCCCACTACTCGATCTACAAAATGATGTGTTTGCACAAATCAAATTGCTCTCACAACAAGTGCTAGACCTACAATCGGGAAAAAAAAAAAAAACACTAGGGAATTTGTGCCCCTATCCATTCAATAGAAGCATTGCGATGGTTCCATTTGCACAAGGGTTTGAGATACCTAAATTTGGAAAATATCATGGGACTAGAAACCTTGAAGATCACATAAGGGAATTTCATGTCCACTATATGGAAGTTGCATACGACGAATCTTATTTAATGCGACTATTCCCTCAGAGTTTGGCTAGACTAGCAATGGAATGGTTCTCTTGCTTTCCTCCCATAATTAAAAGTTCCAAGAAATTGTTGACTTATTCATATAGAAATATTCATTCAACATAGGCATGGACGTGAGTCTAGAAGAACTATCCACTTTAAATCAAGCCAAGGGGGAAACATTTCCATCCTTCTTACAATGATGGTGATCCAAGTCCAATAGGAGAAAATGGGCCATGCCAGAAGAAAAAAAAATTGGTACTATCATTGCCAATCTTCAAGGGATCTTGTCCTTCCATCTGAAAATGCAATGCATCACCACATATGACTTGATCCCCAAGGCACTCAACATCAAAAGAGCCCTTATTCCAAAAGGGGGTACACCTTCTTATCAAGACAACCGTCCATCAACCAGTTACAATGAAAAACCCCACACATGGGAAAAAAACAAGAATGCCACTAACAATGGCATCGTTGATGCCAACGTTATCATCAGTGCCCCAAGGAAAAACACACAATCATATCAACAACTGCAAGTCAATAACCAAAACAACACATATTCCAACACATCATCACAACAACCCAACAATCAAGCAGTCAACATCCTGAATACTCAAGGGGGACCACCCCCAAGGAACAAGTATCCCCTTAAACAAAAACACATGCCACTTGGGGAACCAGTTGAGTTTGTCATGCAATAGGTGGTACAAGAAGACCTCATCAAGATCCCTATTTATGAAAATTATCAAGAGCCTCAAGTTAAACCACCATGGTATAATGAGAAACATCTCTATGATTTTCACAAAATTAAAGGACACATGATAGCCAGTTGCATGCAACTTAAAAATTTGATTCAGGACCTTATCGATGACAAAACCATAACCATTGAACAACCCATAGGAAATCAAGATCTCAAAATATACACGAATTTAATGCTTGATCAAAATAAGGGAAACACCAATGGTAAGGAAAAGTACAATAATGTGAACCATGTTTATGACCATATTGTTTCATCCTTAGATGAGTGGGTCACTGTTGTCAATATCAAAGGATCTAGAGCCAACTGCGAAGTCACCACACGTGGTGGTAGAATTACCATTCTAGGACCATCCCAACCACCCAAGGCATCCACCACCAATCCAAAGTCAATCCCCAATGGTTATAATGTCCTAGATCAACTAAAAAAGACCCCCACCTATATTTCCATCATGGAATTGTTAAAAATCTCACCTACACATAGGGAAATCCTAGAAAAAGCATTGGTTGCATCCACCGTCCCCACGAATCTTGATACAGACCATTCCAAGCTATGGTCATACATATCACCACACCACATCTCCTAACATTCCCCAAACAAGATTTGCTGACCCAACCATCTCACAAATGTGCATTCCATCTTGAAGTCTTAGTCCATAAGAATAAATCAAATGAGTCTTGGTGGATGGAGGTGCAGGGTTGAATATTTGTACTCTCAAGCTAATAAAGAATATGAGATTCTCTAAAGATGTCATTGAAAAAGGTAAGGGTATTCCTATCAAGGCATATGATGATCAAGAACGAGTGTCTCAGGGCACCATTCAACTCCCTATTTAAGTAGGCCCAACAATCATGGAAACTACATGCCAAGTCCTTGATCAAATTACCTTACAATATCCTCTTGGGATGCCCATGGATCCATGGGATGCAAGCTGTCGCATCCACCTTCCATCAATGTTTAAAGTTTCCTTGTCAAAATCAAGAGGTCACAGTCCATGGTGATCCCAAAGCATTTTATTATTGCAAAAATCTGGAAGACAAGTACTACAAGATCCCTCAAGTCCCGAAGAATGATGAGGGACCCGCATCTCCATATATAGACCCATCCACCCTAGCCTCCACTTTTGAGACAAAGACACCCTCCATATCAGATATCTTTGATATTAAAGTCACTATCCAAGATAATGGGTGTGGGGACTACAAAATGAAAAAGAGTGTCTTTGTAATAGGATAGTTACCTCAATCTCCTCGATCTCATGGGCAACCCCAACCGATTGTCACACCATCTCAAACCTTCAAAGCAAACCCCTCCAAATTCAAAAGGACCTAAGTCAGGAAGTGGCAGGCGAAAGGGATATATCAAGCTTATTGTACCAAGATGAAAGGCCCATACCTTATCTTCCCATGGGCAATGACAACAAAGGACTACATTTAATTCAAGGATGGGGCTATAACAAAAATGAAAAGCTTGTAAAAAATGATAAGACTTTTGGAACCCATTATTCTTAAGAAGTGCATGAAAAATCTTGGCCTTGGATGTACCCCTTTGAAGATAACCATAGGTGGCAAAAGTGCCCCAGTTAAAAAAGTCAAAGCTCCTCTTCAGTTACCAATATCCACAGGGCTAGCTACCTCTAGATAACTTTACCTTTGATATAACCGATGTGTGTGATGAGGACCCCATCACTAACCTACCCATGTTATTTAAAGATTCCTCCCTTTTTATGATCACCACCACGTCTTTTGAGCCAAGTAACTAGACCAATGAACTAAAACTTCTCTACCCCCAACTCATCGATTATGACCAATGAGGACCATCGATCTTAGACACGTTCGCAAATGATAAGGCTCTCCCAGAATTCATGGGATTCCAGGAGACTCTACCATGTGGAGATCATAAAGCTGGGTTTGAAATTAAGCTAGACACACACATATTGTGAATGGTTGATCTAGAATTGCTCAAACATCACCAAACAACCCAATGTTAGTCATCAAACAAGTCTAAAACAATCATTCCACATGCAATTCATTTAAAATGCAATGAAAAAGAAAACAAAGATAGAAATTCGAATGAAAGCTTATTGAAATCTTATTCAAAACATCCAAACCAACATCCCATGGGGGAATTGGTGCTATTTTGATGTGGAAAATAGCCCTTTCCCAATTCCTTGCAAGATTTGATGAACTTTGATGAAGATTGTGTGCTCCTTGATGAAATTCTATGAAAACCTTGATGAACAATGGATGAACTTGCATAAAATATGTAGATAATGACTTTGGCTCAAGCTGTGGGTCCAAAATCAATAGAAGAGTCCTCCATTTATAGGAAATAATGATGGAGGAATGAAAGATATGAAGAATGTGGGACTAAACATAAGCCAATGGCATTGTGCCAGTTGTCAACATGCTAGTGGAGAGAGGTGGAGCACATTTTGATCAATGTGCAAATAAATGCAATTAGGCGGAAATTTGAAATTTGAAAGTTGGCTTGTGGAGGAAGAGAGAAAGAGGAGTTAATGCCATTTGGCTCAAGAAAAAGGACTTGTAAGAGGATTTAATGCCATGTTGGAGGACAAGTCCTTGTGGGAGGGAGATTTCAAAATGGAGGAATATTCCAATGAGATGCCCTTTTGAATGAAAATAGAAGAATTTATAAATCAATTAAATTGATTTACTAGTACAAGTTGAAAAATCTAGAGGATTTGATAGATTAGAGTTAGAGTTAATTTAGATTCAATTAACTTAAATGGAGATTAGTTTGATTTGACATTTGACTTAGATTTTTTGGATTTATTTAACTGAAATGGGAGGAATAATGATTATTAGATTTAATTAAATAAAGTTTGATTTATTTAATTAAAAGGGATGTTGTTAGACTTAAATCAAATAAAGGTTAGTTTATTTAATTTAAAGGAGATAAAATATGATTTAATCAAATAAAGTGATTTATTTAATTAAAAGAGGAACATTAGGATTAATCAAATAAAATGATTTATTTAATTAGGAGAAGATAATGATTTAATCAAATAAAAGTTGATTTATTTAATTAATAAATGAATTATAATGAATTAATCAAATAGAGATTATTCAATTAAATGGTTAGTAGAGAGATTATTTAAGCAGAAGTGATGTTAGTAAATCAGGATTAGGTGTGCGAGATCAATCAGTATAATTTATGTGTCTACATTTTGCCCCTCTTTGAAGCAATGTACCTGTTGTGTTGGTTCAAAGAATAACCTTGCCAAGATCAAAATTCAAAAAAATTCTAATTTTCAAATTCCCCATTGCTGCCTTGGCAGAAGAATTACACTGGTATACTTCCTCCCTGAGAGATCGAGCAAAAATGTTAATTTTTTGATTGAGATCATGATAAAGATTCAGGATCAATTTAGCTCAGAGAGGACTAGAAAGCTCAAATTTTTGATGTAGATAGATTTGATGATGTATAGGCGGTCATCGGCCATGGATAGCCTCATGTATATTTTGATATAACACACTGATTTGATACTTTGATAGAAATGTTAGTAAAGATAGAAGAATGAGAAGAATAAGATGTATGAACCCTTGATTCTAAGAAGATGCAGAAGTCCAATAAGTCCATGAGTCATCGAGACTTTATTAGATATGATAATGAGTGATGCTGATGTTTTTCTTATTAGGCATTGGGATTTTAAAAGGGCTTACTTACCTTATGTTTGATAACACACATAGATACGATGCATCAAGGTATAAAGAACCAAGATGGCATTGTATCTAGTGAGATGTACTTTGACTTGAAAAATAGATAGGAGTATTCTTTCACACCTGACATATGAAAACCTTACTAGGATGTACTTTAGATATTTCAAACATCTCAAACCAAAACATGGAAAGACAAAACCTAACAATGTAATAGTCAACAAGTTGTCCAAAACACCTTCCATCCATACCCAATAAAGAAAGTATTTGCCAAGGTTATATTACAAGAATATCCAACAAACATAGTAGATAAAAAGATAATGATCAATGCTCCATTCATTTCTCTCTAAATCATTTTGATAGACATCATCGAGAGGTCATTGGAATGAGTGCAATAAGATAAATCAAAGAAAAGATCAAGCAAACAAACAAGCCAATGTTCTTCATACCTCTAGCCAAAGGGATGTGTTTTGAGGATAAGAATCCAAAGTGATTGCCAATAGATAATGCCCATTGTAGGAAGGATACATCCTAGGACTTGTTAGTGGATGGTGGAAAGTTGATAGGTTGTTTTAAAGACTATTGATATAAGGTTGATTGACATGTTTGCAAATGATCAAGAGTTTGATTTTGCATTTAAAAGCTTGTTGCTTCGATTTTGATTTTATGTTTGAAGTTTTCTTTTGCAATTCTTGTGGTTGTTTCTGTTTATATTGCCAAAGGGCAAGTGTGACGATTCATTTATTATGGATGAGATTATTGCAGGTGAAAGCGAAATGGGATGGATGGACTTTTTCAAATATTTGGATGTTTTTGATGTTTTGAGGCTATTTTTGGGTTTTCTGAGATTTACGAATGTTTTGATTTTCAAAATTTCCAATGTTTTTGTGTTTTATGAGATTTACGAATGTTTTTTATTTTGTGTTTTTTTTAATGTTTTTGTGTTTTTTGAGATTTTTGAATGTTTTTGGATTTTGTGTTTTATGATTTTTTTTGTGTTTTTGTGTCTTGGGAGCTGATTAAAGATTAGCCTTGCCTACATTGACGTTTAAAATGATGTAGTTTGAATGACCATGTTTTTGATGTTTTTCTGACTTTTATGAGTGTTTTTGGATTTTGATATGTTTTTTTTTTTTTGTATTGTCGTGTGATTTTGACGATTTGGATATGGATATGTGTGACGATATTAGTGCTCTGTTTTAGGATTTTGTTGAAAATTGAGCTAAGGTTGATTGATCAGATCAATGGATTGATGATGATAACATTGTTGAGAATACACAACAATGCAAGGATAGTGTTAAGCAACACGAGGATTGGGAAGGATATCCCAAGATGATGAGGGATTGATTGGATTCAATTGATGGATTGTTGATGATAACATTGTTGAGGATACACAACAATGCAAAGATAGTGTTAAGCAACATGAAGATTGGGAAGGATATCCTAAGATGATGATGGATTGATTGGATTTGATTGATTAGTATTTTGAAGCTTGATTTGGAACAAAATTTGTTTGAATGATTTGATGTGACGTTGATGTGCAAATTAGATGCGACTGATATTGACTATTTGGATTGATGTTTGATGAAAGATGAAGCTTGATAAGGAATGTATTCTCATCAAAATGTGTCATGGGCAAGTGATTTGGATTTAGGCTCACAAATGCTTTGATCAATTTGATTTTACGTTTTCCAATGTTTGGATCACCACATAAGTTGGAAGATATAAATCAGATTTATTCTTGAAGCAAGATGTAAATATCTGCCCCCAATGTCTAGCAACGTATGGAATGCCATGGGTGGATGCTTGGATAAGCATGTAGACGGATGGATATGGATTATCTTGCAACATGATAATGTGTTCAAATAGAGGATGCTCATTTGGATAGTGCTTCATGGCTTAGATAATGTTGGGTAGGATACGATCAATGAAAATGACCCATGTCAAGATGTTTACCATAAGCAAGTGTAAAGTGTGCACCAAAATTTTATCAAGATCAAGATAATTTGGAATATGGATGTAGATGGATGAAAATGGATTGGATAAAGGGTTCATGGATGAATGGATCTATTATGGATGAGATGGATGGAATGCTGAATTTATTATGGATGGGATGAGATGCTTTCACTTGAACTAGTGCACGTAGATGCTCGATTCTACACATGATGCCTGTTTGCTAGGTTTTCATCATGGTACCTATCCAAAGCGTCACCGTAGTGATTTTCACTAGAGGACGATTTTTTTCTTTACTATTTTCAATCCTTTTTTTGATTTTTGATTTTTCATATTTTTACTTTTTTTGATTTTTTTGAAAGATTTTAAGATCATGCTGAACCACCTAGTGGTGTCAATGTAGATGCTTCTGTCATGATGTGTCATTGATATCCTACTTGAAGAAGCTACTTTTCCAAGATACATGCACTTGGATGTAACTTTTGAGATTCCTGATCTACTTTGTTGATACTAGAGTTAACTCTGTCTTTGTGCTCACATTGTGATAGAGTGCATTCTGAATCCTTATGATGAAGGGTGGCTACCAATAAATGGTCAATGTAAGAATTGGATATCATGCATGGAGGTGTGGATGGTGTTGTGTGTTTAGGAATAAGAGATGGATTGGTTGATAGTTTGGAACCTTTGACTCTCCAAACTTGGGAAGATGAGAAATGATGGGTGGATACGAAAGTGTCCGTGGAATTAGGACCAAATGCTTGATATACTTTGTATGTTGCTCGAGAAGCCTGATTTTTCCTTTGTGGAAATATTTGATGGATACTTTTCTCTTTTTTTATTTTCCCCATAGTTTCTTTGACTAATGGAGTTTGATAGGGATAATCTTTCTTTGTATTCTTCAGTATCCATGTGTATTTGATTTGTCCATTATGCTTCTTAGCTTCTTTTTCTTTGATAACATTCTTCTTGCTTTGATTCACATCCTTCTTTCGATGTTGGTCCCAATTCATGGATGGGGTGATGGGTGGATGAAGATTCATGATGTGGCTAGTTGTAGTATTGGCATTAGTTTTATCATGAGGATTGTTTATGCTTCCTATGTTGATGTTTGCACTAGATAAAATTGCCCCCACTATTATAGAGGTATCAGTAATATTTTTAGATCCCTTAATTGTTGAATAACCAAGACCTTGATGCTTAGGATTACCAATAATCTACACTAGTTCTAGGACACCCTGTTTATGTAGGCCTAATCCTTTGCTTTGATAATTCATCTATTGAAACATTTTATTTGCAATAGGATATGATTTACCTTGGAAACAAGGTGCTACTCCTCTACTCTGTTGTGGATCTTCAAAGGTGATAGCTTCTTTATAAGTGATAGGATCCTCCATAAGTGGGATAACTTCCTGATTCATATCTTTGGCTTGATCTTGTGAAATATTAGATTTTAATTCTTCTTCAAGAGGTGTTGATGATTCACTGTCCACATAAAAGTCTCCCCCATGATTCATTTTTGATATGGCTTCACAAGATGTTTCTGATTCACAAATTTTGTAGAATCCTTCTTCATGACCCATTTCTAATATGTCTCTAGATTTTTCTGTATCTTGATCATGTGTACAAATGTTAAGAGTAGGAGACTCTTGTTCCTTGGTAATGATATCAAGAGTATGAGACTCTTGTTTTGAATGAAGATCATCTACATGTCCATTAGGAGTAAGCATCTCATGGGTAGATGGAGGAATATGTGCTATATGGATATGATAATCATTTGCGACATCTTGTATAGATAGGAGAGTGTCCATTAGATCATTGTAGTATCTTGGAGATATAAATTCTTTATCTTGAATGATTTCAAAATTGCTTTTGACATGCTTTGGATCAAGTTCTTGACATGGGTCAGTTTCAAAGGATGAATTGCTTACAAAGGGTTCTTGGATGTCTTCATTAGGCATAGGAAGCAACTCAATATCCTCTTGATCTGTGAGTGAATTTGGATCAAGTGTTGAGTTGAGGATCCCTTTAGTATCTGTAATCATGAGGTCAAAGGATGTCAATATGCCTTAGAGAGGACCATTGCTAAACTTTGGTAAAAGATGTTGATCATGATTTGGAATAAATTCTTGAGATATGTTCTCTAACTCATTAGGTGATGTAGAGACATTTTCAACATGATCATTGGTCGATGGATTGTGGATTATGTCAATAGGATCAAATAATTCTATCACTCCTTGAAACAAATCATTGCCAAATATTGTTGAGGGGTTTTGATCATGACCAAAAAGTGACTCTTGATGTATGTTGAGTTGATCTTCAGATGAGGTAGAAACATCTTCAAGGTGCTCATTGATGGATAGATCTTGATCATTATTTTCAACAATTGTGGTGGGGAGATTGTCAATGCTATCACTAGTGGTTGAATCTTCATCATTGTCCTTAATAGTTTTTTTTTTTTTCAATAAGGTCTTGGATGATATTTTGAGTCGAATACAATTTGATGTTGTGTGTCCCTTTATTTTGTGAAAATCACAAAGATGCTTCTCGTTATACCCTGGTGGTTTAACTTGAGGCTCTTGATAATTTTCATAAACGAGGATTTTGATGAGATTTTCTTGTACCAATTGTTGCATGATTGATTTGATTGGTTCCCCAAGGGGTGTATATTTTCATTTGTTACCTTGTGAGATTTGTACTTTAAATTGACCTTGTGGTGATTGATTTTGGAGATGTGGTGGTTGATCTTCAACATGCGGAGGTTGGGTTTGTTGTTGATGTTGTTGATCTTGATATCCAACCTCTTGACATTGGAGATATTGTTCTTGATGTGGTTGTGGACACAACTCAATGCTTTGATGACATGGTTTAACCAATTGAAGAGTGTATTGATTTTGGGGCAGAGATGTCTCTTGGTGGAATGAATCAACTATTTTGGTAAGTGTAGCAATTTGATCTCGCAAAATTTGATCTTGATTTTGATCTTGACATCCTTGATATAGTTGATTTGGTTTTTGTTCAAGCAGATTTGAAACATATACTTGTGGTGTTTGTATGGGATCATGGACAAATTGATTTTGGACAATGTTCTAATTTGGGATGATGTTGCTTATAGGTTGAAATTGAATATTGTTGTGGTTGGGAATCACATTGCCTTGATTTAGGTAACTTTGATTTTGCATGGTATTACCTTGACTTGGATCAATACATGGAGTTGTTAACATATTGTTTGGACTTTGAACAACATTTGTATGATTTGCAAACATATTTATCCCAAAGTTTACAAAGTGAGGATTTGAAATGTTCATGCCTGGTAAACTTGTACTTGGTATATTCACATTTGGCATGTATGGATTTGGTGGGATAATGTTGTTTGTTTGAAGACTAATGCATTGATTTTTTGGTTGATAGATTTGTAGGTTTGGACTTTGATTTAAATCTACCATAGGGAAAGGTGTTCCAAAATTTAGATTGGGCATACTAACATTTGTTGTACCATTGAGGTTTGTAGGAGATAATGATCCCATGTATAGATTGTATAAATGTGAGTTTTGATAATCAATTGGCATTGTAAGGCTTTGATAGTTTGGTTGATTTAGACCACTCATGATGTATGAATCAAGTTTATAATCCATGTTTTTCTTGTGTTTTGACCTCATTGAAAAAGTGAACCTCTAAGTTGTTTAGGACCAATGATGAGATGAAGGATGAAAGGGGTGAATGATATGGGTGTTGAAATTTTAGGAACCTTGGAGGGATACTAGACTTTAGGACTTTTGGAATTTTGATTTTGGATTTGATTTTGATTTTGATTTTGATTTGATAATGAACTCATAAACTCCAAGAGGTTGGATATTGTCTTGGAATAAATTTGTCTACAAGGTGATAATTTAACTAAGTGTATGAAGAAGGATTCATCTACACACAACTAGTTAAACAAGATGATTTTGATTTGGTTTAGAGGATTTTTCCAAAAGTCTAGTATGAAGGGCTTTTCCAAGATTCTAAGAGTTGTTTGTGAGATGGGATTCGATTGATGTTTGAGATGGATGAAATGATTGGTTTGATCCTAAATGAACCTAAGAGGGACTTGCTTACAAGACCAAGGTTTTGAAGAACATTCTTTTCCCTAAGAGTACTTCAAACCAAAAGATCAATTTTTTCTCAAAAGAACATAAGACAAAAGATAAACAAGCACATGTGTGGGGTTCAATTGATTTCATCTTGATTAATGAATTGCTTTTACCACATCCAATGTCTTGCTTAAGTTTCAAACTAAATGTCTATGTCTTAATTCATTTTCATCCCACAAGGTCCATTATGTGAAAATCAAAGTTTCAAGAGCATAGTTTCCTATGTTGACTTTGGAGAGAGAAAATTGAGATATAAATCCAAATACTTAGAAACCTCTAAGGATGGAATCCCTGGGGCAAGCAATAGCACTTGGATTATTTCAAAGGTATTTTCTCCTTCTAAAGGGTTTGAAATTTTGATATTTTTTTAAATGTTTGTTTTCAAATGTTTTAGATCCAAGCAAAGTGTTTTGATTCCAAAATGATGGACAACCCTAGGATAGAAAGAGACAATATTTGTTGAATTCCCACTTGGATAAATCCAATTGCGCCTATTCTTGGTAGATGATTAGAAGCTTGACCACACTGGCTCCCCTTCATGACACTCACTTCTATGGGTCAACCAATATTATTTTCTCATGAATCTCCCATGATGAACTTTTCATCTCTACCAAAAATCACAAAAATGTGGGATGACTTCAGAATGACCATTCTTGCACTAAAAAATAGTAAGGCTTTTGGCCTCTAAACAAATTGGTTCTTAGTCAGGGTGATCGGGGATATGGCACCTTGTGAGCGCCCAACAAGCCACTAAAGGATTTAATTGATCCTACTAGGGGCACTTATACTTATTAAGGTAGTACCCCGTTCTAAAAGACACTGTACGGCTAAGGCCTACATACCATGAGGACTTGACAATTTAGTCTTATCCATTTGTATACTGGTCCGAGTGAAAAACCAATTGGAGTTGCCTTCGAGTTCTCCTTTTGGATGTATCTCTTAGGTAGGCCCATCTAAAGGTAAACAATATTGAGCAACCACATTCGTAGTTCGATCAATCTTTGTTTATGTGAACAAAGAGAGAACACACGTGATATACTTAACTCACATTAGCAAGATTTTATCCAATTTTAAAATCCCAAATTGAAGTGTGGAGGCAATCTTTTAGACAACCTAATATCACCAAAATACTTTTGATTCTCAAGATCTATGTGAAGCATGAGAGAAGCGCATATACCTCTTAAATGATATTAAGGTGTAGAAAAGATTACAAAGCACAAAAACCACATGTTCATTTTAACTTCAAAAGCAATAATGGATTCTTTTTATAGCACCAAGATGGAGTGTGAAGTTTGATTGTTCAATTTTTAGATCAAAAACTAACTCTAGTAAGTGTCTAATATTCTTTTTAACCCTTTGATTGTTCTTTTTAAAACCCAAATGAAATGTATTTAAGTTCTAAAGTTGAAAGATAACAATGTTTCAAAGATTGGGTTATAGGTGTCCCTAAAGTGTTAAAAAACACTTGTTACAATTGTGAAATAGTGCCATAAAATACCTTCCCCTTGTTTTCTCTTTCCCTTCTTGATTTCCTAACCTGAAAAAGTGCTCAAAATGTTAGATGCGATCAAGAAACAAGAAGATATAAGGGCTATTTGAATGATTGCACATAAAAACCCTAAAATTTAGACCACGTTATGATGTGTTTTGACATTAGATGTAAAATTGAAAATTTTAACTATATAAAAATTGAGAAACACTTACACCATTTCATAGCTTATGAAATTCTACCCCATTTCAAAAAAAATCTTTGAAAAAGACCTTCGTATGACCAAGATATGGCCATTTTAAGATTGACTATAAAAGTGCTAAAATAGTGATCATATGTGCTAAAAATCAGACCTGATGTGCTGAAACAATAGGTGAATGTGCTAGAAGATGTCACAAATGCACTATAATAGAGCTTGGATGTGCCAAAAGTCACCACCTATGCGCTAAAAGAAGCCACAGATGCACTACATCGAGATTAATGAATAGACCTATTGAAAAAACAGTGAAATTGACCAAAAAGACGTGTTAAATTTGAGATTTGTACCCTCCTTCGAGTGCGAAAATGTGAATGCTTGATCTAGACCTACATAAACATGAACAAACAACACAATGTTAGTCAATTATACAAATCTAAACTAGCATTCCCTATGTAATTCATTTAAACACCAAGAACAAGAAATAAAACCAAGCTAATCAAATAAAAGACACTAAATCTTGCTCAAGACATTGAAAATCTCAATCCCATGGGGGAATTGGTGCTATTTTGATGTGGAAAGTAGCCCTTTCCCAATTCCTTGCAATATTTGATGAACTTTGATGAAGATTGTGTGCTCCTTGATGAAATTTGACCATAACCTAGCTAAGATGATGAAATGTTATGAAAACCTTGATGAACAATGGATGAACTTGCATAAAATCTATAGATAATGACTTTGGATCAAGTTTTGGGTCCAAAATCAATACAAGAGTCCTCCATTTATAGGAAAGAATGGTGGAGGAATGAAATATATGAAGAATGTGGGACTAAACATAAGCCAATGGAATTGTGCCACTTGTCAACATGCTAGTGGAGAGAGGTGGAGCACATTTTGATCAATGTGGAAATAAATGCAATTAGGTGAAAATTTGAAATTTGAAGGTTGGCTTGTGGAGGAAGAGAGAAAGAGGAGTTAATGCCACTTGGCTCAAGAAAAGGGACTTGTAAGAGGATTTAATGCCATGTTGGAGGAAAAGTCATTTTGGGAGGGAGATTTCAAAATGGAGGAATATTCCAATGAGATGCCCTTTTGAATAAAAATAGAAGAATTTATAAATCAATTAAATTGATTTACTTGCGCAAGTTGCAAAATCTAGAGGATTTGATGGATTAGAGTTAGAGTTAATTAGGATTTAATTAACTTAAATGGAGATTAGTTTGATTTGACATTCGACTTAGATTTTTTGGATTTATTTAAATGAAATGGGAGGAATAATGATTATTAGATTTAATTAAATAAATTTTGATTTATTTAATTAAAAGGGTTGATGTTAGACTTAAATCAAATAAAGGTTAGTTTATTTAATTTAAAGGAGATCAAATATGATTTAATCAAGATTTATTTAATTAAAAGAGGAACATTAGGATTAATCAAATAAAATGATTTATTTAATTAATAGAGGAATTATGATGAATGTAATCAAATAAAGATTATTCGATTAAATGGTTGGTAGAGAGATGATTTAGGCATAAGTGATTTTAGTAAGTCAGGATAAGGTGTGTGAGATCAATAAGTATAATTTATGTGTCTACACCTACTATGGAGAAACGATTGAATCCCTCACGTGCAAAATAGAAAATTTAAGAGTAATATCTAGGTCTTTAAGTGAAAACCACACTGTGGCACTTTATGACCCAAAAATAGTAAAAAACAAAGGATGTATTTGATGGTGAGAACCTCTCTGAGGTGCCAAAGGATGAGGGATTCAATCTTCCCCTTAGTTCTATTCATCAGGAAAAATTAGCAGTATTGGTTGAAAAATGGAACCCGATCAATCTAGGGATTGAAGAAACACCACATATCACCTTCTATGCAGAATCATTTTTGATCAAGGAACAAGAACTTCTAGTAGCATTTTTGAAAGAAAGAAAGGTAAAATTTGCATGGAGATATGCTAACATGCTCGGTCTTGATCTAGAGGTTGTGGTTCATCATCTAACTGTATATCCAAAGGAAAAACCAGTAAGACAACAGCTAAGAAAGATGCATCTGTAGATCACATTACTAGTCAAACTTGAATTACAAAAACTCCTCGATGCTAGCTTCATACAACCAACTGATTATCTAGAATGGGTTTCAAACCATGTAACTATTTCTAAACCCACTAGGGGCACCCATATCTGTATTGACTTCAGGGACCTAAAAAAAGCATGCCCTAAGGATGATTCTTCTCTCCCAAATATAGACATGATAGTGGATATGACAACAGGGCATGAAATGCTATCATTGATGGATGGGTTTTTCAAGGTACAATTAGATTATGATAGCCAAATATGATCAACACAAGACAACTTTCACCTATCCATGGGGGACTTACTGTTGGAAGATGATGTCATTTGGGTTAAAGAATGTAGGAGATACATACCAAAGAGTTATGACACTAATCTTCCATGACATGATTCACAAAACTATGGAAGACTATGTGGATGAAATATTAGCCAAATCAAGGAAGCATCAAGATCACGTAGCGACACTAAGCTCCATCTTTGACAAGCTAGAGGAATACAAGGTTAGGCTCAATCCTAAGAAGTGTGTCTTTGGTGTACAACCAAGGAAGCTCCTAGGGTATATTGTATCTAGGAGGGGAATGGAGATAGACCCTGCCAAAGTCAAAGTGATTCTTGAGATGGAAGCACCAAGAACATTGAAGCAATTAAGGGGTTTGCAGGGAAGGCTCCAATCCATTCACCAATTCATAGCATAGTTAGTAGATAAGGTTATCCCATATTCTCATCTACTCCACAAGGGTGTAGCATACAAGTGGGATGAGAAATGTGTCCTGGAATTCAACAAAATCAACGAGTACTTGTTAACACCATCGATCCTCATGTCACCAATCCAAAACAAGCCATTGATACTCTACATATCAGCAAAAACAACCCTTGGCACTCTCTTAGCTCAACATGATGAAACAAAAAAAGAGAGATCCATTTACTATATCAGTAGAACCATGGTGGGACACGAGCTAAATTACACATTCATTGAGAAGGCTTGCCTAGCAGTATTGTTCACTGCACAAAAATTCAGGCACTACATGTTGGCTCACCAGATTAAGTTCATTTCCAAAATAGACCTTCTTAAGTATCTTCTTTCAAAAGCAACACTCAAAGGATGAATGGCTAAATGGGTTATGATCCTAAAAAAATATGACATTGAGTATGTAGAATAGAAATCCATCAAAGGAAAAGTAATTACAGACCAATTAGCAGAAGCACCTATATATTCAGAGAACCCATTGGTATTCAAATTTCCTGATGAGTCAATCTTTAGTCTAAGTGCAACAAATCATTGGAAAGTATATTTTGATGGATCCTATACACAACATGGGTCAAGAGCAGGTGTTTTCTTCATCACACCACAAGGAGATTGCATACCGAAGTCATATAAGTTGTCTTTTCCTTGCACAAACAACATTGCAAAGTATGAGGTTCATGTTATAGGACTCAGAATTGTAGTACAATGGAAAATTATGACACTTAAGGTCTATGGGGACTCTTAGCTAATCATCAATTAGGTCAATGATGAATACCAAACAAAGGATGAAAAGCTTACCCCATATCAGAAATTGGTAGAGAGTCTCAAGGAGTTCTTTATCGACATCACATTTGAGAAAATACCGAGGGAAAATAATAGAGCAGCAAACGCCATGGCAACAATTGGATCACTATTGGATATCCCATGCAATGTCCATAAAAATGAACTCCTTGTAGAGAAGCTTCTCATACTAGCTTCGAGGTACTAGATTTTGAGTTCGTGTGTGAAATCATTGGTCTCAGTGATCCTTGGTACCATGACATATACATTTACCTAAAAAATAGGAGTCCTCCCTGTTGATATCACCCTGAACCTTAAAAGAACATTTGTCAAGAAGTCGTCCCGTTTCGTTATCTGAGGTGACACCTTGTACCATAGGAGTATCAAAGGAACCCTTTTGTGATTCCTTAAGCATGAGGAAGCTTTGACTACTTTAATTGAGGTACACGATGGAATTTGTGGTTCACATTCAAGTGGTATGACCTTGGCCAAGAAACTACTGAGGACTGGGTACTACTAGCCTATGATGGAAAGAGAAGCTCATGACTATTTCTGAAGGTGTTTGCAATGTCAACAACATGGGGATCTCATCCATGCACCAACTCAGGAGCTCCAATCGATTATAACACCTTGTCCCTTTTCATAATGGGGGTTCGATCTCATTGGTAAAATCACACCCACCTCATCCAATGGACACAAGTTCATTATCACCGCCACAAAGTACTTTACAAAGTGGGTAGAGACCATCCCAATGACCTACATCACATGGAAGAAGATCTCCAAATTCATCCTAAACTACCTCATTTTCCGTTATGGTGTCCCACAAACCCTTATCTCAGATAATGGGACACCTTTCAAGAACTAGGATGTTCGATAGCTATACCAAAAATTTAATATCCAACATCACTTCTCCACCCCATTTTACCCCCAGGGTAATGACCAAGCTGAGGCTACCAATAAAACCATCTTGAAAATCCTAAAGAAAACAATCAATGAAGCTGGTCGTGACTAACACGTATAGTTATATCTTGCTTTATGGGCTTCATGAACAAGTATCCACACACCAACAAGTGCAACCCCATTCTCTCTAGTCTATGGGTAAGAATCCATCCTTCCCATTGAGATCAAGCTCCTATCCTTAAGAATATCATTGTATAATCTCATTATAGATGAAGAATATTGGGTGTCACGGTTGAACAAGATAGAACTACTAGATGAGTGGCGCATGGATTCCTTGAACCATCTACAAGTGTATCATAACTATCTCAAGAAAAGCTACAATAAAAAGATTAGGTGTTAGACCTTTCAAGTCAGAGAGCTCTTGTTGAAATAGAATTAGAAGAATGTACCAAATCCAGACAATAAGGGAAAGTTTTGAACCCAATTGGTTGGGACCCTTCATCATCACAACAAGCTACAAATCTGGAGTCTATCAGCTATCTACACCTGAAGGTGAACCCCTGCAAGAGCCTATCAATAGCTTCCATCTCAAAAAAATGTATTCCTAAACTTGCAAGTTATAAATCAAAAATACAAAAAAAATAAATAAATAAAATCCAAAAAAATCCAAAAAAGGATTGAAAACAGTAAAGAAAGAAATCATCCTTTAGTGAAAACCACTTTGATGGCACTTTGGGCAAGTACCTTGGTAAAAACCTGGTAAACAGGAACTTCGTGTAAATAAGCACTTTTCATCCACCATGGTCTCTTCGACTTGTTCTGCATCATTCATCCATCACACTTCCATATCTCCATCCATCACCCATCTGTGTCTGCATCATAACTTGATCTTGTGATTGTATCATGTCCCACCCTAGTACTACTTGGCACATTCCTAAGGTTATTTTGTCCTACCTATAACGAAGGAGTCTATCACATCACATTGGGAGCATGTTTTTATACCTGCACCAGATCAGATTCGTGTATATTCTTGAAGTCTTCCTTAAAATCAAAAAATTCAAAAACATTCAGAAAATCAAAAAATCCAAAAACATTCATAAAATTAGAAAACCAAAAAGCATCCAAAGCATATCAAAAACACCCCAAATAGGTCAAAATATCAGAAAAAGTCAAAAAATAGAGTTGTCATGTTGAACTACAGGTCCATGAGCTTTTGAACATAGGCAAGGCCATCATCGATGTGCCCCGAGACACCTTAGGTCAGTCCTTTAGGAGTCCATCATAATAAATTGGAAATCCATCTATTCATATCTCATCAATAAACAAGTCAGTGGTAGTCGAACTACAAGTCTCTGAGCTCTGAACGTAGGCTAGGCCATCATCGATGTGCCCCTAAGACATATTAGGTCAGTCCTTTAGGAGTCTATCATAATAAACTGGTAATCCATTTGTTCATATCTCACCAATAAATGAGTCGGTGTCAGTCAAACTACATGGTCTTTGCATGTATAACATAGGCAAGGCTAATCTTTGATCATCCCCCGAGGCCCCTAGGATAGGTCTTTAGGTTAGGTTCTTGGTCAAAATATCATAAAACCCAAAAACATTATAAAATTTGAAAATCAAAACATTTTTAACACATCTTGAAAATACCAAAAACAACCTCAAAACATTTCAAAACACCAAAAACATTCAAAAAAACCCAAAATCATCCACCTCGTTTCACGTTCATTCACAATAAACACCCACTCATAATAAATGATCGTCACTCCCAACCTTTGGTGAAATAATCAGAAACAATATTTTTTTGCAAATCAAAAGTGTAAACTCAAACTTTGTCTCAAGTCTAAGTCAGTAGGTAAACAAGTTGGTTAACTCTTGGTATTAATAGCCCATCATCCTGTTAGTCTCAAAATCATCTGATAACATCATGTCCTAGGATGCATCCTTCCTACAATGGACATCAACATCAGGCATCACCATAGTTTAGTCTTGGCTAGAGGTATGAAGAACATTGGTTTGTTTGTTTACTTGATCTTTGCCTTGTTGATTTATCTTGTTGTGCCCATCCCAATGACCTCTCGATGATGTCTAATCAAAATGATTTAGAGAGAAAGGAATTGGGCATTGATCATTATCTTTTGTCTATTGTGCTTGTTGGATATTCTTGTAATATAACCTTGGTCATGCTTAATTTGTTTGGTTTGTAGGGATGGTGTTTTAAGTATCTTGTTGACCACATGGGAAGATTTTCCTTTCTATGTTTTGGTTCAAGATGTTTGAAATATCTAAACTACATCCTAATAGGGTTTTGTATGCCAGGTGTGAATAAGGATAGTCCTATCTATTTTTTGGGTCAAAGTCCACGACACTAGATGCCCCGCCATCTTGGTTGTTCATACCTCGATGCATCGTATCTATGTGTTCTATCAAACATAAGGAAAGTTGTGCAATTCGTGTCCCAATCCTTGGATAAGCAAATCGTCATCACTCATCATCATATCTAATCAAGTCTCGACAACTCATGGACTTGTTGTACTTCTGCATCATCTCAGACTTAAGGGTTGATCCCTCATATTCTTCTTATTCTTCTATCTTTACTAACATTTCTATACAAGTATCAAATATGTGTGATATATCACAATATACATGAGGCTACCCATGGCCAATGACTGTCTATACATCATAAAATTTGTCTATATCAAACATCTAAGCTTTCTAATCCTCTTTGAGCTAAATTGACCTTACATCTTTGTCGTGAGATCGACCTAATTTTGCAAAAAATTTCTAATCTCTTGAGGGGGCAGTGTGGCAACATAATTCTTCCGCTGGGGTAGTAGTGGGGCATCTGAAAAATTAGGAAATTTACAAATTTTGATCATGGCAGAGTTATTCTTTGAATCGATGCAGTAGGTACCTCGCTTCAAAGAGGGGAAAAATGTAGATACATAAAATGTCTTGATTGATACTGGATATCTAATTCTGATCAACTAACATCGTTTCTTCTAAAATCATCTCAAATGGATCAATTAATTGAATAATTAGCATTATTTAATTAAAATCAAAAAATTCAACTATTAATTAAAGAATTAAATTATTGATTAATTCACCTTTCTTTTAACTAATTTTCATCAGATTTAATTAAATCAAATCATTTAATTAAATCCCCCTAAGTCTTCTTATTTGATTAAAATCAATTAAATCAAATACCCCAAACCCCCTAACCTCTTCCAATTAATTAATTAATTAATCCTAAATAACCTTATAATCATCATTAATCAAATCCTCTAGCTTTTAACTCTTCAAGAGTTAAATCAACCATGGTCAACTAACCAGGTTGCACATAAAATCAATTTCTTATATTTATCTAATTCCTCAATTATCCTCACAAATGCATATTCCAAGGAATATTCCTCACAACAACCTCTCATTCAATTTCCCTCCAAAGGTTTTCAAAAAATTGATCACATCCTCTTACATTTGCAATAATTCTCTTACAACCTTTTAAATCCTCTTACATCCTCTCAAATCTCATTCCATTCCTCTTACACCATTTTCAAATTCTCAACTATCAACATTTACTTCTCTTCCATCCTCCTCCACTCACACATTTCCCAAAATGTTGTCCACCCTCATTTAATGAAATTGTGACACTTGGCACATTCTCATTGGCTCCCAAATTATCCCACATTCACTAATTTCCTCCATTATTCAACCCTTGGCTTCTATAAATAGAGGCATCCTTTTTCACAATATGAATCCACAACTTAGAGCATTATCATTATAGGCATTTCACTCCATAGTTTTTCATCATTTTCAAGCATTTTTAGCTAGATTATAGTCAATTTTACACTTAGATCATCTACACTTCATCAAGCTTATCAAAGGGATTGGGAAAGGGCTTCTTTCCACATCAAAGGAGCACCACTCCCCCTATGGGATGGAGGTTTATCTAATTTTATTTAGATTACATGCTTCATTTTTGCTCAATTTCTTGTTATTTCATGTTTTCTAGTGATTTTGGTTAAATAATTTGATAGGGAGCATTGGATTTGCTTTCTAACATGTTTGACACTTGTTTGTTGATCTCTTATTAGTTTGTGCAGGTTTGGTGTTCACAAAAACATCCACAAGGAAGAAAAAAATGGTATTGGCCAATGGGCTTGTTGGTTGTTTTTTAAGAACCAAGATGATCTTCAAAGTTACCTATGGAATTTCTACTTCCAATTCTTAGCAACCTGAAGGGATTGGTCAATGAACGAGTGAAAGCAACAATGCTTTCCTCTTGCACTTTGGGATCAACAAGACCTGGGAGGGTGATCCCACAATTTACCTATGAATTTACACATCTAATAACCAAATACAATGAAAGTAATAAATGAATTCTCATATAATAGCTCAATAAATGGAATATTTTAATAAGTTGGGTACTCCTTTATAACACTCAACATTTAGATAATGAGAATGAAAAAACTTAACATAAAAAAATAATAATTACAACTCAATAGAAGTTTGATTATGAATTTGATTTTCTTTTGAACGATCAAGAAGATGTATCATGAATGCAAAGCCTAGGAAAATCCCTTAACCTAGGAAACAAAATCAATTTCAACACATATATAATTGGATAACAGATTAATACTTAGCATCATAAAGCTTTGACAACACTACATTACAACATCACATCATTATATCCTAAGCCATAACTTCTTATAAAGATCCTTATACTCAAATTACATGAACCTATAGCTCTATCTAGGTACTTCAGTTAATTATTTGAATTAAAACCAAGACAACAACCATACATCATTGGAACACAATGACAACCAATAAAAAATCCTTGATCATTTTATTAATAACTCAGGTAACAAATACACCAGGAGAGAAATGGCTTTGAATTTGCATCATTTCTATATTCAATTGCTAATATTGTTATCAAAAATTACATTTGCATATCAACTAGACTCAAAACCTAAGACAAAAACTCTAAATTGTTCTCTGTATTCTCACTATAGAATTTTCTCTATGATCAATCAACAACCTCTACATTTGGCCATGAATTCCTTCTTATATAAATGAAGGAGTAAACAAGCTTTGAGCCAAAATGTACACATGTCCAATTCCTATTGGACCAATACAAAAATATTCCCCAATGTAATTATATTTGCAACTCAAAGGAGGGAAAACATCATGTGGGACAATCACCAATTGCATTTGTCAATGAAGATTTGTCTCGCCTTCCAAAAGGAACCTTTGAGTTGTAACATTTTATCCACTTGCTTCCAAAATTCTATCCACGTACTCCAAGCTTCAATGAAGAAAATCATAAAATGAAGAAAGGGGAAGAAAACAAAGCACCTCCACATCTTCATCCTTGTCACTAAACATCCCCACATTAGTAGTCTAATCATCTAAGACATCAATATATTTGTATTTCCATGACTAAAACTCCTCTTCTAAAGGCTAATTGAAACCTATGATACTATCAGCCTTTGCTTTGTATGGAGCATATTTGGTCACCACTTGGTTGGCTTCTTTGTCAAACTCCTCCAGGGAAATCCCTACTTGGGTAAGCATATCCATACTACTCTTTAGCATCCTCATATCAACACCTTCATAGATTACGGCTGCTTGAGTCTCAATTACCTCATTTTCCTGCTCCTTCCAATCCTACAAGGATTTGACCTCACCATCTTCATTTAGGATGTTTGGGAGTAGACAAAAAATCATCTCATCAAAATTCTTGACCAACTCTGTGAATTTGGCCTCCAATGGCTCAATTCTTCCTTGGAATTCATGGATTCCACCTACAAGCATGAGAGTGGGTTGGATGTTTCTTGGTTTATTTATATCATGTTTGGATCCAATAGCCATAAGCCTAAGATTTTGATATCTGGGAGTCCATCTCTCTATGAGTGGGATAGCCACTTCCTTGTCCTTATCAAAATTCTTGACAACATCAAACATGGATGAGTAATTAGCATGGATTCTAATCAACCTCTTTTCAATCCCCTATTCAGATGCTCCAACACTGATGTCTCAATCTTCAAATTGCTAGTAAGGATCAATATGCCCTATTGTTTGCATCTTTCTTTATATATCATCAATTTTTCAAGCAAGTCTTCCTTGCTAATTTCTTTTGTCTGATGTGTCTTTGATGTACTTGGTTCTTCAATAGAGATAGGCACATTTCCCATATTATAAGACACAATTGTTAGTGAATTTTATGTGGGAGTAGGGGTAGAAGGTTTTTGCTCTTGTGGTGAAGAAGGGGAGGCAAAGGCTATTTGCATTGGCACATTGGTTTGCATATTCTACATCTTCTCTTTCAATAGTTCCATTTCAATTTACAATTCCATAATTTTTTGTTGGCCTTTTCCACATTCAACCAACAAATCATTGTACATTTTTTTAAATTTATTTTTCTCTGTAGTTACTGACTCCACCATTTCCTTTGTGAATTAGGAAACATTTACAAACATGGTGGTTGCTTCAATTATAGAGGTACTAAATACCATCTTTATGATTAGCCCTCCTCTATAATTTATAGATGGCTCTACAACTTCTGGTTCCTTTGTGTTTGGGGCTAGGGCCTAAATTCCCTGTGTCCCACTACTCACTGAAGGTAGACCCCTGTAGTGCAATTGTGGCTTCCTATTCTAAATTATACAAGGGCCTATCATACCTTTGCACTGTATACAAAAATATGGCATAGGCTAGGTCCCACTTTGGTAGCAAAAGGAGACCAATTTTTATTACTAATTCTCTACCCTCTTGTGTTGTTATGCCTTGAAAAATTTCTTTCATTTATTTCATAACTTGAGCTCGTATAACCTTATTAGGAAGTTTTGGGTTTAGGCTCCTCTTCTTGGCAATATTATTAACATACTCATCCTTTTTAGCTCTCCAAGAAAATTCCATGAAAGTGGAGGAATTGACAAATGAGTAATCATCCATGAACTGCTTGCAAGCCTCTTCCCTAACATCATCTATGTTATTCATGCTAGTGAGGTCTTCCTTGCTTAGTCTGAGGCCCATATGTTGTGGTAACATCTCCCTAGTAGGAGAAGGCATACCTTGTTTCATTTCTTCCTCGGTAACAAGTATTTCATCCTTAGAGTCTTCAACATAATCTACCAAGCCACTTGATTCTACCTTTTTTCTCTTAGGAGGTGGCTGCCTTGGTGGTGATGATACCCTTTGTGGTGAATCAACCTCAATAATCATAGGACCAATCAAACTTGGGGGAGACAATGGTGGAACTTCATGTGTTGATGAAGGGATTCTTGGTTCCTCTTGTTGGGAAGAAGTGGTCACTGCTTGTTTTTCCTTCACCTTTTGTTTCCTCCTTATGAATACTAGTGTTCTTTTTGGGGGCTGGTAGGTTGGTCTCTCCTCCATCATAGGGGAATTCCCCTTGCCTTGTTCTTCTTCTACCATATCTTTCCCCTTGTCTTGAACTATCCTTTATTCTTTCAAATGCCCAACTACTTGCTCAAAGTTCTGAAAAACATATTCAATCCTCTGAATTACATCCTTGATGTCTTCAAGAGCTGTAAATTGTGGATCTTTTGCTTGCATTTCCTACTCTAGTTTATTGAAATAAATCCATTTCATCTTCCTATCATCCTACTTTTTAAAGTAAAAAATATTCCTTATTACATCCTCTAAAAAATAAAAGTTGTGGATGAACTTGGAGCTTTTGATTCTTGACTTTAGCCCTACCATGAATCCCTTAGGATTGAATTATTCCTTAGTCTAACCCTCTTCATCTCATATGTCTTGAGGACATCAACAATCTTTCTCCATCCTCCTTTCATGACATAATCAAAGAAAATAGTGTATGCAGGGAAAAAGGTTCCCTTTGATTTTGTAGGTGATTATCTTCTACATCCCCTAGCTACCACATCACTTCTAGAAAACCAATCCTTAGCGACACATTCCTTGGAAGAATATGTGGTGATACACTTGTGCCATAGAACCTAAGGATTGTATAGCTTGGGTAAGGAGTCACATCCCCCCAATTGTGTTCAATATTCAAATTAGGCCTCCTATCCTTAGGCATTAAGAAATCATGCAATGGTGTAGGGATTCTTAGCATATTCAAAATCAAAACCCTCCTTAATTTGGAAGCAAAAATATTCTCAAACACCAAAAAAATAGCTTGGTTGTCATTTATATCAAGGGGTTTGGTCCAACATTGGATAGGTAGATCCAAATCACCCTCCTTTCTGACTAATTTCATATCCTTTCCAAAATAACTTGCTCCCTTATACAACAACATATGCATGAAAAAACAATATCAATAGAACCTTACCCAATTTTCACCATTCTTTAGTGCAACTAGGCTCTAATGTTTACTTTCAGCTAAGTATGATCCAAAGTCATAGTGGGTATTATGAGCATCCATATACATTTTGGCCATTGGAATGCTTGTAGTTGGATCAAACCCCAAGATTCGACATAAATAATAGAATGTTCTTTGGAAATATGTCACAAAGTAATTGATAGGGAATAAATCTTTAGCTGATGGGCCCAAAATGATCTTCCCTTGACGTTTAACAGATGCCAAGAAATTCTACAATACTAAGATCTTAAAGCTATGTATTACTTTCTCATAGTCAACTCTGAGTACCTTCTCATCAATCTTTACCATATCATCACTCCACTCAGTCAAATTGAAGACCTCAACAATTTCTTCCTTGGTAACCTTTACCATTTTGATTCCATGATATGTTCTTACAATTCTCGAAATTGGGTCATAGTTTTCTGCCATTGATCTCAGGAGATCAACATCCATATAAAAATTTAGTACTACCACTTTTACCATGTCTAATCTCCAAGGTTTTCCAATAGGGATGCCATAGTTTCAGTTTCCAAACCAATAGTTAAACTATGCCCATCCAGTGTATGGTGTTGAGGCATCTTTAACAGTACATTGCTTGTTAATGAGCCTGTCGACAAGTTGAGTACCTCAAAACAACAATTGACCCTTGGTTTATTAGATGTTGAGGGTTTTAATTGATCCACTAGGTCCTGGGAGAGAGGTCTTTTCTTCTCTTCAAAAGTTTGGGCTCGTGGAGGTGCCATAGTTATAGGGTTTTTGGCAAGCTAGGGTTTTACTTCTCAGAAAATAATAAGCTTACAACTAGGGCACAAGTTTGACATAAAAACATAAGACTTAACATAATTATCATTCAAATTGAATGTGAAACCTTAAAAGAAATGCAAGCAACTAAGAAATATATTGAAGATGTGACTGAATGAGCACTCTTAAGCAAATTTGCAAGAAATTGAAAACAGGGTATTGATTTCACTTACAGTTTTATAGACGCTTTGAAAACCCTAATCTCCAGATGCCAAACGAGCTTGAAATTTGCAGTGAGAAATCCTTAGATACGTTGAATGCTATAATGAATTGCAATTATGCTTTAAAAAAGGTTTTTATGGCTTTAAAGAAAATCAATTTGGTAGTTCGGTGTCATATCTACCATTACTATTCACCTATGCGAACCAAAATGACTCATTTGGCCTCAATCATGAAATTTGAATTTTAGTCGTTGATCCTACAGTGAGATGGCCCATCAAAAAGTTTAGATAAAGTCAAATAGGTTTGAAAATTTGACTATAGACAACCCTCACCATCAACTAGCCAAAATATGACATGTGGATTTGTTTCCATATCATCCCGCAGGCTTTGCCATCACTCCAAGCTTTGAAAATGGTTGTCATCTCTCCACTTCCCCTCTAGGTTTAATTCGTGTGCAACTTACAACAATGGGGAGGTAGGGAACAACCCAAATTAAATGTGCTTCCTTCCACTTACATGCATTTTACCTTTCATACCATCCACCTATGCGTATAACCTTCGGTCCTAATGAACGAACATGATTAAAACATCTTGTGTTGCAATTTACCATCTGCTAAAATGAATTCTTTAGTAGCTTGGATGATAACACCCTTTGAAATTATGTCAAAATATTTGTAAAAATATTTCATGTCCTTTAATAGTTCCTTGATAGCTCTAATCACTCCATGTGGCACCTCCCCGCTTCCCCTTAGAGGGACAAGATATGTTGGTGGGTCCCCCGTGGGAAAGCGAGGGATGGTTAGGATTAAACTGAAACCATCTCATCTCAATCGTTTATCTATTATATCTTAGCACTCAATGTTATCACATGCCAATGGGCCCTATTGACTGATGGGACATATGGCACTCGCCCATTAGCCCACACTACAAAAAAATAGGAAATTAACGCCTAAAATGGCGTCAGAATTTAGTGCATTTTGAGTTCATGAATTGGATACTTCTGTTGGCACAAAACTCGATGCCAAACTGCATTTCACTTTGGCGCCAGATTTAGTGCTTACTTTTGAAGCTTCTAGTTTGGCTTCCAATTTTGCTTCTAGTTTTTCTTCTTATGTTGCTTCCAAGTTTGCTTCTAGTTTTGCTTCCAGTGTTGCTTCTAGGTTTGCTTCCAGTTTTGCTTCTTGTGTTGCTTCCAGATTTGCTTCTAGTTTTTGCTTCCAGTGTTGGTTCCAGGTTTGCTTCCAGTGTTGGTTCTAGGTTTGCTTCCAGCTTTGCTTCTGGTTTTGCTTCCAGCTTTGCTTCTGGTTTTGCTTCCAGCTTTGCTTCTGGTTTGGCTTCCAGTGTTGCTTCTAGGTTTCCTTCTAGTATTGCTTCCAAGTTTGCTTCCAATTTTGCTTCCAGGTTTTCTTCTATTTTGGCTTCCAATTTTGCTTCTAGATTTGCTTCCAGTGTTGCTTCCGGTATTGCTTCCAGTTTTGCTTCCAATTTTACTTCTGATATAATTTTGCTTGTTGCATCTAGCTTTTCTTCCATTTTTGCGTCTTTTGTTGCTTCTAATATGGCTTCTATTATTGCATCTTTTGTTGCTTCTAAAATTGCTTCCATTATTACTTCTTTGTTTTCTACCTGAATTACTTTTGTTTTTGCTTCCTAGATAACACCACGTTTTGCTTCCAAGATTGCTTTTGGTTTGTTTCTAGTTTGGATTCCATTGTTGCTTCCTTTTTTGCCTCTAAAAATGCTTCTTGTTTTGCTTCCATTTATTAATTTAATATGTTTTATTTCAATTTAATTAGTTAAATATATCACGCCTCTTAAATAACTTATATGATTATAGAGTAAGTAATTTAATTATTTAAATCATATGATTAAATAACAAGATAATTATTATAACATGATCATCATCTATAATTGAAACAAGTGAGTCAAATATCTATAATTTAATTGAATTTAACAACATCCATCCTAAGTAGTAAATTAAAATCATCATACACAATAAATATCCATCCAAAAATCATCAACCACTTTCAATATATATAAATTGACAAGTCAATATTGATAAGATCATCATCATATATAACTAAAACAAGTGAAAGTCAAATATGCCAGTAGATTAATAACATGTCAAAATGATACATATACAAATGATATAAGTAAAAATGATAAATTATGTAACTCAAAATTATACAAGTCAAGATGATAGATGTCCAAATGATATAAGTCAAAATGATACATGCCAAAATGATACAACTCAATAATATGGTACTGCAGGCTGTGAAAATGATGCATATGATAGTAACTGTGAAAAGAGGCATCATAACGATATATCAACAATGATCCATGATGTAGTCTATATGATCATGAATTTCATTGGCTACTACTAGCAACTACCTCATCATCATCATCACCATCATGATCATGATCATCATGATCATCATCGTCATCATCATCATTGTCATCGACCTCGGTGTCTTTTGTATCTATGTCATCATCATCCTTTTCCATGTGATCTATACTAGAACCAACATTTTCTAGATCTATATCATGATGAGGATCATCTTGATCTTCTAGAAGACCCGTGTTTTCCAAAATAAAGACATTTAAAATGAAAAGTTATTATTTATTTCATGTAATAATTTATTTTTCTGTTATATATCTAATATTACAACATATGCAACGAAACCATAATCATACTAAATCATATCAAAGTGCACACACCATAATAAAATTTCAAAATTTTTACAGCTAATATGTCATTCCAATGATACAAAACATGCAACAATTCTAATAAATGTTAGTAAAATATGTTAGTGTAATTAATTAATTAATTATTACACTAGCATAAGTTAACTTAGGTCTTGCATTTAATTAATTAAGTCCTAGGTTGCATTATTAGATAAATCATTTAATAAATGGGATAATATTCCCTTCCTAGTTTGTAGGATAAGTTTCCTTCTAGAACTTATCTCATCATTTAATAATTATCTAGACAGGGTTCACATGTTGTCACATGTTGTTAGATTATGACACATGGCAACATCTCATGCATCTTAGGTTTTCTCTTTTGCCTTTATATTCAAGCATCTTGTTCATTTGTAACATATCATTTTCATCATATCAATAGAATCTTTAATCAACATTCCATTGTTGCAACACTTCTCTTTGTGGTTGATTATCTTTCATGGCTAAAGTCCTTCATTCAAGATTCCGGAGCTTCAAGGGCTATGCATCCATTATCCCAACATGGTATCAGAGCTAGTCCATTGAAACATCAACCCTTGATCTAGGAAGTTGGAGTGCAAGATTCTTACAGGCTTGGAGTTTTATGTTGCAGGCTAGTTGGTTCTACCCAGGAGCTAAGCTGATTTTTGGTGCAGATCAGGCTCTCTCCGACCTTTCCATTGCGTCCAGAAGGCCTCAAAACCCATAGATCGCTTGTTCATTTGTCAAAATCGGAGTAGTTTCAACTAGGAGCCTTTGAGGTACATTTTTGGGTTTGCATTTTTTGTACAAATCCGTACACATTTGCAGAAAAAAATCTTTCCTCTTAGTCCTCGATCAAGGTAAATTTTTTTAGAAAAATCAAAAAAATATTTGGCTATTTTGGGCGGATTTTTTCTATAGTATCGGCATAAATTTCTTTGTAGGGGTCGACCTGCAATTATATTATATGGTCGGCTGAAATATTTTTTGCAGGCTATAGTTTATTTGCACCATCAGATTTTTTCCATCGGCATTTATTTGTTAATTTTTTGAATTGCAATAAATTACAATATTCAAAAAAAAATTTCTATCGGCCCTGTCCCATCGGTCAACGTCATCGGGCTTCACCTGCCGTTAGCATTGCCCACCTCACCAGCCGTTGACTTCTCGGTGACTGCCATTCACTGCGGCCACCAATCACCCACCACCGACCGTTGTCTCCATCTGTCCACACTAGCCCCGGTCCCATTGGTAACCAGGGGCTCTGCCGATCTCCGAAGCCGTGCATCCTACTGACAAGCCACCGACAAGCCACTGCTCCTACCACCGGATCGCTGCTCCGACGCCGCCCGCAGGGTGGTGTGTGTTTTTTAAAATAGTGAGCGCCACCCGATGTCATATCAGTGACCAAGGCCCCCGGATTTTCAGCCCCCAACTGCTTATCTTTTGCACCTTGTTAGCCAGATCATCACTATTCAGGCGGAATTCTTCCCAGAGGCATAACTTTTGCATACGATATCGAAAATCTGCAAACGATATATCGTTGGAAAGCTATTTCCATCTACTTTCTAGAGGTGTGCTCTATTTTTTTAGATTCTACTTCTATAAAAATTTATTCTTAGTTGAAGTGGAAACCCTAGTCTTTTGGGTTTAGAGGTGATTTCTAGTTTTTTAATTTGTTTCAAAAAGCTTCACTTCATTTGATAGTTCATCAAATATTTGCATTCAAATTTTTTTGTCAAAAATATTTGTCTTGGATAGTTGTTCTTCTCCAATGGCTAACACAAGATTTGAGATTCTTACTCCTCATAACTATCACACATGGAAGGTCAGTATGCAGAGACTTCTTTGGTCTAAGGGACTTTGGTCCACCTTGAATGAGAATCAACCTAATCTCACTAGAGAATATGAAAAATTCTAGCATTAAATCAAGTGTGAAGAGGCAATTGGGCTCATTGCTCTACATGTCTCTACCTCTTTGTTCTTCCATATTGAGGGGTGCCAGACTCCCAAGGAGGTTTGGGACAAGCTCAAGGATCTTTTTGGTTCTATTAGTGATGTTCAAGCTTTGGAATTGGAGGATGAACTTGCTTCACTTGTTGTTGATCAATTTCCTTCCATTGCAGACTACCTGGTAAGGTTCAAGTCTTTAAGGACTCAGCTTTCAAGATGTGGCAAAGATAAGTTTGACAAAGAGTGCATATTCATGATTTTATCTAAGTTAAGAGGTTCCTTTTCCTATTTTGCTACCTCTTTCTATTCCACCATGGATGGTCTTGGTACTAGCTTTGTCATGCCATCATTTGAGACATTTTGTGAAAGGCTAACCAAAGAGTAGTCCAAGCTCAATCAGGCTGATACATCCACAAAGTCACATGCATTGGTGGCAGGACCATCAAAAGAAAAGGGTAAGCATAAGGGAAAATCAAAGTCAGGAGCTTCTTCTGAATCATCATCTCAACATAAGGAAGACAAGTCAAAGAGGGAGAGGCCCAAGTGTAACTTCTGCAATGGGATTGGTCACATTGAGGATACCTGTTTCAAGAGAGAGATACATGAGCTTCGTCAAATAATTAGAGATCACAATATCACTCTCCCACCTACTATAGTCAAATCCCCTCACTCCCCCTCTCATGAAGAGTCAACATTAGGTATTGCTAGCATTGCTACTGTTGAAAATATTAGAAAGGGGAATGCTTTGATAACTACCTTGGTTGATAACAGAGAAGGATGGGTACTTGACTCTGGTGCTTCCCGGCATGTCACTTCTTCTCAACAACATATTTTGTGGGATACTCTGAGGCCTGCAACCTTTGATCAAATGTTCACATCAAATGTAGATATTATCTATGTTGCTGGTATCTATGATGTTGCTCTTGATGGAAGGAGGTTGGAAGATGTTGTCTACATTCCTTAGATTGCTCAGGAGGGATTGAAAATTGAGTTCACTTCCGATCTTGCTATCATCATAGATAGGTTTGATGTCCTTGTTGCCTATGGTCAAGCAGATAATCATTCCAAGGTATACAAGTTCACCAAATTTTGGGATCGAGATCATCCTGCTCTTGACTCTCTTGACTCAAGGGTAGGAAGCACATCATCACCCCCTCCTCACCAAGGTTGTGGAGGCTGGATTGACTTGGCTCTTTGCATGACACCATCTTCTTCCTATGACACCTCTCAGTTGAGATTTGCTTCAACAGGGATGGATACCTTTACTTCTTCAAACTTGTGGTACATGGATGGGTTCTCTTCAGGTCTATCTGACTTGGCTGCTCAGTTTCACACTGGTCTTGAAGATATTCTAGAGGGGACTACTCTCCTTTATGGGGGGGCTATCTAGTCCACATTTTTTTTGATCTTTTTGTATATATGTGATGGTTGTAGTCCTTGGGGGGATAATGTTGAGTCCTCCAAACATCACTCTTCCATCTTTCTTGCTTTTTATCTCCTTTTTGGGGAGGGGTTTTCTTGCCATTGGGTTTTCCCCTTTTCTCCAATTGTGGGAGATTTTTTGCATCTTCATGTACATGGGTACCTAACATGGCCTCGTAGCCAGGACCCATCATCATCTTGCATAATCATTGCATTTTCCTCCCTAAGTTGAACTTATGGGGGGGGGTGTTAGTGTAATTAATTAATTAATTATTACACTAGCATAAGTTAACTTAGGTCTTGCATTTAATTAATTAAGTCCTAGGTTGCATTATTGGATAAATCATTTAATAAATGGGATAATATTCCCTTCCTAGTTTTTAGGATAAGTTTCCTTCTAGAACTTATCTCATCATTTAATAATTATCTAGATAGGGTTCACATATTGTCACATGTTGTTAGATTATGACACATGGCAACATCTCATGCATCTTAGGTTTTCTCTTTTGCCTTTATATTCAGGCATCTTGTTCATTTGTAACATATCATTTTCATCATATCAATAGAATCTTTAATCAGCATTCCATTTTTGCAACACTTCTCTTTGTGGTTGATTATCTTTCATGGCTAAAGTCCTTCATTGAAGATTCCAGAGCTTTAGGGGTCGTGCATCCATTATCCCAATAAAATATGCCAGCATTTGGTGGAAGAGGAAGAATTTGATGACTGGAACTCTGGAGGCCCACCTTAATGGATTTTGGTATTCAACCATGAGAGAAGAAGAGAGAGCTGATATCATGTATCAAAACATTAAGCATGCATTCTTCCAGCCAACAGAGAAGGAGATGATTACTTTGCTTCATTTTTATTTGCATAACCATATCATGGTGTGAACCAAGAAGACCAAGGATGTCTAGTTTTATGTGGAGGTAATGGATGTGGTCCAAAATTTAGGAGGGGCAAGGTCAATGTATGATCCTAATAAAATTGAGGAAGAACAACAAGAGAGGGAGAGGAAAAATAAAATCAATGAAGATTTTCAAGGATTTGTCAAGTGAGTAATAGGGCTATGGGAGCAGCCTCATCTAAAAGATTTTGAACTCGAGTTTGATATACCATTTAGAGAGCTTGGTTTTCATGGAGTTCCTTTCAAAGCATCTACTTTTATTGTTCCTACGGTAAACTATTTGGTAGAGTTGGTGGAATTACCCTTCTTAGTAATCACTATTAGTGAGATTGAGATTGTTAACCTTGAGAGAGTAGGACTTGGGAAAAAGGAATTTGATATGGCTATTGTTTTCAAAGAATTCAAGCGGGATGAACTCCACATTGATGCCATTCCTCAATCTTCGCTTGATTGCATCAAGGAATGGCTGAACTCCATGGATATAAAGTATTATGAAAGCTAAATGAACTTGAACTAGTGGCCAATTTCGAAGACTATTATTGATGATCAAGATAAATTTATTGAAGATGGTGGTTGGGAATTTTTGAATATGGAAGCTAGTGATAAGAGCTAGGAAGACCATGCCAATAAATACAACAACTTGAATGATGGATTGTGACCTCAAGTTAAAGGCAAAGAATAATGTATATTTGGATGATACAATTTGATAGGTTATTTAAAGCAATTCAATTCCAAGATTGTTAAATTTGGTATCTCAGTCATATATCAACAACAAAAGGTTCAACAACCTATCATGGAAAATTTCCATATATACCAAGAAAGAATAATTGCATGACAAATTAATTATAATCAAGCAAATGAGGAATTATTTTCTTACCTAAGGATAGTCATAGACCCAAAAAGGATTGTCATAAGGTTATTGAGACGTCATAAAAGCCACATGATCTGATAACTTTACAAAAGGACAATCATCACACCTAGATCTTGATATTTAAACTCATAGAACTATCAACAACAACACAATTTTTTTTTCATCACATACATAAAAAATAAAGGATGTCACATTATGATAGCCATAAACTTGCTTGAGTAAGGGCAGTAAATGGATAGTCATCAGGCTCAAAGGTTTCTCATCAAGTCACTAAGACTGTAGTTATCCTAAAGGGATATGTTGGTTTGAGCTCATTAGCGACTGTCATAGAGAGGGGATGATGCAGTATTGCATGAATTGGTACTAGGATTGTCACAAACCCTGAAGTACACTCTAATCTATTTTTCAATGAATTGTTCATGCATACTCTAGTGATAAATGGTTGAATTGAGTGGGGTTGCCAATGGCAACACCCAAATTGATTGAGGATAGGTTAGTAGCTTTGATTTGACCTAGATAAGATAAGGGATGGAAATGAAAATGTTCTATTTATGAGTCTAACCATTCTTGGTTTCTATTTCCAATTGGTAATTGAGAGGAATTTGATACTTCTATCATAACCTTAATTAATACTTAACATAAAATATAGCAAAGAGGAGCTTGTCAAACAATCTGAATGAAGATACAAAATGATTGAATTTAGAGTTGATCCTGCACATATTATATTTATATTTGTGAACTAAATATGAAACACCAATGAAACCTACGTTAGTCAATTTGGAGACAAACTTAGATTAACGAACACATGTAAATTGAAAGCACTAATACTTCCTACTAATATCAATATGATAACTGTAATATGTCTACTAGATCCTATGGCTATAAGCATTCCTGAATGACACGTCTATCATATAATATAGCCTATTGTGCAAAATGTAACATTAATTGCAATGGTTGGTTGTAACAAACCATCACTACCAGTATTAAAAGAAATGCCTCTATATTATTGTGATAGCCAAACAAAAGCAATTCCAAGAACAAAATATGAAACAAAGCAACTAAAAAGACAACCAATACAATTTGTATCCTACAAAATGGTACACAATATAATTTCCGACTATAATGAGTAATGACAATCAATCAGAAGTTACAATAAAATCCCAAATGAAAACTATATATATGTAGTTACCATTGAATTAAAAACTATAGATAAGATAAGAATGGGACAAGAGCATGTGCTATAGTTCCTGATGAATTTATCATTTGTAAGGAATACACAATCATCATGGGGTAGTAAAGTGGCCTAATTACATCTTGGTTACATCTTGCTATGTGTGAAGGATTTTGAGGTTAAACCATTGATGATGTTGTTTCTAGGAACACACTACTTTGGCACAAAAATGCATCCTATGAAGTGGTGGGGGCACCAAATTTAGTTGTACATGATGGTGGAAAATTCTGCATAAGAATAGAAGTCCTATAACAATTCCATCAAGAAGTGCAGTGTTTTAGAGCAGGATTCAATTTTTCCAATGTATCTCCCCTATAGTTGTGGTTACCGGGTATTGTTCAACCATATCAAATCCAAATTGAAGTCATTCAATTTCAAACTTAAATTGGCTCAGAACAATGTCTACATGCTTCAATATGAGTTTAAAGAGAGAAAACTACTAATAAATTATAAAGCCACCCACAAACTTCTTTTCTTGATTATTTAAGTCAGCAAAATCAATAATAGTCAGGGTACAAGGTCTGTTTTGCAAAGGTCACTAAAAAATAGTATAATCAAAGTACAAAATGTCCTAAAGAACTATTCTCTATATGCTTCAATATGAGTTTAAAGAGAGAAAACTACCAATAAACTATAAAGCCACCCAAAAAATTCTTATCTTGATTATTTAACTCAACAAGATCAATTATAATTAGGGTACAAGGATTGTTTTGCAAAGGTCACTTAAAAATAGTATAATCAAAGTACAAAATGTCCTGAAGAACTACTCTCTGTATGCTCAAGTATTTTTGCATGTCATAGCTTGCTTACAAATAGAAAACTAAACCATAAATGTAAAACAAAGTTGTGCTTCAACCATCCCCATAGTACCATTTATACAAATACATTCAAAGAATGAAGGAAAAAAGAATATTACATCCTAAGATCACAGTGATATTAAGAAATGGAAAGAAAAAAGAATATATGAGGCTCTAGTCAAGCAATCAAATTAATTTAAGAAACCAAACAATTTTGTTTACTTTTGTTGAAAGATAATAAGGATGATAGATTGGGAATTTCTACCATCATTAACTTGAAATTGAAAGGCTACTATGAGGTTTTTTCATCTTTTCAAAAAGTCTTCTATGAGCCAAAAGGGTTGCCACGAAGAAGAGAGGTGGAGCATGAGATCCAACCCCTACCTGAAGCTCTTTTACCAAACATTAGATTGTATTGGTTATCTCTTTTAGAAATCAATGAGATCAAGAAACAACTTTAGGATATGCTTGAACAAGGGGTTATATACCCTAGTAATCCACCTTGAGGTTCATCTATTGTGATGATAGAAAAGAAAGATGGTTCTTGGAGGCTTTTTATTGACTACCAAGAACTAAAATCACCATTAGAAATAGATTTCCTCCTTCAAGGATAGACTAATTGTTATACCAACTCTAATGTGCAAAATATTCTACTAAGTTGGATCTTAAATTAAGTTATCATCAGGTGTACATGAAAAAGAAGGTACATGGAAGACTACATTTAAAACTAAGCATGGACTTTATGAATTTTCAGTTCTTCCTTCTGATTTGTGTAATGCACCAACTCCTTTTATGAGACTTATGAATGATTTGATAAGGGATATCATAGATAGTTGTGTGATTGTATGTCTAGATGAAATCCTAATTTCCAATGCTATATGGGAAGAACATCTCATCCACATAAAACAAGTCTTGTAAAAATTAAAAAAGCAACCACCATGTAATATGAAAAAATGTGAAAAAAGAATCATCAATTTCTGTAATTCACCGACTACTTTTATGACACTTACATAGATAGTTGTGTCATTGTTTATCAAGATGAGATTCTAGTTTTTAGTTGCAACCAAAGGTATTGTCGTGGATAAAATATAAAGTCAATGGTATTTTCTAAACACTCAACAACCATAGATTGTGTAGATCAAATGACCATCATGATTTTATAAGGTTTTGAGAGTGTTTTTAGAATGGAGAATAGTGTGATTGGTTGCATTGAATAACTCAAAAATGGTGGGGCTTAGTTTGGTGTCGAGAAAAGGTTTATAAAAGAATGGAGCCAGTGATTTTATATCACAGCCTTTGCCTTAGTAAATGAAATAAATCTTGCTCAATTTTTCATCAAGCCTTGACATTATAAAATAAGGCAAGCATATAGGTCAAATAAGCAATATGTGTCTGCATTAAAACAAACAAAAAGTCTATGTGAAGATATAGATTAAAGCTTTGGCTTAGTGAAACAAAAAGTAAAAGCTCATGGGTTAATACATTAAGTAAAGATTTCTTGTGTGTAAAGAAAGAATAAAATCATGTATTGCATTAAGGCTTTTCCTTAATTAAAATCAAAAGGATTTTCCATATTAAAACAATAGGGCCTGCATGTTAAATCTGCATTGCTAGTATATAAAGGATTGAGCCTGTGGTTAATAAATAAGGTTTCATCTTAATAAAGCAAAAGGAACATAGCCTGTGGGAAGTAAATGGATTTAGGAATTTTGTGTTGAAAATAGAGGAAGCAAACTTAAAAGAACTAAGCACTTCTTATTCATGTCTGATAGGAACCCCTAATAAATAAATAGGAAATACACATGTATTCTCTCAACAAATTCAATTATAGAGAATCTACCCCAATTTTCTTAGTAATCATACTATTCTAAAATATAAAAGGCGGGGCATATTCTCCAAAGAGGATTCAATATATGAACCAAAAATAACATTTATCTCGATCTCAAATTCAAATACAAATTTCTACAGATTAAATTTTCCACTCTACAGTAATGACATAACTAAAATGCATGTAACCAACTAAATTCTTACCAGATCCATATTCATACCCATCTACAGAGACTTCTTCCGAAGATCATCTTGCTCTGAAATAAACTTCAAGATTCATAACATAGTTTACCTATTAATGCTAAGAGCTTAAAATAATTTCAATGAAACAAGGAATGACAAAAGCTTGTTTGATAAAAATATAGGGACATAATTTTCTCTTAATGCATTGATCGATATGAAGACTCTAAACATTAATTGAGTATCAAAAGGAGTAGTGAAAATTACAGAAGGAAAAGAGAAAGAATTATCGATTGGAACTAAAAGGTGGGTTCCATAGAAAGGTCTATGTTTGCAGAGAAAAAAAGGAGAGGGTGATGATTAAGGAGAAGGCATTGTCCTTCTACTGTTGAAGTGGCACCAACTTGATAACCTTCTACTTAATGCATGATTTGGTTCAAAGAACCATTAGTCTTTTATAACATCCAACTATAATTCTTTTAGTTTTTGGTCAAGAACCCCCAAATCTCTTCTTTTCTTCAAGACTATATACTTGTATGGTTGAGGAAGAGACTAGTAGGCTTCTCTCTCCCTTCCATTCTCATAACCTGTGTCAATCATGTCTAGTTGTCTTAAATATTCAAGGGCAAGGACTTTGGGTGTAACATATTTAGGGAGCTTGTGTAATGTTCCCATGAATCCATATAGTCTAATGGTTGTTCTATCTTAGGTAAAAAACCAATCACCTTTTTTAGTATTATTGAAAAGTATTCAAGACTTTGGAAGTCTTAGGAGATATTCTCATGTAAGCAAGGTGATTGTTGGCTGCAAAAAATGTTCAATGAACATGTAATAATATGAGGCCTTATGAAGGTATGGAATCCACACAACTATTGGATCATAACATTCTAGTGTGTGACACATTTCAGGTTGTAAGTGTAGATACAGGTGGTAATATTGATGCAAAATCATATATATTAAGAGGGATTAGTATCTAAACTTTTTTATTGGAAAAAAATCTGCCAACTATGAATGCATATGCTCTTCTAGTAATGGGGTGAAGTCAAATGTCAAAGGGTTTTCATTTTGTATTCTCTACAACATTTTTAGCACTATCAAATGTTCAAGCCTTGCTATTAAGTCATTATCATGTCCTAGAAACCATGCTACCATACTACAAACATGCATGCCAACCTCCTTGTTGACTTGTGCTATCTCCATTTGATTTTGTTCAAGTTATCTGCTAGGCCTATTAACATCTAGGTTTTTCATGAATACGACATGGTCCCTAATTTGATCCCAATATTGGCATAATCAGTTCCAAGGGAAATCCCTAGCATTTTCCTTATATTCCATGTAGATATCATAGACAAAATCATTAGTCCCCCATTTTCCTCTTATTGTTCTTGTTGAGGGTTCATGCTACATAGAACATGTGACAAAAATCTCATAACATGGGTGAATAATGAGAACTAAGTGGCTAGGAAGAGAGGAGGTCCAAATTATATCAACACATTTATTTGTGACTTTCGCACCTTAAATCATCAAATTTCTTGTCTCTTCAGTGAAATGTTGCTTCCTTTCATTGACTATGGTTGGTTTTGGAGATAATGGAATCACAAACTAAGTTTACATCATCTTGTATCATATCACTTATAGTATGTAAAAAGACACTAGGAGAAGAAGATTTTGTTACCAGGTGATCAGGATGCATCATCATGAATGAAGAGTATGGCTGATTTAATGCCTAAACGTCCAAGCTTCTACTAGTTGATGGTAGCTCTATTAGACCATTACCCCTTATAACTTTTCTTGACATTTCCTAAGTTCTTGCTGCCATTCCACCACATTTATCTCTTGATTCTTTAGTTCTACTTTTTCCACTAGTGGTTTGCTTGGGTTTGAAAACTCGTTTCCTTGCTCTTACCTTCTAAATGTTTTCAATGCTTCTTCTTCAAATGTTTTCCATTTAATAATCTCATTTGGACACTTATTTCTTTGGTAAATTATTTATACTTGCAAGTGCACTAGAACATAAGTGAAAAGATGTTTTTTTGTTGTTTAAATGTGGTGGTGGTGGACAAACAGTAGTAGACTGATGCCTTGATCAGTTAGATAAATGAGTGAAGCATCAAGCCTCACATACAAACACATGTGTAGGATAGAATATAGGAACGAGAAATGCATTCATCAATCATAATCTAGGGTCAATGATTGAACAAAAATATTCATTTCTATAACCAAAAGCATACATAGCAAAGCATACTTTAATAATCCATGAATAAACAAAGTGAGCCCATATATTTCATTAGAAAGATTAGAATCAAATACACTTTGATTATGTTTTGAAATTGTTGCATGCATCAACTAACTAATACAACACCAAGCAAGAAAATATTTCCTTAGGAACAAGTACGACATACCAATGCCCTAAATTCACCTAGAAACGCATGAAGACACTTGTGTTATGAAGAGACTCTACAATCTAGCATCTTCCCTTGACCTATAACATATGTTGACATGAAGAAACTAGGTTTGATGTCATCATGAGCCCTTCATTATGCAAGTGTTAATAAGTATGAAATTCAAGTAGTAATAGGAAATGTTATGTCTTGTTGATACCCACATGTTCTTTCCACTGCATCAAGTGTTTCTTGATCATAATTGAACATCCTATGGTATGAAGTCATGTCATGCCTTCCACACATTGCTAGTTCCTTCGTATTGCATCAAGTGTTACTTGATGAATTATGGAAGTTCAATTGCTATAGGTCATGTCTTGACCCTTCATGCAACCTTGGATTATTTGCTTTGTTTAAAGTTTTAATCCAACAAACTTCTATCCCCAACACTTCAAGTCATGACTTGCTTCCAATTTCCTATCCAATTATGATTCATCAATCTGCCCCTATTGCAAAAATAATGTGTCTTTCACAAAAGTTAGATTTATGTACATTTGATTTAAGATGTAGTAACCTATGGTTTGAGTTTTCAAAACCATTTAGATGAAAGTATTTTAAGGGATATTTTCAACTCTATAGTTCTCATGACAAGGTTAACTACCTAGACTAACAATACCAATATTTGGTGACCATTGAAGGCGATTCAAGATCTTATTGTTATAAGAGCTTGCATCCCAAAGTATTTAAACTCAAGTTTATCAAATCAATGTCTAACTTTATGTCTTAGAGTAAAGACAAGGTCTTATTCACCCTTTATATAATATCATAAAGTTCATTCTTGTTAGCTTGATTGCTACAATGATTTACACATCTTTTAGCAAGTGTTCATAATATCTACTATTCTGCGGGTAGTGCTCAATCATTCAAACACAGGGAAGTCCATACTAAGATAAATTTGTTCACAAACAGTCTCCAATTTAATAAATACTAGTTTGAAATCACATTTCTAAGTTAGTTCAAGTCATTACAATGAACTCAAAGGTCATTCTCATCAAATGAATGCCTTCATAATATACTGTTCTAGTTACAAAAGGATAAAAAACATAGTGATAGTTTCCTTATCAATTCTATTTTGAAACCATTGTGCATCAATGGTGCATATAAAACATTGAATTAAGGGAAGTCACAAGATGACAACCATTCATGTTAGCATGGGAATCTCAACATGATATTTCAAAAGATTTATATATTTTTAGTTTCAAGGCTTATGTCATGGGATTCAGTGACAAAGTTACAACATCAACTGTGGTGTTCAAGTGATAAGATAGTTTAATGAGGATAATGCATAGTCCAAGATACAACATGAGAGAGAGCGAAAATAGTTTGGATATGTATCTTGGAGCAACAAGTAAAAATGACTTCTATGATTTTCCATCCACTTTTCTAGGTGTCATCCACCTTTCTAGGTGTTTCCTTGGGTAAAAGTCTTGAATTAACCAATGCTCATCCTTTGGAGCCTTGATGATCTGGAGGAACACCTTTAGAGGCATAGGTAGCAAGGTTAGTAATAAACCCATATCTCAGTATGTGCATGATTGTCATAAGGTTTTCATGAAGGATTGTAGGATATGCCTCAATAGAAGATAGTCATATAGCTTTTCTTATTCAAGTAGCTCTAAATGTTTGGGAAGTGAAGAAAAATAGTTTATGACAAGAAGAGAAATAATGCTAGAAATGAGATTTTTCAAATTAGAAATGAAAAATGATTCAAGATGAAGAAGCACCTTGTCAAAGTGAAAGAAGGACAACACTGTTAAGAAAAGACAATGGGAAAAAGGAACAATACATTCTTCAAAGTAAGGGTATGTCATGGATAGCATATTACAATGGTAGATCATACATAATTTTTGAACCTAGGACTAGTATTAATGATGGGTTTTAGGGGTAGCATCAAGGGTTCCATGCAAGACACAAGGTATATAGTGCATGCAACAAAATGAAGAATAGCAAAGTAGAGTAGATATTCAAAGGGAAACCATGAGATGTAAATTTGAAAGGAGAATTCCAGTGGTGTTTCTTGTATTCATGAGGAGATCATGCCATGCATTGTACACAGAGATGGATGCAACAATTTCCTAGACCCTTCTAGAGTGTTGGTAGACTCACTTGATATGGATTACTTGAATGATAGAGTTAAATGTATATCACAAATTAAAGATGCATAAGAATGACAAATGGTAGAATATACATAAGGGGGTAGGTATGTGAAGTGAAAGAATAGTCCAGCCAAAGTGTAATTTTTATGATGATGATACAAAAGACTAGAATCCACATTCATGTCTTATGCCTTGTGGAAGGCTCTACGGATGTAGTGATAGTGTTCAATCACAAAGGGTGTATAAAGATTACATGATGACAATTAAATGCATAGAGAGAAAGGAATGTCATAACAGAGGAAGAGTACAGTGGAATTTCCTTATCAAGACACCATGAAAATGTAGTAATCTACAACAAGAGTGAGTATTATGCATGATAAGGCTGCATTCAAAAGATAGTTGGTAAAGAGCATGAATAGGAGATCATTGAAGTATTCATGAGTTAAAATAGTCAAGGGGTTAAACAGTCAATTTGATGACACTTATCATCATACAAGTCATAGGTTTACGTGCAAGCAATTATTTCCACAACATAAGAAAATGAATGAAAATTGACATATTAACACAACAATATCCAACTAAGTTATTGAAAGTCAACTATTGATACCTCGTTCTTCATCTAGATTACAAAATCGGTCCACTTTTTGCTTTGTAATATTTCCTTTTCAAATTTCTTTGGATGGTGGCCATATTTCTACTCCTGTCAAAACATGGAACACAGACTAGTTAAACTAATTAATATGCAATCATTTAATTTTTCCTAGGAAATTAAAAAATATATCATTTAACATATTAAATATACTTACAAATGTATAGATCAAGGCCTATAAACCTTTCTAACCACTGTGATGCATGGAAAAAACTTTGTTAAGCCTAGTCTTGGAGGCCTTGTCTTGAAACATATACTAATTCAATTTAACTATGCACAAATGAAATTTAAAAATTGTTTAATAAATTTTTTATAATCTTATGAGAAAATTCAAATACCTACGTACTCTCCTCTCCAGACTTCCTCTATGCATTGGACTTCTCATATGCTTTTACAAGCTCTTTCCATACTTTCACACTTACATTAGTTGGCCTTTTCTTGAGCCTTAGCTCGGGAGGGAGTTTTTTATCTTCTTTGTTTGGTTGCACCAAAATCTCTTGCAGTTTTGAGACATTCTTAGCTTTAACTTCTTTATAGACTAACCTATGCAAAATTCAATCTACATGTCATGGATAACTACTTTTCACAGGTGCATGGGTATCTTTGAGAATGGAAAATGTAGATTGTCTTTGAACCATTGAAGGCATGATTCCTTCAACCTATTCACAAACATTTTTCTAGCATCTATCATTTAGACTTCCCCTCAAACCACATCATATTCTATCTTGGTATTGTAGCTACCAATTCAAGATGAAAAACATGGCGTGGTGGAAGAAGTCTATGTCCCAAGAGTTCCTGGGACATTGGAAGTGTCTGCTCCCTATTCCAAATTCTTAGAGTTTATTGTTATTGATTTCCTCTTGGATCTTTTGCTCGATCTAGGATTGGTTGGGGAATCAATTGATTCCCTTTGACACGATTGATTTGTTTGCAATGTTTGAGAGGATTTACTATACCATTTTTCTATGTATTTGGCAAGCATTGTCAAGTCCACACCATCCAATTTGTTCACTGCATCTACTCCCAATATGGAAGCCAATGCCTCTTTATCTTTGTTAGTGTCATGCCCCTATATATATATTTTAAAATTAAATTTCTTCTTTTAAATTTAGAAATAAAAAACTAAAAAAGTAAAAATCAAAGAAACAATGAAAACATTTACAAATCTATAAATTGACAATGAATTACCTCATTGTGGCCAGAGTCTACTCCCTTTGCTCCCTTCCCTCTATCGCTTGACATTTTGAGGCGACCCAGGGAAAATTATTTTCATCCAGTCTGTGGAGGAAAATGAAGTACACACTACTAGGTATGAAACAATTGCCTATGGATCAATGTGAAGGCAATCAAATCCATTGATAATGAGGTTTTACATAGTTCAATGATGCGCTAATTTATATGAAATATAATTGAAATAAATAGGACACATAAATTGATCATTAAAAATGAAAACCCTAACTCACTCGTGATGCCCTAATTTATATCACAGTTTGAATATGCATAGTGAATTCAATAATGACCATGTAAAATACCTACTTGGCACCAAATCATAAATGGAAAACCATTCAAAACCCACACACAAAGGAAATGGAACAAGCTCGAATTCATAGTTCAAAATGAAAAACCATTCAAAACCCACACACAAAGGAAATGAGGTTTTACACAGTTCAATGATGCCCTAATTTATATGAAATATAATCAAAATAAATAGGACACATAAATTGATCATTCAAAATGAAAACCCTAACTCACTTGTGATGCCCTAATTTATATCATAGTTTGAATATACATAGTGAATTCAATAATGACCATGTCGAAATCCCTACTTGGCACCAAATCATAAATTACAAACCATTCAAAACCCACACATAAAGGAAATGGAACAAGCTCGAATTCATAATTTCAATACAAAACAAAAGATTCACCTTGAATCACCATTCAAAAAATAAATCTATTGAAACCTTCATTGTATATGATAGTGAAATGGTAGGGAATTCATACCTTTATTTGAGAAATCGAGAGTGAAGCACATAGGTTGCACCCAATGAAAACCCTAGGCTGATAATGAAAGGAATCCACATGCAATACACACAAACCCTAGTCTTCTATTCATCAAAATACTCAAAAGTTCTTCAAAATGCAAGTTCTTCAGGTGGCGTTTTTCCCCTTTTACTCCTCTCTTCCTTCACACAACGTTTTTCTCCTCTAATCTCTTCCTTCATGTAGGAAGTTTTTATTTTTTGTTTCTGATTCATTAGTTGGTGCTATATTTGGTGTAGTTAACACTGACTTTAGCACCAACTTTTAGCCCAAAATGTAATCTTTTTGGGGTGTAAAAGGCAGCACAAAGTGTGCCTGATTTAGCGCCTAGCAGTGCAAAATGATGTATTTTGCTTGGAAGCAGGTTTTTCATTTGAAACTAACTTTTAAATGAAGATGTTTTTTATTGTTTTTTGGAATAAAAGAAATATTTTTGTTCAACGTTTACCTTCAAGAAGAGACATTTACTTATTATTTTATCTAATATAATAATATTAAATAATTTTCACAATTTAATTTTTTTATTTTAAGTAGGATGCATGATATAGAAATAGATAATGATTGTATTTTTGAATAGAGAGAAATTTGAACTACTAGTAGACATGACAACCCAATTTTCATAGAGGTTCAATGGATTGACATTAAGGGTGGAGGTAGTTTGCATGTTCACCTTCAATATTTATGTTAGATTAATAAAATTATATTTTTTCTTAGATTAATTTCATTTTTTCTAAAAACTCAATTACCTTGAACTCTAAACCCTAAAATCTAAATGATAGACATGAAAAATATCAAACCCTAAAATATAAACTCTATACCCCAACTATTTACCACATGAAAAATTTTGAGCTAACTTTTTGAATATGCATAATTATTTTTACCTTTATGTATCAACATAGGTTTTGTCATCTCAATTTATATTAAGAAAAATAGAAAATGGAATCCAAATCTAATCCATAAAAAAATTACAAGTAAAAACTTTATCATGGTTCCAAGGGAGCAATCATGGTTCCCTATTTTATCTATTCCTTATCCCATGTCAATTTTGTGGGTGCAAAACTGATAGAGGCTAGATTTGTGAACTAAAAAATGACCCCTAAACTTTTAAATTTAAATTTAAATGGGCCCATGTTCACCCTATACAACTAGATGAGTCATCTAAAGTGTGAAATATTTCAAATTGCATGTTACAAATTTGTATAAAAGGAAAAACCCTAATTCATTACTATCATATTAGATATAGGGCTTATTGGGGAATTATGAAAAATCATTTATGAGAACTAAATCATTATCATGTGACATTGACATTGCATCAACATCCTATGTGTATTGCATGCTTCCCTATTGTCTTCAATCATTTATTTGTATTGTTAAATTAGTAATAGGAGTTTAACTAAAGGAGAAATATCCTAGCCTAACAAAATCCTCAATAATGTCTATTGACATGACCCCTCTTAGACATAGGTTGTAGACATCAAGATAATAAATTATAGACATCCAATTCAGTGAAGATTAGATCCATAGTTAAGGTTTAGTTCTACGTGTAGGTTCATATTTTTATAAATTGAGATCAATTCCATATCTGTGGAAGTGTATTGGAATGAAGTATCATGAATTTTATAGTTTTGAGATAGTTTTTTATAGTCCTAGTTATTGTTGCACTAATAAATCACTTAGCAATGTCTAACATAGTCATATCTTCATTGAACCTAGAGCTAAATACCATTATTTTTATTATTTAATTTTGAACATTTATTTTAGTGGTGTTATTACTCTCAACTCTTTATCTTGGGTACGTTATATTATTTATTCATTTTGATTTAATTAATTTACTTGGGATATTTATGTGAGGTATGTTATTTTTCCTTACATAAATTAATGAACCAAACATTCTTAAAAACACTCAGGTTTCATCCTTAGAGTTTATCCTTCTACATTAAGGTTATAAATCTAACATTTTTAAGTAGATATGATTCATTTTATACTTTATTAGGGCTTGGATGCACCCCTTATCTATGTTTCATTGCAATTATCTTGACTAGGGTTTGGGATTTTTTTGTATAATCTCTTTGATCCCACTAACCCACCCTTATTTAATGTATTATTGATAGATCATTCATCATGTATTATCATATATATTTGTCTATTGCCTTTATCCATGCATATATTACATATTTCGACATGTTTTTACACTTTCTTAGATCTCATCATTCCATCATAAAGTAGGTTTCAATCAAGAACAAGGAATCCAATCTCTAGTTTTCAAAGAGAAAATATCTACAGTTTTAATGAATTTGTGGAAGAAGTGTAAGGTAGAGAACCAACTAAAATTATTATTAATAGGTTTTCTTTCATATAGGATAACAAGGGACCATGGAAGGGATGTTCAACTAAAATCATTAGTAATAGGTTTTATTTGTAGTCAGCTTATAAATAAATGTCTTTTTTATGTGAATTTTTAGTCATCTTGTAATCATAAGATTTGAGCTTTAGTTATCAAGATTCTGCATGTAAAATTTTTGTGAAGAGAAAAATGTTGCAATGCCCTATTTTGTATTTCATAGTGCATCTTAATGAAAAGCGAGCGTATTAACAAGATAATTTCAACAATATTCTCTTGGTGCACAACTATTATGTGACTATTTTCATATATTATAGGATCCAAAGGAGGCCATGGAGAGAGGACATGGATGGCATAGAACTACTAAATTGTGGAGAGGAAAGTGGGTAGAAATAGATATGACAACATAATTTGTAGATACAATAGAGGTAAGAAGAGAAAACAACCTCAACCAAAGGAGGAAGGTGTTTATGAATTCACAAATGCTACAACATAGAGGAGATAAAGTCATTTTTCTATCCATGAGGCCTCTAAGGTCAAACTTATTGGTTGAAAATGTACAGGAATGGTGATTAAATGTGATTCTATGATCAAGGGAAAAGACTAAAAATTAGGATGGCCAAAACATGATATCAATATGTAAAATATATGACTAAAGTGAGGTTTTTTGTTGGATAGCATATTCGTTGAAATGATATAATTGGTGTACTAAACATTATTTACTATGTTGTGTATTATAGGGGCTAGACAAGGCCATGGCAACAGATTGTGTCATATCAAATGAGGACACAACAGATGAAGCAGGACATCACGTACTCAAATTTTAACTTAACTTAGGAAAAAATGATCTAATGGCATTTTGTGATACGTCCATCATTTTTCACAGTATTATTGAAATTTATAATGTATTATCCAATCTTGACATAAATTAATACATTTTGTTGATTATTTTAGATGGAGATTGGAGCAAATGCAGAGCCTGAGCACTCAACTAGAAAAAGAACAAGATATGTACATGGATATGTACCTAAAACTATTAAATCACATAGAGGATAGTGGGTGGAAGAGGATATGACAATGGATCTTGCAGACTCAACAAATGATTGCACTGAACAAGAGGTTGGTCAAGATGATAGTACATGGGATGAATACTTTGAGAAAATTGTTGTTTGCAGATGTTCTGTATGTCATGGAAAGAAACAATTCAAATGAGCGATTGTACAAAGACATTACATATATGATGAGCTTCTAGTAGGTAGTATGCCTCCTACAATTGATTCAAATCCAATAGGACTTGTGGTAAGGAATTTTCCAATTTGATATAAATAACATGTATACTTTGTTTAAACATTATTTTATATTATTTAAATAACTATTTTTTTCTTAATGGATACTTGCAAGATAAAGTTACTGGTTTAAATTTTCCTGGATCATCGACTTCCAACCTAGAGGGAAATGATCATTTATCAGATGATACATCTAACAAAAATATGTGCCAATATACCAGCTCGAAAGATGAGGAATTGATGAAAAAAAGTAATAGAACAAGAACCGGTTTAAAGATGCATAATTTTCCTAAAGACAAGGGGAAGGTGGACTACATACCCTATGAGAATGAATGTGATGGAGATGATGACTATCCCCTGAGTTTGAGATCAATTTACAAAGAGACATTTGATCATTGACTAGATTGTGCTTGGCCTAGTGATCAACAACTACCTAGAGTGTATGAGGTGTTTCAATTTTGGGGATATAACTACATGATATGACCCTCCAATATTCATGGAGTGAATCTAGGCCTCTTTATTGTCCAAAATGTACATGTGGGATCTAAACATAGAAATAATTCAGAACAAACCACTAGGAGATTAATGCCATATTATGGTCCATCATATTATAGTGTTGAATGGAGAAGGCTAGTAGAATATAAGCCTAGCATGTTAGCATATGGTCAAAATTTGAATATGTATACACATCATCTCCAATTAGAAAGTGGAAAAGAAATGAATAGAGGTCATCTTATGTATATAGATGGACGTGCATACACACACAAAAATATTGTAGGATTTATAAATAGTAGTAAGGGAAGGGACCCTAGTGTAAGACCAAATTCTCAATTTGTTGAGGTTATAAATGATAAAGATGGAGATATGGAAAGAGATTTTGATAGATTGATAATTGTTGAGGTTATTATGGACCTTACCATTTGGGATGAGTCATTGATTGATTACCACTTTTGAAAACACACTCTTGTGCAAAAGAAGAGGGAAGAACAAGGTCTCCCTAAGGATGTTCTTAAGGGAAAAAAACCAAAGAATAATAAATGAGTGTGGACTGATGTTTTATAAACTATGTTGTCAAAATTATGTTTTATTTAAATTATTGTATAAAAAAGGTAGTCTATAAAATAATGTTCCATTATTCAATTGATGTATATATGTTCATACAATTTATATTTATATTTTTTAAGCCAAATTTGATTACATTTCTTTGAAATTGATACATTTTTTATTTATCCAATTGTTTCCAAACATTAAATAATGCTTGCATTTGTTGTTAGGTAGAAGATGTTGATGAAACACATAGTAATACCCATGATCCAACTGGGTTATTAAGATTTGGAAGGGATGATCCAAACCATCCTTTAAACAATACTAGGGTGAAAAGAGCAAGATTGGAGAGAATACTACCAGTTGAGAAATTTGAAGAGCTGATGAGATCCACATACATTGATGACATGCCACCTAGCCTTAATGATGATGATCATGATATGAAAATGCAATGCATGGAGAAGGATTGAATGAAATGCTATCAGGTTTCTTTGGGGATGGAAACAATGATGACAATAATGATCATATGGTTGATAGTAATGATGATAACAGGGGTAATTACCACCAACATAATATTGATGATAACAACTTGAAAGACTCCATCAAGCAAGTAGCGAAGAAACCTATGTTCAAATCGAGTGCAAGTAGAACCTCAAAAATAGCATGCACATTAATATTATTAGAAATCAAGTCACTATTTGGTTGGTTAGACAAAGGATTCACTACCCTATTGAAGTGAGTTGAAATCTATTTCTTACTTTGCATTGCCAATTGGTATAATTCATAAACATTCATCAACTTCGTTTATATTTATTTAAGGGGATTTTAAAACCATATATTGTATATAAATAGCCCTAGTATAGATTGAAATATCAAACATGTTCATCATAAGTCAAACATTCAATTGATTTAATCTCTAGCAATCTTATAGGGCACTAAAAAATAAAATATTCCATGAAGAGAATGTGTTGCCATCAACTTGTAGAGAGGTGTGTCTATTGTTGGTTGAGTTCGAGATTAAATATAAGCAAATTCATTCATGTAAAAATGATTGCATTTTATACAGAGATGGATATCAAAACAAGGTAGAATGCCTTGTATGCAAAGAGAAGAGATATCGTACAAATGTTCAAGGTCCTACAGTTCCAAAGAAGGTTTTACATCACATGCCAATTATACCTAGACTTCAGTGAATGTTTTGTTGCAAGTCACTTGCACAATTGATGGACTGGCATGCAAAGAACATGAGTAAACATGGATTCATGCAAATTCTGGATGACTCCAAAGAAATGAAACACATAGAGGAAAAATGGCCAAGAAAATTCAAAGATGAACCCTATAGTATCAGGTTTGGTCTTGCAATTGATGGAGTGTGCCCATTCTCTTTCCTAAGCTCAAACTATAGTGTTTGGCTAGTCAAATTGATAGTATACAATATTCCCCCTATGGATGAGTGTTAGAAAGGAGCACCTTATATTGAATCTCATTGTTCCAGGAAAACATCAAGTTAAAAGCATGGATTTTTATCTTGCACCTTTTATTGATGAGATGCAACTGCTATGGAAAGGCATAAGAATGTATGACATATCACGTCCTCCATCAAATAGGTCCTCCATGTTGTATGGTGTGCTATGTTGGACTATTCATGATTTCCTAGGACTTGGTGTTTGTTCTGGTAAGATAAAATATTTACATATTTACACTCATAATTTATTTTCATCCCAACTTTCATACTTAGTTTTATACTATTTTTTTGATGTTATTAACATTACTTATTGAATTGTAGGGCTTCAAACAAAGGGGATATTTGCATGTCCAAGATGTTTAGAACAATTTCAAGGGCAATATTCTAAAGATCTACATAAATTTATTTATGCAAACAACTAGGTTTTTCTACCACTAGATCATAAGTTTAGAAATCACCTGAAGAATCAATTTGATGGAAAAGTTGAAAATAAAGGCCCTCCCATGATTATGGGTCTAGGTGATTGGCTTAAGAAGTATGAAGATGCTGAATTGAAAGCTTGGGAGGATTTTTTTGATTAGAGTGATTCAATTGAAGAACCAAAACAAGTTGTAGTTAATATGCTAGAAGGAATGAAAAGGAAATCCATATTTTATGAGCTCCCTTATTAGAAGGATCTACTAATATCTCACCTATTAGATCCTATGCACATCTTCAAAAATGTCCTAGATTCTATATTTCGACATATATTAGGTAAAGAGAAGGACAACTTGTATTCAAGGAGATATATTGCTCTTTCACATACCAAAATTGATAGAAAACATTTGTGGCCAAATAGGGAAAATGAAGCATATGCAAAATCTTCATGGATTTTGAAAAAAAAGGAGCTAGACCAACTAAAAAATGCCATCTGTTCAATAAGGACACCTATTAGCTATGGGTCATCATTGGTTAAAGATTTTACAGTTGATGGACATATCATAGGATTTAAAACACATGATTTTCATAATTTTATGAAGGTATTATATATCATCATTTAACATTTACTGGTAACATTGATTAAGTACTAAATATATTTTGATATTTTGTTGTGTGAGAAAAAATTACTAATGAACTTTTCATAAACGTGTTTGATAGCATATCATGCCATTGACAATTAGGGGGGATTCCTGTCTTACAATTGACTTAAGGAATGCCAAAAGTCGATTGTCAACATTTACAAAGTATGTGGTTAAATGAAATGTTCATGTGTGAGAGACAGAGATATTATATTGCATTTTAATTTTTGACTAAAGGTTCATACTAATTTACTATTCTTATATTAGGTGGGTGACCTCCAAGGAGATCCATGAATGTGAAGTGCCAAAATGGAAGAAGGAAATTGCATAAATTGTATGTGTATTTGAGAAGGAGCTCCCTACAAGTTTCATGGACCTACAAGTCCATTTACTTATACACCTAGTCAATGACATTGAATTGGAGGGTGTCGTATCAATGAGGTGGATTTTTTTCTTTGAGAGGTATATGAAAACTTTAAAAAGATATGTCCGAAAAAAGGCATATCCAGAGGGTTGCATGGTTGAAGGGTATGTATTGAATGAAGGATTTTTCTTCCTATGTGAATTCCTTGGTAAGGATTTTGAAGATGGGCCATGATTTTGGGATGAAGAATGAGCATCAGATATTATTGATGGAGAAAAACCACAATCTAATGGTGTTCAAGTAGAAATTAGTAAGTAAATTCATGATCAATGTGGTTGTTTTTCTTGCAATCATTAATTTACTTTGCAATTTATTTGTCAAATTAACAGCATGACATTTGGATTTTGAAATAAACATGTTGACATGTAACAGGTGTAGACGAAAGTGCTATACTTGACAAGTTCATTCTGTATCACATGAACTTTATGAACAAATGGATTGATTTGTATGATAAAATGAGAGAATAAGTGTTAGAAGAAAGGAGATAGTTTAAGAGATCAAACCTAAGGAATAATCCACTTCCCACTGACCTACTTGGGGAAGGGGGTAAAGATTGCACACTAGAATGGGTTACTGAACAAATTCAAAATCAAATAGAAGATGTAGGTATAGATTCAAACATAACAAAAGATGAAATCAACATGTCTAGAGGATGTGAAAGAAAGGTATAGTTGGAATTTTACAAAATGTTGTTTCCTTACTATTTTGACACTATTAACTATTTTAATATTCATCATTTTATTTGTTTTCACTGAAATAAATGGTCTTTCCAAGGCGAGGGAATATCTAGCAATGTGGGCATATGGTTGACATTATCATGTAGAAAGTGTAGATGTAAAGAGACGATCCTTCGATTGTGGCATCATGGTTGACTTCAAGAAATCCATTCGATCAAGTTCAAAATATATGAATATAATTGAAGGGAATCTACAATATGTTGGGAAAATACTATAAATTATTGAGTTGGATTACCACTTTTTTAAATATTGTATTTTTAAGTGTAGATGGCATGAAGCATTTGAGAGGACACAAAGACATGATACCCATAGTGGATTGTTTTCTATAGATTCCTCATGCTGCCTTATGTTCTACCAATTCATTGGGAGCAGGTAATTCTTTAACTCAAACAAGAAGTGGTAGTGATCATTAATCTATTAAATCATAGTTTATTGTGAATATATATGTGTTTATTAATCAATAAAATTGTTATAACATACGTCTAATATATGTATGTTGTTCATGTGCAGGTATTTTTCTATGAAGATATTTTGGACCCGAAACAGATATTTGTCATACATTATGATCCAAGATTAAGGCATGTATTTGACGATGCATTAGTGGATACTGAGCAAAACAATGATGACCAACAAAATGAGAGAGATGGATTAGAGAACATCAAAGAAATTGACATCCATGATGATGTTGAAGATGGTTATGTTCAGGCACAAGACTTGACAACAATCCAGAGTTAGATGATGTTATGGAAGACAACAATATGGATGGTATAGAAAATGATGATCCAAATACATCTAGTAACAATATAGATGGTCTACAGTCAAATTTCAATGATGATGAAGATGATGTAGGTCAAGATGAGGATGATGATAATATTAAATACTTGAAAGAACATATGAAAATTGATAATGATACATTGGATGGCATTGTAGTAGACAATAATGTTACTGACCAAGACTTCTAAATTTTTAGAATTATTTGTAATCCATGTTTAAAAAAGGATGATTCTTATGGCCTAAAATTTGAAATGCTTCAATAATATCATTTGTGTCGATACAAATTACCTATTGCAATATCCTTAAATTGTTCAATCTTTGGTATGAATTGTTGGCAAAAAAAATTAGGATTACTTGGATGCTTCTTCCATTCATTTTGTATCAACATATGTTCGTGAAGACACAAAATTTAATAAAATATTAATGCACATAACTCACAATTATTTAAATAAGCAACTTTGTTAACTTTATTATTTTTAAATAGTTTCCATTTTTATGTTGAACATAATTTTGAACATGTAATTGAAAAAATCCACAATAAATGCTTTATTGTATTAGCATATTCATTCACATAAGCACAATATTGAGTTTACTTTGGTTTAAGGGTTGAGGGTTGACGGTAGAGGATATTGGGTTGAGGGTGGAGAGTAGAGGCCAATTTAAGGGTTTAGGGTTTAAGGGATGAGGGCTGAGGGTTTAGGGTTGAGTGTTTAATGGTTTAAGGGTTGATGGTTTAGGGTTGAGGGATTAGGGCCATAGAGAGGGATGGATGGACGGAGCCAGAGATGGAGGGAGAAGTGAGATAGAGAGAAGGAGAGAAGAGGATGGAGGGAAAAAGATATATGAGGTTTAAGGATCCAATGTATAGGGTAGAGGGTTGAGAATTGAGGGTATAGAGTTGAGGACCTATAGGGTTGATGGTTTATGGTATTAGGTTGAGGGTATAGGGTTGAGGGTAGAGGGTAGAAGGTTTAAAGGTTTAGGGTTGATGGTTAAGGGTTGAGGGTAGAGCACGCGTTTAGGGTATAGGTTTGAGGGTATATGGTTGAAGGATTAGGGTTGAGGGTCCAATGCATATGGTAGAGGGTATAGGGGTTGAGGGTTTAGGGTTGAATATTGTCCTTGTGTTGTTCCACTTACATTTCATTGGCAAAAAATACTTTCATAAGAATATTAAGAAAAATCAATGTTGGAAAGTAGTAAAAAAAGAAAAAGATCAAAGAGACACTCTTTTGTTAGTAAAATCAAAAACTTCATCACAAATAAGAGGGATTTTTGAAACTTACGTCCAAGATAACCTTCTCATCTGTGATATAGAATGGGAACATATAAAGGAAGGTGTGCAACCATATAATCAATTAAATGACTAAAATATTTTTAAAAAAGGGTAATAATGAATGTGTATACCTCGTAATACAATTTGAAGCCATTTTGACTAGGTGTACATGATAATTTGGAAAAGAGAGCACATGTGTTCACTCTTTAATGAATATCTCTATTGGAATCAAAGATGGTGAAGCCCTTGCCAAAATTTATAGAATTTTATAAAGAGAAAGAAATATATATATATATATATATATATATATAGAACAATATTCACAAAAAAGGTAGGGTGGTAGAAAGACACACCCACTTAAATATTTTTCATAATTGAATCAAATTAGAAATGACAATTATTATGAAATCAAACATAAAATCACATCCTTCTTTTTACAAAAATGAAATCATATAGGATTTTCTCCAAAAACTATAAGGCTCCATTAATGACTTCTACCAAGATTTTCTCAAGAAAATTAAAATATCTTTATTAACCATTTAGAGCACATACACTATCCTTAAAAAATAGAATAATATGCTATGTTTTATAATTTTTCTATTGGATAATGATTGAATGAATAATCTATATCATTATATAGTTTGTCTCACTCAAAGAGACACATTTTGATTTAGTAAGAAAAATGATATGTTATCTAATTGTAATTTTTTTAATGTTTAATGTTTGAATGAATAGGATATATGGTTATATGAAATTAATCACTCTCTTACACTTATGAAGAAATAATAGTTTAGGATGCTTTTATTATATACTCACACACATGTCTAACAAGTGATAATTAGAAGTAAACATCATAGTACATGTTATAACTATAACACATTTTTTATGGATAACAAAGGCCTAGGATATTATTTATTTAATATGTTCTAATCTCTAAGATATGCACATAGGACCAAGAAATCATGAATTCAGCCAAAAAATTATCTAAGAAATAATTTTAAATAAAATTTATTAAAAAATCATAAAAAAGAATATTAATCAAATCGTGTTATCTCATTTGTTATTCATTACTTATAAATATTGTAATAAGTTTAAAAATTATCACATCATTCCATAGAGTACAAACACTAATATGCTTCGACATCATCTACTAACTCAAAATTAATAATTATACTTAATTCACATATTTTCTCAATGATGACAAAGTACAACAAATTAACTAAATAAAAATATTTATTTATGTGGAGACTAAATAGAGTTCTTATGTCCATCTAAAGAAATTTAAATAAGATTAATTTAAAAATATAATAAATATAAGTTCAAGGTCTTTTAATTCAAACACATTTAAGACACACACATAGAACTAAATGATCATGAATTCATCCAACAACATATCCATAAAATAAAATATTAAATACAAAAATAATGAAAATTACGTTAAAAATCATATTCATTCAAATGGTATACCTCATTTATTATGCATTTATTTTAAATATGACACTCATGTATCAGTTTAGAAATTACCATATTATTCCATAGAGTAGAGACACTAATGTATTTCAACATCATCTACTAACTCAAAAGTAACACTAACATTTAAGCATATTTTCTCATGCTAATATTTTAGGGGGGGCATATCCCTTTGTCCTTTTTCATACATTAAGAATCTAGTGAAGATTTAATCCAAATTTTGTTCCCCTTTAGTGTTATTATTATGCATTATACCCCCTAAGGTGTGGCCTTTAATCCATTTTTGTGCCCCATTAGTTGTGGTATTATGCATAATACCCTATAATGTTTGGCCTTCGATCCATTTTGTGCCCATTTAGTGGTGGTATTATGCATAATACCCCCTAAATTGTGGCCTTCAATCCATTTTTGTGTCCCTTTAGTGGTGGTATTATGCATAATACCCCTAATGTGTGGCCTTTGATCCATTTTTTGTGCCCATTTAGTGGTGATATTGTGTATATTATCCCCTAAGGTGTGTCTTCCAATTCATTTAATACAAACCAATATTCCCCTCTCCTAGATTAATGGGATGCTATTTCATCATATAGAATACTCTAAAGTACTATAAACTTATCTTATGCAAGAATTCTGGAAACAATAAAGATTCTTGCATGCTTCAAATTTAAATCAATATTTCTTCAACAATAGTCTGCAAGTGGCATAACACATATAGGCCATTGAAGAAGAAATAAGTCAAATCAATCGAAATTCATGAACATGAGTGGAAAATTCAATCCTTATGACCACTCCCCACCAATAAAGAAACAACAAAAACCAATTCAGGAGAGTGAAATGATATCATGATGAGAAAATTTAGTATATGACAAGGAATAATCAATGGTCAGGATCAAATCAAACGATCCAACCACCACCATTTAAAGTTCAATCTTGTATGCGTACAATGTTAGTAACTTAAAATGGGGATTCAACTAGGTCAACAAGAGATGGGGACATAACTCATGGTCAAGACTTTAGACCGACGATGAAAAATTAAAACCCAAACTTAGGAACATGGAAAATATTAAAAGCTTTGTGACCCACATAAATATAAGATAGAATTAAAATTATTTGACAAGTAACAACTGGGAATATTAGGCTCAAGGAGTCAGTGACTAGACAGATTTAATGGCATAAGTGAAAACTTAGGAAACTTGGAATGGGTGAATACCAGTTAACAACGAATTACAAAGCAGGTAAAAGATTGACACTTAGGGTTTTTAAGAGGGTTTAAGATACACAAAACCTTAGAACATGAGAAAGAATGAAACCCTAATTCCTTAAGACCCATTCTAAACTAGGAAAGATAGCCAAGTTTGTAACAATCATCAGTGGAATGCAAAAAATTTAAGGGGTTCCACTAGGGCTCTCCACCTAACCATAGCATTGAGATTCAATCCACCCCCGAGTTAGGGTCACATAGCACTTCCACAAAATTACTTTCCACATAGGATCCACAACCAAAGTGTAACATATAACATCCACATGACTAAACTTGACACATTACAACCACTAATCACAAGGATTCCTAGACAAGTTTACACTTTATCTACTTTGCACATCACAACATCTTGCATTCATATTTCTTTATTTTAACACACAAAAAAGGTATAAATGAAATTAAACTAAACAAGGTGGAAGAATCAACCATTGAAAACCCCAACATGCTACTTGCAGCCACACAAGATATTCAACATCAAATTTCACATAGATTTTTTATAAGACCAATATGACAACAGACTCATTTACAAATACACAAAGATAGATAAATAAAAGGTTAGACATCACCAAGAAAGTTTTCTATCCAACTTGTGGAAAACTCTCTCCAAGCACTTTCTTCCATTGCTCCTTCCTCTTCACAAACATGAAAAGAACTAAAAATAAAGAGTGAAAACCAAACATGAACTCAAGAACAATCCAAAAAAGCAAAAAAGAGAAAACCTCCTCCTCCACACAAATAGAAAGAATAAATTGAAGGGGAAAAGGCAACCACCTTTTCAACTCCAATTTTCGTCACCTTTTATAAGTGGGTAATTGGAGTGGGTTTTAGACTTTATAAAATGTATTTTATAGAATAAAAATACCCCTGCCCCACAAATCTATCACCTAGGGAACTTTTTAAATAAATAAGACCACATAAAGACTTCATAAAACATAGAATAAGTGACCATATTAATAAAGCGACTCAAGGGACTAATAAAACAACTCTCACATACACATAACCCATACCACACAAAACAAGGTTAAATCACATGCCCATGACAAGAATAATATTTCACAAGGATACAATAAAGGAAGTAGCTATTCAACCCCCTTATCAACATTGACCAATTTTTTTAACCTTTTTACTCAACCAAGAAAGTGTGTTAGGATTACTCATGGTTAATAATAATTAAAAGAAATGACTTATGAATTCAAAATTCCAACAATAATAGTCAAATAGAAAATTAGATCCACTAATCTACATAGTAACACTCCTTACTCGTATGACACCTGTTATAGAGTCAAGGAATAATTGAGTGAATACTATCTATTATCAAAATATCACCATTGATGTCAATAAAATATTTAACTTATAATGCATACCACTATAAGTAACATTGAATATTAATAATTGTCTACATAATCACACCCACTCACATCTATGATATGTAATCACCTAACATAATGTAATCCACTTAATATACATAATAATATTACCAATAACTAAGCATCTTGATCATTGCATATTTACACAGACAAAGAATGGAACTCATCTGACTATCACAAGAATTCAGAACAACTGTTAGATAGGATTAATCAAGAATATGAACATCTTCATGGTGTAGCAATAACCATCATTCATGTTTGTACTATCCAACATAAAAGAACATAGAATATAACAACTAATAGGATCAATAAGACCATAATGGATAGGGTCTTACAAGTCCTTTCAAAGTATGTCAATATGGTCTCATTTACTCTCATTCCCCCGGCTTAGCCTATGATCAGTTCACTGGATCTAACCTTTACATTGTAGGATATACCTATGAATGGGAAGCCTTCTCATTTGTACATTCCTTCTCACCTCAATGAAAACATTGTCACTAGGATCCTAGTGGACCCTACAAGTCATGTAAATATGATCACAGAAGAGATGTTGCTTCTAAATTTTCTTCATAAGGAGAAATACAAGAAGATGAAAAAACATCATACGTACCCACGATGGACTCTTGCTTGCTCCCCTTGGTTCTATCTCTCTTTCGGTCTTGGTAGAACCCAAGGCCGTAAATACTATTTTTGACATTATCCCATATTCTAACTTTTTTAGAGTGAAGTTGGGAATTTCATGGCTAGTCTCCATGAATGTAGTCCCTTCGCTGATCCATAAATGTTTGAAATTCTCCCATGAGGTCTCTATGCATGTCATGCATGACACTGGGTATGAACCCTCGGTGTCGCATGGGGACTATTCATTAGATCACTTCTGGGCTGCCCCTATTGTTCTGCTCCCTCCAAGGATGGACCTATTAAATTTCACTTACATTAAATACAAGAATGGGGGTATAGCACTAAAAGTGACCTACCCTCCTTCCCCCTATGCTATTTCAGTTAAGGCTTCTTTAATTGCATAACAGTGGGCTGCCTCTTCCTCCTCTCAAAAGGGGAAGGGAAAGTCTGCTCTCACCCAAGAGATTTCCTCTTCTATTGTTGTTTCATCTTCTTCCACCTCCCACCTTGCTATGGAACCTTCAACTTCCACCCCCATGTGTCTCATGGGGAGTTTGATGGTGCCTGCTTGGTGGAAGGCCAAGCATCAGGTGTTTGACCTTCCCGTCTTACCCATGGTGCCTCAACCCATTGTCTATGGTAAGGGGAAGGGTCTCTATGGAGTTGTCTCTATGTCTTGGCCTCCTACTGCTCTTTCCCCTAGGGTGGAAAATGGGAAGAGGCCCACCGTTGAGGCGCTTGAGTCTACTTCTACATCGATTGTTGCCTTTGTTCCTACATCTCTTCCTCCTATTTTTGTTTAGGATTCACTCTCCCTACCAACAAAAATTGTGATGGACACTCCCATGGTAGAATATGAGCCTTCTACTCCTTCTCAAGCTGCAACTTCCAACTCTCAGAGCCAAATAAACCACCTTACACGTGAGAATAAGCGATGGAGGAAGGCTCTGAATGTTGAGTAGGCTACCTTATAGAAGGTGGAAAAGGAGCTGACAACTCCTCTTTCGGTATTTGTTGTTGTTCCCTCCTCTTCTACCCCTTTTGCTTCAGTTCCCTTCACCTTGATCTTGCTCCCCCTGTGAGTGCAAATGACCCTCACCCTAAGATGGTGCAAGTTTTCATCACTCCCTTGGTTAAGCCTCCTCTCTTGATATCCCTTCCGAACATCCCACCTTTTCCTAATCCCATGGATATGTTGAATACTTTCATTGTGTCCACTATGATTCTCTCCTCTTCTTCCTCGCCTTCCACTTCTTCTATGGGGGCTTGCATCCCTCGATGAAGCACAAGTTGGAGGATGACCTTGATTCTAATGGGGGTTGAAAGAAATGATCATTCTCTTTAGGTGAAGTTTTTTCTTTGGCTTGTGTCATCCTAGTGATGAAGGTAGCCCTGACGTCCCCCAAGATTATCACTGCCCCCGAGTCTTTCAGTGAGGTTGGCAGTGGAACTTGGGTGCCTCCTTATTTGCCTGCCCAACTAGCACATGGCACTCTTGTCAAGTGCATGTTCAACTTGGTAGATGACGTCGTTGATGATTTTTGCAAAATCAATGATGTTCACCTCACAAGAGTTGAACAAAGAAGATGTCGAGGGGCCCTCTTCCTTAGCTCTTATCGTAGGAGAGTTGAAGGGTGCTCCCCTTGCTATCCCACCCTTATAGGCTTGTCTTCCCTCTCCCTATAATGATCTATATTGGGAGAACGACGACCTCCTAGTTAGTGAAGACTAGGAGAGCACCTCTTCTTTACCTATAGATTAGACTTATGTGTGTGTTGTGTTTCCCCCGTGCTTGTTTTTTGTGTTCCTAGAGGACCCTTGTCACCCTTGTAGGTGATCGGATATAGGAGTGTATTGTGTCATAAAATTATTGTATATGTTCCATCATTCTTCTATTTGTTGTGCCTTGATTTTTGACAATTGTGGATGATGCAAAATGTTGGGGGTATCTAGGCCTCCCTTCCATGTTGACCCAGTTTTTTATTTTTATTTTGTTTTCACGTACCCTTCTTCATGATTTGATATAGTAGGGGATTGATGATAGTTCATACATATATTATATTATATCTATTTATCTATATCTATGATCAGTTATTACTCCAAATTATTAGATCCCCTTGTCTCTTGATTTCTTCGTCTTTTTTGTTCCTTTCCTTTTTTATATTTCTCTCTTCTTTGCTTTCTTTTTGATGTCTTGGTGCCTATGTGTTGTCTCTTGCATGTGCAACAACATTTCCAGATCTACATCTCATCATGTATCGTGGGCCATGACATCTCTGCATGGTCATCCTTTCCTTAGGATGCCACATGCTCCTTCAATTCACATGCATCATCCTAAGGGGGGGCCCTACCTCTCCAATTTTCAATAAGGTGTATTCAGTGGCCAACGAATCCCTTGCTGAAAATATTTGCATTTTTTTAAAATCACATCCTTCAAAAAGGATCCCCTTAGCAAGATTTTATTTTGAAATAAAATTTGTAACAAAAAGAATTGAGAATTTGCCTTTGAGGAGGCCATTCTTCTCTTTTCAAATTCCTTGATGAAAGAGAATCTTTCAAAATGATTCCTTGATGACAAGATCATTTATGAATTTTTTTTCACTTTTCAAACAGAGTGTCCCTTGAGTGGACCCCTCTTTCTTTTGAAGGGTTCTTGATGGACCCCTTTGAAAGCTTCTCCTTCAATTGCTTGTTCTGAGATATGACTGCTTGTTTATCTACGTGAGTTTTTTCTTGCCTAACATGTTTTTTCTGTAGATTAACATGTTCCCTTGCAGAACCGAGCACCTGTGAGGGTCAATCAAAATCTACGGAGCCTTTCACATCTAGCCTCCCTCAAAATCGAGCACCTATGGCACCTCCTTTGCAAAACCGAGCACCTTTGAAGTGTTTTCATTTTGCAAGACTGAGCACCTATAGAACCCTTTGTTCATCTTCTATGAGATCGAGCACCCATGGAACCAACTCTATAGGACCGAGCACCTATAAAGCCTTCTATTCACCTTTTGCAGGACCAAGCACCTAAGACACTTTTTTTCAATTCTCCATAGGACTGAGTACCTATGGAACCAACTCTCTCCTACACTCGAATTTTCCACATTGTGGTCTGCTTCCTCAATGGTTAAGGTATACATTCCTCAACTTTCACTCTACTTTACCATGCATTCACTGACATTTATGCTCACTAAATTGGGGGGAAAATATAATGGCATGAATTTGGACCCCCTTGTGAATTCCCCATTTACACTATCTCCTACCTTAGAGAATTAAATTTGATAATGCAATTCATATTTTTGCCACCTTCCCTTGTCCACTTGGTAGCTATTTTATGTGTTGATGGGGGATATCCTGTTTGGGATGCTAGTGCAGTGAACAAATGTCTACGTGGTGTGCTACCATCCTGACAAGATTCCCACCTCTGGAATTCTCAAAGGCATTACACTCCTCCATTGGATGTGAAGTGTAACATCTCCCGCCCTTTGAACCGACTTTGAATGGCTCTTTGGCCTCCATTTTCAATTTTCAAATGGCTATCTCATTCTTTCTTGGATACTTATGGATGATCTTCACACTTGGGACTACTCTCTTCATTATTCTCACTCACTTTCAGCTCCTTTAGGCTCTACCACCTCCATTGAAGCTAGAAGTTGATGCTTTGTTGGTTTAATCTCTTCATTGTTGTGGCAACATTGGTCTTTGAAATTTTGTGAGCTTGCTCCTTCTCCCATTTTCCTTGAGTGCGCATGGTTGAAGGTGATATCACTCCATCTTCCTTTTACCTTGCATTATCATTTTAATATCATAGCATATTATTATTCAACATATTGCTTGGCATTCCCTTTCAATATCTTTCCTTTATCATATTTCTCCAATTGTTGCTATCGGGCTATCCGTGGAGGTGGAAACACCAAAGAAGGGGATTGAATGTGATAGTCCTCTAAACATAGCCCCAACATTCTTTTGTCTTCTATGTGTAGGTTCTCCTTGAGGTGAAGATATTGAAGATATCAACTCATGGGTAGGAAGGTGCACTTTCCTCACACTTATTTGTTATTTCATAATTAGAATTAGTCTTAGTTCTCTTCTCGCAATTCTACTATGTTGCTATTCTCTATTTTTGTCATTACATCAAATTGCATCCATTAGGTCATTAGTAGGTTTTCCTTAGTTTTTTACTATAATTTACACTTTCCATCCATACAAATTCCAACACACCATAGAGATGCCAACACATCACGCTGTCATTCATGTCTCACACTATAGTCCCCTAGCTCAGTGAGCTATCTAAGTCATAGTCCAAACTCTAAAAACTTGCTCACCTAACTTCTTGAAACATTTGAGCTTATAAAAGGACAACAAAAATCTAGTTGCTCTTTCTTTTAGCCTTTAAACCTTGAACTCTTCTGAAACATTCTATTAGCTTGAGGTAGATCAGGGCAGCCTATTATTCTAGACCCTTCCATGACCTAAGGTTCTGAGCAGTTGGTCCCCCTCCTCTACAATTATCAAGCATCTTTACTAGTTTTTCACCAAAGCTTAGTAAACTTGGAATTGGATTCATGATTTTTTCTAAATTTTTAGGCTTGCTCCATTTTCATTGCATATGAATTTGTTAGGAGACTAACCCTATCTCCTTTTCAATTATACCCAAATTTGGCATGCTTTTGAGGTGTAAATTCTCTTTAACATTTGAAAAGATAAAAATGAAGTTATTTTTTAGGATTATTAGTTGATGTTCACTTATCTTTGTATGCTAAAGCTATATTTTTCTCTAATATGCGTATACAAATTTAGATGCAAGATAATAAATTTTCACTTGAAGTGACACACTTGTAGGAGATTTTGGATCTACAGGGTAATGCTACTTACATTTTTACTAGAGTCTCATCTCTATCTTCTTCTCCTCCTTGAGGATACTTGTAACATCACAACTAGTCTACCAAAAGAGACCGTGGTTCTTAGTTTTGTGGCTCTCAACCCCTGAGAAACAAAGATAATCTTGACCATGGTAGGTCTCATCCTTCAAGGCCACTTTCCACCTCTTCTCATGGGCATGGTGCTACTAGTTATCCAAACTTTGGAAAGTTTCCTTGATTGGAGTTAGCTATCTCTCTAGTTCATTCTCAAAAACATTTAAAGGATCCTCTTGAGGAAGAGGGAGCTCTCACTAGCTAGGAGCTAGTTGATGATAATTATTTACTCAGTGATGTTTGGGGAAAACTTGGTAATAAAGAACCCATTCTATAGGTGTTCCATTAGTTGCTTAGTTTTTATATGTTATGTTTAGGCTTGGCCCTTTGAACTCTTTTTTTTGGTTTGGACTTGGTCCAACATATACTTTGAGGGTGTGCTTTTTTACCACCATTTTTTTATAGTGTTGTATTATCTTTTAATTTATTTTAAAAGGTTAACTAAGCTTATTCATTAAAAAAATTATCATCAAGTCTCACCACACTAGTTTTCATCTTAATTTTGTAAAATTTAAAGTTAAAATTAGTAGGAAGACACCAATTTGATATATGAGACCCCTATTATACAACCATTTCCTTATTTTCCTAAAACATTCTTATGTTTATTTCTCATATAATTGGTTTTCATAAATAACATTTATTTACTTTTATTTCTTCATGCTTAGAAAAATATTTCTCTAGATTGAAATTTTTAGTGCTCATATATAATCATTATTAGGGAGTGTCATAGAAATGGGGACTAAAAGTGGTCACTTTCTTTGAAATCACAAAAATCTAAACTTCAATAAGGAATTTGTCATACAAGTTATGCTTAAAATTTGATTATGTGATATGAACAAGAATATTAATACTCATAACGTACTTTCTAAACTACTATTTTTTTAAATGGTAGAGATTAAGAGTGTCAAATTTTTAGACCACACACAATGGTCATTTTTTTACCAAAAATATAACATATTATCACATGTGCTCCACTCTATTTTTTGAGTTCCACTAATTATTTTATAAATATATTCCAAAGAAAGTTAGCTAATATCACATATTAGTACAAATATTTTTCTAATTTTTTAATGAATATATTGCTTTTTACTAATTTTCAAAATGGACACATCTTGAAAAATAGAAAACTAAACATGCCCCTTTTAATTTTGAGAAAAATAAATAATATTCAAAATTTCTCTATGTTTGTAGAATGAAATATAGCATATGAAGATATACATAATTTAGACGACTGAATAAAAAATTATGTAGAAAAAATGATACGTGTGTTTTTGGTTAAAAATGAAGACAATACTAAAAGTAATTGAAGATCAAAATATTAATGTATTTGGATTTTAGAAAAAATAGGTGGTTAGAAAGCTAAGAAAAACTTAATGTCATAGTAGTGTTTTTCAAAATAATGTCTTAGAATATGTGAACTTGATAGAGAGTACACTTGAGATTTTTTTGATATATTCTAAAAAATACAAACTGGGGTAGGTGATTATCAAATCTAGCACTTAAGCTCAAATATCCAATCCAAATACAAGAAAAAGGTGGGTAATTCCCAAGTAAAAATAAAGTAAATGTGTATGTGATATAATTCACATGTGTTGATAATGAGAGTGTGGTATGACATGCTCGTGTTATGTTTTATATGAAAACATAATAACATATAGAAAAAATATATGCTCATGATGTGGGTCCCACATATTGTCTTCTACACTATTATCTACACATTTAAGTATCATTGAATGATTAATTTTATTCTTAGAAATTACATATGATTGTTTGACAATGAACACTTTTCTTATGTTTCTTACATTCTCATGACATTCATAAAACATTCTTATGATTATTTTTTCCTTTATTGATATAGTGAATAATTGTGTTTATCATTTTGAGAAATTCCTTATCATTGTTTGAAAATTGAGTGTTTTTTTATGTTATGTATATTTCTAACATTCCTAGAACATTCTTATTGTGTAAATTATTTTATATTGGTGTAGATTTTAGAATTATGAAGAAAAAACCACAAAAGAGGTAACACTTGAGATGCTTCAAGTCGAGAGAGAAAAACTAGAGAATGGATGAGACAATTTCATAAAAGTAGTTTTTTTTATTCGTAAGAGAGGTAATTATATTAAGTTGCCAAAAAATTACAGTTCATTTGCATAGCAGGTTTGAAAAAATTTGCAGAATATCACCCTTTTGAGCTAGTCCAGTATCATTCGCTTACCAAGAAAGGCCCCCATTGGCCACCAAAATTTGCAGATTTAACTACACCCACTTCATTGAGACCAGGGAGACAAAACCAGAGACATACACCAAACTAAAATGAAATCCAAGAGAAGGAAACAACAATCGCCACCCTTACGAAACTATAAAAAACTTTAATATTTAGACTACAAACCCTAAACAACCTACCCAACCACATAGTCCCCAGCTAGAAGCCATTCATCTTGGCGAGTTGATAGAAATTTTCCACCCAGTCAAAACCATTAACTAGCTCTAGCATTAGTAGCTTCTTGAGGAAATTGACCCCGTAGGTTGCAATTTGACAGTGCCTAACTAATGCCATGCCTTTGAGCTCTAGCAGCAGGGAATAAACCTTAATGACTTTATCCAATACCCTAACCAACAAAGTATCACAAGCTCGAGGTGCTCCACGTCCCAGGAGAGCCAATTTCAAAACATCGTCCAAGCCGCCCATGAGCTCTTTTTTGAAGAGCTTATAGATAATCATGTTCACCTCGGCTTTGGGGGTTCTCACATCAAGCAAGGATGCCAGGAACTTGGAGAAAATGTGGGTGTTAACTCGGAATGTCTCCCAGCTCACCAAAAAATCCTTTCCCAAAATCATATTTACTGTAACCATCACATGAGGATCAATCCTGAGCATTATTCTTCTCACCTGTTGGTTGATAATAGCCTTGAATGCAGTCTACTTAACTTTGCAATCTAGTTGGATGGGAGTGTCTTTCCCTAACCTCACCACTGCCTTCGATGAAATATCAACTATGAATTTTGAGTGCTCTACCATGACTACCCAAAAAGATATCACCAAAAAATGAAACCAAAAGATGGCAAAAAGCATGCCAAACTACTAACATTTAAGGGACTTCCTTTGCCAAGGCTTGCCACACTTACCACGTTGTGAAACTATGAGTGTACCCTTCCTAAATTCCTTAGCTCACACCACCTATCCATGATCATGCATTATGTTGTGTCATGGCGTGCCAACTGGGAGGTGGGTCATATCAAACCCAGATCGATCATAGATCATCTTAGTGTTATTTGATGTTGTCATCGCCAGAGGCATGTATCGACATAAAATATTTTATTATATGTCCTTTTGCCACCCTGCAGACTTGATCAAAATTCCTAAAAGGCACTCAATGAAAAGACTTCCTACCACTAATATTGTTGCTAACTCACTCGGTTTTCCAATACAAATTTCCACGCGAGCAACCACCTTCCCCTGTAAGACCCTGATCATCTACTTAGTCCTTTGAGAGAAAATACAACCATCTTGCCACCTAAACCAATTTGCAAGTTGTGGTTGAAGTGTTGATAGTCACGATATCTCCACATCCTTTTTGTGGAGAGATGCCCCCCAACCACCCACTATCAAATTCCAGAGTCAAATATTTAGTTCTTTCACCATTACACCATCTGCCCCCAAATTGGAAAAATGGTCGGCTTCAATATTTCCTTCTATGAGAATATGATTAAACATTACCTATTCTAGGTAGTCCATCCAAATCAAAGCCAACTTCAACTTGACCCCCAACTTCCAGTTTATAAATTTCCTCTCCTGTAAGGCGTTTATCACTAGGGAAGAATCTCCTTCAATTATCACTTTCCTTAGCTCAAGCTCATTACATAAACCCAATCCCAAAATCAAGGCTTGGAACTCTATTGCGTTGCTTGTCCCTTTTAGAAGAGGAGACACCAATCTTCCCAAAATGTTTCCCTCACAATCTTTGATTATGCAGTTGGCTTCAAAGACCGCATGATTACCCCTGGAAGCTCCACCAAAGTTTAGTTTGGCCCATCCCACTTTAGGTGGCGACCAACTCACCTTACTTTTTTCTACTGTCATAGCCTTGGCCCCTTCTCCCACAAACGAAAGGAATCTCCAACCATACCAGTTGCTTCTAATCATTGCATCCCACACTGTGAAGTTCATCTTTTTGGATTGAGCTCTTCCAATCTAGCATTGACTAGTTCCACAATGCTTGCCTCAATTTTTTTTTGCAATCTTAATTTTGACAACTCCTTGTCCTAGAAGATATGATAGTTCACTCCTTCCAAATATCCTAGATGATGATTTATGGGCTCACGACCCAAAGACCACCATACATGGACTAATTATAAAAGGTTGGACTTCTCCTAAGCATTTCTAGCAAACTGTCTGGGAATGCAGATTGCCAATGTAGTTTGGCACAAAGCCATTTCTAGTAGCGTGCACATACACACAATTCAAAAATAAATGGTCTCCTGTCTCCTCTACTTGCTTGCACAATGAGCATCTCAAGGGGTCCTTGGTACCCCAACTTAGTGAATCTATCCGCTACTAAGGATCTACCTTGGGAAGCTATCCAGGTAAATACCAACTTTTGGAAGGAAAAGCTTATTCTAATAGAGTTTGGTCAGAAGACTGGAGTTGAATACTCCTTCACATACCATGATATTATAACTGTCCTTTGCCTTATACTCTCCACTCTGTGAGGCATTCCATCTAAGTTTGTCACTGCCCTATTTGATACAAATTTTCTAACCCAACAAGACATGCCCATACAACTCCACCTCTTCTCCTTGGAATTCCAACAACCTAATGCTCTTCCACTTATAATACACTTCGCCCTGCTGAATCTAATATTCCAAATAATCTCTTACCCTATCTCCCCATGCTTTCTTTGTGCTTATCCTCATTTGTTCCAAGGCCTCAATTTCTACTAGCTTTGCAAAACTATCCTAAGAGTCCTCCCAAAATAGAGTAGCATGTACATCCTTTATTTCCCAAGTTAGATAATCTAGGATTAAGTCCCTTGAGTTGTGCATGAAATTCTAGATGTGAGACCTACTAGGAAGGTGCCTAGATATTAACATAGTGTGCTCCCTATCGTCAAGGTACTTTTCCCTGAGTAATTTTACCCATTTAAGGGTTTGGTTTGTATGTAGTTCCCATACCAATTTTTCCCCTAGGGCCTTGTTCTGGAGTAGTAGATCTTTCAATCCTTCCCCATCAGCTTCTTTCTTCTCGAATACTTTTTTCCATTTTATCAGTGAAACTTATGCTGCTCTGAATTACATTGCCAGGAAAAGTCTTTCATCTTCTTGTTGAGCATTTTGCTAGCCCCAACAGATAATGGAAGACAAGACATCATATAGGTTGGTAAGGCTGCTATGACTGACTTTAGCATCATCAACCTCCCTGCCCAAGACAACCATCTACTTTTCCATGAGGCCATTCTATCCTTCACCTTTTCTACTAGAGCTCCCCACATGTTACCTTTCTACACACCTTTCTCCAATGGAAGACCAAGGTATCTGCATGGTAGTATTCCTTTTTTAAATCTTAAATTCCTCGAGATTTGAACCTATCTCGCTATAGATGTGTTCAGAAAGAAGACTTTTGAATTCACAATAATGATCTCTTTCCTTGAGGCCAAAGAGTAATTATCAAGTATTCCTTTTAACTAATTCGCCTCCCTTTTTTTTGTTGTTCCAAACAACAAAGTGTCATTTGTGAATTGTTGATGGGTGATTGCATTTTAATTAATCGTGACTTTCAAGCCACACACCGACCCACACCTTCTAGCGTTGTCTATTGCTCTCCCCAAGGCCTTAGCTATGGTTATGAATAGAAAAGGGGAGAGTGGATCTCCTTGCCTCAAACCCATGGAGGCACTGAAGAATCCTTCTAGAGATCCATTCACTAGTACTAAATATCTTGGAAATGCAATCCATCCAAAGATCCAATCCAACCACTTCTTCTGGAAACCAAAGGCTTCCATGTTTTTGAATAAAAAATGCTAGTTCACTTTGTCATATGCCTTATGTCAAGTTTTAACATCGCTATTTTTTTCAATTTTTGCATGGAGTGAATTACCTCCTGAGCTATTATCACACTGCTAAGGATTGACCTCTCTGGTATGAACCTAGTCTGCTCCTCTGAGATGATGGATGAAAAAATGCATTTCAACCTATTCACCATGGCCTTTGCTAGTATTTTTTATAGTGTGTTGCACAAGGAAATTGGCTGAAATTCCTCCATTGCCTCATGTTTCTATTTTTTGGGTATGAGCACAATAAAGGTGTTATTGAATTCTTTTAGGACTCGGCCTGAATCTCTTGAGTCTTCAATTTCCTTTGTAATCTCATGCCCCATGATGTCCTAGAATTTCTAAAAGAAGGCCACTAGGAAGCCATCTAGCCCCAACACCTTCTCTGAATGTAATTGAAAAAAAGCCACCTTAATCTCTTATTCAATGAATTTTGCAAATAATTTCTCATTCTATGCATTGGTCACCAGCCTTACTATATTTCTTAGCAAATCATTTTGTACCCCTAAGTTGGATCACTCATAATCATTTAGTAGCACTTGGAAAAACTCCATTACAGTCTTCCTGATTTCAATTGGATGTTCCACTATTTTCTCATCCAACCCTTTGATGCACAAAATTCTATTTACTTCTCTACACATGTTTGTTGAGTTGTGAAAATATTTTGTATTCCTATCACCAGCCTTCAACCAAACTTCTCTAAATTTTTGTCTCCATAAGATCTCTTCCTTAGCCAAAACCTCATTCAATCTACCTATTAGAGCTTTCTCCTCCTCAAAGCTATTTATATCCATCCCCTCTGCCATTACCTTCTCTTCCACCTCTTTCAAAGCTTCTTCTATCTGCCTTCTTTCTTCAAAAATGTTCTTAAAGCATTCTTTGTTCCACTGTTTTAAGTTTTTCTTGACTAATTTTAGCTTTGTCACCACATTGAACATTTTTGAGCCATAGGATTGCATCCCAACCACCACTATTTTATTAGATCCCCAAATTTTGGGTCCTTGAACCACATTGATTCAAACTTAAATGTACATCTCACTGGGATTTTTTCTCCAATTATTTCTAGTTGTACCAGAAAATGATGCAACCCATCCCTAGGGATAATTTTGCTTTCCAAAGTGAAGGGAAACCTGCCTAGGTCCCCCTTGAAAAAAAATCTATCGAGCTTTTCTGCTATGCTGCTAAACCCCTTTCTTCTATAAGTCCAAGTGTAATTTCTATTCCCCATTTGAGTTTCTGTTAATATGTTATGTTATACAAAGTTCTTGAAGTCATCCTGAGATTGTAGCACTTTGCTCACACCCCCTTTTTTGTACTTAGACCTCAAAATAGCATTGCAATTGCCCCCATCACATAGAAGTCTTACCCTGGGTCATTTAGTACTAGGTCTAATTCTTTCCAAACACACCTTTTTTGAATGCAAGGATTAGGCCCATAAACATTAATGAGTAAAAAAAAAATTGATATGAGACTTCTTACCCGACAGATGATCCCATGTCTGCTACTATTGACTTCCTCAACTAACACTGCTTGTGGCTTCCAAACAACCACTAGGCCACCTAAGGCACCTTCCACATTGACCCCAACAATACTCCAAGACTTCAATTTTCTTTCTATCCTTTTCTAATCCTGTTCATCCAATTTAGTTTCTTGTAGCAACCCTATGTCTACTTGAATATTTTCTAACCGATGCCTAATTAGGCATCATTTGTTAGGGGCATTTCAACCACTAACATTCCAAGTTAAGATCTTCATTGTTGTTTAGGAAGAGCTTCGCTCTTCCCTACTTTCAAAATTTCATTGATCTTCTTCTGACCACTAGCCTCCCCATCCCATTTGATTTCTCCTGGTTCGAAATCCCTTTCCACCTCTTGATTTCACCACAATCTCATGAGGGTTTTCGCATATCCTTTTGGCTGATTCCCAATTTCCTTGACTTCGTCTGGCCCACTACCAATTTTTTTTGTTTCTTTCCTAGATTCAATTTGTTCCTTTCTTCAAAAGGAAGTTCATCATCCTCCAAGCCAGGGAAATTCATCCAATGCTCAAATTATTCTTCATTTTCCACCCTTAGAGAACCACTTTTTGTAACCTTGGAAAGTTCTACCAGCTCCTTCCCAACCTCTATCAATGAATCAAGATCCTCTTGCCTGCATTTATCTCCTAGAATAGCAATAGATTCTGCCACTTTTTCCTTTAGTTCACCCTCTTGATCACCAATACTTGTTCCTACTTCCTCCATTATTGAAACTAAATGGGGGAAAATCCTTGGCTCTCCATCCGCAACCTTGATTCTTGAGGCTTCCTCCTACAACAAATTTGAAGAGTACTTTGAGTTCTGGGGAGCCTTCAGACAATCATGATCCTCCTTTGAGATGTGTTTTTGATTCTCCCATCTTCCCAAGGACTTGATAAGCTTTGAATTAGGAACTAGATCTGGGATAATATTTTGCACCTAGACCCCCCATTTTGTCACTAATTCAATTTTGTTCCACTTCTCCTACCTAGGTTTATTTTCCACACATAGCCTTACTGATGAGCTTATTCCTTTTGGATTCGATCTTTCCTCTACACACACATAAGTCCCTAGATTGTTCCTGATGTCCTCTAATATACTTGGTGTCCAAAATTCTAAAGGTAGGTTAGGCAATCTCCACCATTCTTGAATTACCTCCATTTGGTGCAAGAATGGATTGAAACCCACCATCCAACCTCAGATATAGAAACCAAACCCATCCAAAATCTAGACGCCTGATTCGATTTGCATCCTTATCTCTTTCAAAGGGGAAATCGCCACAAAGTAACCATTAGTCAATCTCTTTAGTAGTAACTCCAGTCCCCATTTGCCTTGCCACCACACACTAGAAAATCCCATTTGAAATATTGCCCTAGCCATTTAGAAATCAAACCTAGATGGTTAAGCTGCTTTCTTTCTCTCTGGAGTTTATCAATGCTGATCACCACTCCTTTCCTAAGCCTATTCCCAAGTTCAACCTTGTTCCTCTCAGCTTCTCCATGGTTAATTTTCATCTTTGAGGGAGTACCATGAAATCTAGGGCCTTTGTCAATATTTCCTTTCCAATTTCTCCCTACCCCTTGATTCCATCCTTGTTTAGAGTTTTAGCCTCTTTTGAAATTTCCCCATCTTTGCATTCTTTGGTTACCAAACCCATTCTGATGCCTCCAATTCTGAGGAGCGGACCTATAGTTCCTTTGCCAATTTATTCCCATTGGACCTTTGCTACTCTCCCCCACTTCTTCCCACCCTCCTTCCTTCTTTCAAATTTTGCAAGTCACCCAATTCCTAGTATCCTTTGTGGAGATTTCAGCTTCAACATCTCTAGCCCAATTCCCTTGGCCTCAGATCGCCACATTCACACCCCCTTGCCTCACTTGTCTGTCATCTTTTCCTCCATCGAAGTATCAATCTGCTTCCTTTCACCTGTGATCCGCTCCTACTCCTTCGCGCTCCATACTTTATCATCATATATTTTTAGAATTAAACTATTAGTTAATAATTATTCAAGAGTATTAAATAATTCATAAAAGTAGTTTTTATGTTATGTATATTTCTAACATTCCTAGAAAATTATAATTATGTAAATTATTTTATATTTATGTAGATTTTAGAATTATGAAGAAAAAACCACAAAAGAGGTAACACTTGAGATGATTCAAGTCAAGAGTGAAAAAAAGAGAATGGATGAGACAATTTTATAAAAGTGGGAAACTTAACTCCAAAGGTGAAGATGTTAAGAGAAACATTATGTCATCCATCAAATAAAAGAAAGAGAAAGAAAAGGAGAAAAAAGGAATCAATGCAAAAAATCATTCAAGTAGCAAAATCAATCTTTAAAGGTGAAGTTATGTCATCTTTTCTAAATGAATTTGATATTGAAAAAAATACTAAAATATCAATTGAACCAATAAATAATGAAATAATGAATGGTGATGTGATTCAAAATTTATAATTTTATTATTGTTTTAATAATTTTATATTGATATAGATTTGATAATTATGAAGCAAAACCATCAAAGGGGTAAACATGTGAGGTGCTTAAAGTTGAGAGAGAAAAAAGGGTATAAATGAAGACAATTTCATGAAAGTGAGAAAATAAAATTTGAAGCAATCTTCTATCATCCACTGAAACCAAGAAAGAGAAAGAAAAGGAGAAAAAAAGGGAATAAATGCAATGCAAGTAAGAAGTCGATCTTTGGAAGCTTGCATGAGTAGCGGAGTTGACTTGGGCCATGGGTTTTCTCCCCATAGGTTTCGGGTTCAACTCCCGCTCCTAGGTTTAATCGTTGGACTAGCTTGCAGGCTATCATGCCCACCCATAGAGGACTACTATTGCCTCAACTCACCCCTTCTGGGCTACTACTAGGTCGCAGGATACCTCTATAGAACCAAAAAAGAAGAAGCCGATATTTGGAACTGAAGATATGAAATCTTTGCCAAATGAATATGAAATTAAAAACCCTAAAAAGCTAATTAAATAAATACATAATCAAATAATGAACAATGACATGATTCCAAATTTAAACTTAGATGACACACCAAATAATCAACCTATTCAAAAGCATAAAATTTAATAAATTTTGAAGATAAAAACATATAGAAAATGAACAAAATTTACCTAATGAACCAAATTTACCATTGAGAACATCACTAAGAAGTTTGCATCAAAAAATATGTTTTTAATTAAATTTGATGAAAATAGTTAAAAACCAATGAGTGATAAGATTTTTCAATCAAAATTAATGAAAATATTTTAAACTCAATGAGTGATAAGATTCCTAGATGCACTTGTAGAAGAAATATTAAAAGAATATGGACAATATTTTTTGAAAAGTTAATTGAAATAGGAAAATGTCCACTTTTGTTGAAATGAAGCGAAACCTTAATTTTAGGTCCACTGTGAAGAGTCTTGGTCTAAGCTCATCTAATATTGTCAATCAATAATCTTTAGAGAAAAATATAATTAATGAAAACCAAATAATAGGTTTGACCTCAAACACCAAAGATAACTGTTGGAGTTGATAGTGAACCCCACAACTCCCATAAATCACCTACAACCAAAATGCCTATCACAAAAGAGAGATCAAAGCAACTAATTTTCTATGCAACCAATAGAGAATTATTGATCCAGAAAAGAAGTTGTATGTACAATGAATGAATTTGTTTGAATGATTACAAAGTACAAATGAAGGCTTACAAAAGAAAAAGTGCAAACCCTAGATGATGATTTGTTTAGATTGTGAAAAGTGGCATAATCCTATACAATGAGTCAAATTGACCTATAAATAGCTCAATCTAATAATAAAAAAGTGCTCCCAAGTTTACCTTAAGTAATTAAAGTAATAAGGGACATAATAATTAATTAATGACTAATTAATTATTAGGTGATTACCTATTTACTCCAACACCCCCCTTAAGATCAAATTAGGGAGAAGCTAAAAATTTGATGAAGAATGTAATGATGGATGTATGGATGGGTCTCGACTACAAGGCTTGATGAGGTACCCATGCACAAACAAATGTAATCTCTCATAATGAAAAAAGGAGAAAACCACATGGAAAAAAACTCCTCTCTAAAAGAGAAAAGTAAATAACCACACTAGTGAAAAAAGGATAAGACTCAATGTGACCCTTGTTGTAAGGTTATTGCAGGTGTTGTAATTGATGTCAAAAAAATGGATATTGTTGTTGGTATTACCTTTGATATCAACAGAGTGGTAGTGTGTGGATGGTTGAACGTGTTGCAATTATTATGCTAATCAAAAGTATTATGTATATGGATGTCATGAGCTTGCTATAACAATTGTCCTATATTTCCTATTGCTCATGAATAGGTGAATGAAGTTGTGAATACTATATTCATTTTCTGTTGATGTAAAATTTATAAAATATTCTCTTGCAATCAGTTTTAGGTATTTGTAATAAAAAGCTCCAGAGAATGATTTAATTTCCTTCGCATTTGAAGATATTGCCTTGTAGTTTGGAAGTTTTTCAAATGTAGATGTACAATGTGTATGTTCCTATTTTTAAAACATAAATGTTACCACTGAGGTTTAGAGCTAGCAGAGTAAAGATTGTGATGTTGCAGTCATGGAAGGTTTAGAGAAATGCTCTGAATTTCTTTGTAGTCGATGTTGTGGTCTTGTAGTTTGGAGGATGAGTTTAAAATGTCTATCTATTTTCTCCCCTCGAGTTTTAGATTTTGATGTGTTCTACAAGTCAAGTTTTTCAATGTTCTATCTCAATATTATGTTGTTTGGGTATGCAAGAGATACTAGTTATATGTTTTTTTTCCTATGCCAACTTAATGTTGCATGAAGTTGTAAAAGGAGGGAATTGAAATGTTTTTGATTATCATTTAATGCTTGTAATGTAATTTTCATGATGTCATTTGGTCTCTCTGGTACCGCTTGTGGTTTGGAGTTAATATTTGGAGCATTGAGTGTTTGTTAGGCTGACTTGGTAGTTTGAGGTGTTTGCCCCAAGTTTTGTTGCATGTGCCAGCATGGGGTTGTGTGTAGATGTAATATTGGTCCTACTTATCTCATGACTTGTTCGTGATCCCACAATATTGGTTTACAATTTTTGGCCAAACTGGACACTGAACTGATTTTTTCTAACTAAATCTTCACTTTCAGGCACCTATAGCAGCTAAACTGTGAGGAATTTGAAGATGATGCAAAATAGTGATTTGTGAAATTTTTTTTGTAGATTCTAAACATATTTTTTTCAAAATTTTTGGAATTAGATTGCACTTCTTTTTCCATCTCCTTCGAAAACTAGTTTTTTCAGTAAACACCATTTTTAAGGAGTGATGCTCACCATATACAACATAACTTTTTTTCCATGAAGGATAAAATTATAATTTTTTCGAATTTATATTTGTAACTACGATGTCTAGCGCTTTCATTTGGTTTCATAGTGTTTTACTGAATATTTTTCCCTTAATCAAATTTTGAAGTCAATCAAATTACAATATAGACATAGGCGAATCGTATACAACATAACTATTTTTGTATGTATCAAAATTTAAATTTTTTTTACTAGATTAAGGACATCAATACCTATCCTCCACATATTTTTCAAAATTTTATTTTGATAATTTGCTATTTTTCCACATGTGCAAAAAAAAGAGGTGATTTTTTGGTGAAAAACCCAAGTTTAATCAAACTAGAAAAACAAATACATAATAAAACCAAAACATATTAAAATTATATTCATTGGATAGCTCATTCCAAGGACTACCATCATCCGATTGGGTATGTGAAGTCTCCTCCATTTTCATCCTCAACTTGAGCTTCGAAGGGAAAAATTCTAGAGATTTTTGGTGCCAGAGGGGGAGAAGGGGGGAAAAGGGGGGTTCGAATGAACCCAGGTTTGAGCGAACCCCCCTTTCCACAAAGTTTCCCTTTATTTTTATTCTAGGAAATGAGAAATATGTGGTACCTAGAATTTAATAGGGTTCGCTCGAAGGGGGGTTTGAGCGAACCCCCTTTGGGTTTGCTCGAAGGGGGGTTCGCTTGAACCAAAAGTTTGTTCGAACCCCCAAAAACAAAAAAAATTACCTTGGGATTTTTTTTGCAATTTTCCTTCCTCACTAGAATTGTAGACTAGTTTTGTAGGTTTACCCTGGACCACATTCAATTTCCCTTTCCCATGGATTTTTTGGAGTCGACTCATTATGGTCATTGCACAACTCATGTTTACACATTTTAGTTTGGCTAACAAGGAGTCACTTTTTTATGCTTACAAAAGTTATAAGTGGAATATCAAGAGTGTGGTCAAGTGTGAGATAGTAGAGTGTGTGTTTTCAATGTGCTAAAAGTGATATATGCTAAAAGTAGTGAGTTGAAGGAAAAAAAATGTGTGTGAATGTGTAAAGTATTTGGAGTGTGTTGAAGGTAGTGATTTGAAGGTAGAAGTATGTGAATAAAGTGTTGAAGGAAGTGAGCCAAAGGAAGAAGTGTGTGAATGAAGTGTTAAAGGCAATGAGGTGAATGAAAAATTCTATGGGTGGAATGTTGAAGACAAAGATCTAAAAGTAGAAGTGTGTGAATGTTGAACATAGTGAGGCATAGGTAGTAGAGGTGTTGCAGTGGTAGTGGATCACCATAATTCATCATGTATTATATGCCGAGGTTGTAGCCTCTTTTTGTAAGTGTTGTATTGATAGGGAGTTGTAAAATTCCTTTGGTTGAAGCCATAAAATTGTGTTGTAAGTTTTATTTTTACTTTTGTGAGACTAGATTTGGATAATGAAATGGTGGGGAAAGAGATCCTTAATGTTGAAGGGTGGTTTCTATTTGTGTAGAACTTATAAGAATCTTAATATGTGTCTTTCCCTAAGGGAATTTCATTAGGAAAGAGATCACAAGGTGTAAAGATTTACTTTCAACCTCAATGGTGAGTCAATCAGACCTAGATCTCAGTCTTTAAGATAGTAGGCAAGCTATGGAATCAAATTAAAATGATATGCAATGCTCAAACTAAATGAACAATAAGACATAATACATGAAATGCAAACTATCAAAAGTACACAAACTGAAATCACAGTTTGCAGGAAGATCTAAGGAGGGTTTGGACACATGCACCTATCACCAAAAGTTGGTTTTGAGACATGTTGAAGGAATGGTTCACCCTTAGGTGAATGGGTCCTAGTTAGGGATTTTGAAAACACTTTTGGTAGTCCTCAGAGGCTAGATTTTAGCTTCTATTTAGTATAGGTCCCACTATCAGAAAGTTGGCAATAACATTCGCAACCTAGTTTCTGTTGCTTGAAAAAAATGATGACAACTTATGAAACAATGCAAAATTTCTCTTCAAGATCTCTTCAATTCCTTCTTCAACCTATAATATACACATACACAAAGAGGGAAATTGTTTTTTTTAAATGGGGGTTTTCCTTAGTCAAACCACAAGTTTGGTAATTAAACCTTGATAGAAAGATAATGACAATGGAGAAGGAAATGATGAGTGAACACTTGCTTGTTACTACTCACCAACCCTTCAATGGATTCCCTTAGAGGATTAAAGACAAACACATCACTCCAAGGAATATGATATTACTTTGCTTGATGGATTTGGATGCTTTAGGATCAACAATGCATGTTAGCCTTCACAAGATGACATGAACACACATAAGCTTGAACATGATGTTAGGACATTGATTAATGCAATAAATGACAAATAAATATACTCTTGAATGCTATTGACAATAACATTTTCCCATAGGATTGCTAGATCATGTTGCGTAGATTTGAAATGATAAAAAACTAGGTATTTATAGGTGTTTATCTAATTTCCCAAAAAATAGATTCAAAAAGCTCATAATTGCAAATTGAATTTGAATCAATAAAATACCACCAAAAACATATTTAAAAATGGGTTTTAGGACTTAAACGAGACCTTGGGTGAATGGGTCCTAGCCTATAATTCTAGGACACACATGCTCCAATGTGGTTTAATTATTGATTACATTAATTAAATGTTGGTTCTCCCTTTGGAAAACAAAAAAAATAAGGCTTTGTAATGCATAATTTGGAAAATCAAAAGCTTAATTAATTCCAATAAATTAAGGGACCCAAACATAGTGTGAAATTGTAAAGGGTATATAATTTGTTACACTACATTTAGCCCCCACTTTAGTGAGAGTATGAACCTATGCTCAGACTCACACTAAAGTAGACATATATGCGTCAAGAGGGGTCCAAGTGTACAAATGTTGAAGAGATGGGATGAAAAGGATTAAGGAGGTGGCCAAGCCCCCAAGATTGAAGATCCAATGGAAAACCAACATAAGGACAAAGGGACACACAAGATGTGTAAGATACATACAACAAGACAAGATACACAAGCATACAATGTCAAAGCCAATAATAGAAAAAAAAGGATGGACTAGCAAGTTGTGTTATGCCACGTCCATAAAATATGCTCACAAGGGCTAGTGCAACCTGATATACATTAGGTGAGCCCCAAAGGAAAAATGAGAAATACACACTAGGCCTATAAGGTGTGTACCCATAAAAAGGGGTGATAGATGAGATAGATGCACTAGGTCTACAAGTGTGTTCCCATAAGTCAACCATACCAAAATTTATAGTCTCAGATAACTTTGATAAGGTGCCACAAAATGATCAATGTGCCATGCCAATGCTACACTAATTCCAACTGTTGTGAACAAAAGTGAAGCCAAAAATGTCAAAATAAAATAATGTCAATGTATGCATGCCCCCACTTTAAAGGAATTTCTAAACACCATACTATGAGCAATTAATTTAAAGTAGAAAATGATAAATTTCAATTGATAAAAAGGGCCATGAGAGCTTATTTGGAAAGTGATATGTCAATGATATGTTTCCAAATAAAGTTGTGTCATGAAAAAGGAGGTTATCCCCACATGCAATCCAAAAAATATAACACATAAGGGATCCACGGATTCGAGATCAGTGCATTTCTTTACTATAGTTATATAATAGAGCTTGGAACTGCCATAATTCCCAAAATACCTCATGGAATAATGAACAAAAAGGAGGAATGACACATAGAGATCGAAAACAAAGAATTTTTTTTTTGGGTCAACATGGAAGAGACTTTTGGATGTCTCAACACCTTGCATCATCGCCAAAAGGAAAAAGAAAAGAAAAAAGAAAAGATAATGTTTACGACAGATAGAAGAATGGAGATACAAATAAAAGAATGTCACGATAGATTCAATTCCTTTGTATCCTTGCACCATTAGAGTAACAAGGGTCATCCAAATAAAAATCACAAACATAAAGGAACGCCAAGCAACACAATATGGGGGATCATGTTATGTACATGCAATCACAAAGAACATAGAAAGAAAGGAAAGAAAGTATGCTACATGAGATCCAACCTATAGTAGGTCGTCCACATACCAATCTTGTTCATCATATATGGAAGGTGGATGACTAGCCAAAGGGACAAAGACAAGTTCCATACTAGGACAATAACTAGGTTCAACATGTGGTGATTCACTCTTTTTAGGAGGATCATCATGGTTTTCCCCATATAAAGTCATAGAAGTGGAAAACAAAAAATTCAATTCATTATGCACTTCTTCATCAATTTTAGCAATCTCATCATCATCATCCAAGTTAATCATAACAAGATGCCTAATGAGAATTTCCATTGGATGTTCTTGTTTTTGTTGTGGTTTAGAAGTTTCATGTTGTAGCAAAGGTGGATAATCATCAAGTTTTGTTTGAGTTGGTTGTTGCTCTTGGATTGTTGGTTTATTCTTTTCTTCTAACTGACGAGTAATAACATGACATCTACACCTATGATATTTTTCATTTCAGTTTCTTTTTGCATGTTTTTCAAGTTGTGACAATGTAGGATAGGGTTTATCAACCATCAGTCTCTTTTCTTCCCTTAGGGGAGGAATGGAAGGGACCTCGGTTGGTTGTGAAACCACTTTCTCTTTAGGCTTATAAAATTGTTTGATTTTATGAGGCACAAAGGGAATTGTATGGTTATATCTTGGTCTCTTGTAGGACATAGGTGGCGTAATAGCATCATACTTAGTTTGATTATTTAGGAGATATTTTGATTCAAGCATAGATTCATCCACAACATTTGGAGTGGGAGGAATGGCTATGGATCTTTCAGTTTCAGGTGGGATATTGGCAAGGGATAACTCTGCTATATGTTTTTCTTTGAACTTTTGATAGGATTTGAAAAATAAATCTTCACAAGGCTTTATAGGTTCTATAGGTTCAAGCCAAAAGAAATCCAATGAAAAGTTCCCACAGGAAAACAAAGAATTAAATCCCTATGATGCATTGTAAAAATTTGGTTGTCAAATGGAAATTTCAAACACTTGTGGATGATTGACGAGAAGACATGCATGGGTCATAGCCATGGATAGCCTAAATTCACATGAAATTTATTTTACATCAAAACTATGGAGAATGATACATTTAATTTTTTGGTCCAACTTTTAATGGAATAGTGATCGAACTTATCATAGGGTGAGCAAAACCATCATGTGTTTTGATACATGCTTTCAAATGTTCATAATAATCTTGGTAAAGTTCATGCACAAATAATAATTCCTTAGTGATCACATTATCTACACACAAGGAATCAATTAATATCCCATTTTTATGCTTGTCATTCATTCATTTGGCTATGTAAAGAGGACCATCAGGTGCATGTTTAATTATATCACTATGTGAGAAAGCAATTTCAAGAGATAAGTTGGTTTGGCCCTTACGAGGTTGATCATCAATGAATCCAATCATGGCATGAGGGGTGTTATCCAAGATGGGTTGAATAGTTTCAACACTATGAGTGAAAGAGTTGGAAAACCCAAGATCCACAATATATTTACTAGCACGGGCTGCCATAAGTCTCAAACTACAACTCACTAAATTATTGTCAATAAGACACTAGGTTGCGATACTCATACAAGTTTCACCAAACCAAAAGTGTACCTAAAATGGACAACAGGAACTAAATAATGATAGTAGACACCCAAAAATAGGAACCACAATGCAAGTATTTAAACAATATATTGTAATTTTCAGATCTGAAATATAATAATTGACTGATTTTAGATTCCAATACTTGAAAATGATTACTTTTGAATTCCAATTTTGATTTTAAACAATGCACTTCTTTCACCAATTGAACTAAATACAAACAACTATAGAAATATGCAATCTCTAAAATAGAAACAAAGATCTACAAGTACAAGAAAATGAAGTAGATAGAGACAAAGAAGTTTGTAGAATTTTGGAAAATCACCTGTACAAGGACATGTTCTCCTTTGGGTGAATCAGTCCTTGGATAGGGTTTTGAAAAATTTAAATAAGATATTTAAGTTCACTATTCCTAACTACAAAAAAGATTCTTCAATGATAGTTTTTCTACAAATTTGATAAAATACAAATACAATTCAAATGACAATGTATGAAAAAAATGACAACTTTTTTGAATGCAATTTTGAATGAAATGTTGATCTAAATGACTGAAACACACCTTAATGCAAGCTATTATTCAAAAATTTTGCAATATTTTTATATTTTTATGAGTTTAAATGATGCAAACATGCAATATGTAACCCTAAATGAAATTCAAAACAAGATGATGCAAAACATAGATATAGGGTTTTAATAATTTCCAAATCAAAAAAGTAGGATGCAAGAATGTCAGGTTCACCAAAATGAAATGGTGGGGAAAGAGATCCTTAATGTTGAAGGGTGATTTCTATTTGTGTATAACTTAGAAGGATCTTAATATGTGTCTTTCCCTAAGGGACTTTCATTAGGAAAGAGATAATAAGGTGTAAAGCTTGACTTTCAACATCAATGGTGAGTCAATCAGACCGATAGTAGGCAAGATCTAAAACCAAATTAAATGATATGAAATGCTCAAACTAAATGAACAATAAGACCTAATACATGAATGCAAATTCTTGAAAGTACAAAAACTGAAATCATATTTTAAAGGTAGATCTAAGGAGTGTTTGGACACATGCATCTATCAACATAAGTTAGTTTTGAGACCTGCTAAAGGACTAGTTTTCCCTTGGGTGAATGGGCCTTGCTTAGAGCTTCTAAAAGAACTTTTGACAGTCCTCAGAGGTTGGATTTTAACTTCTGTTTGGAATAGGTCCCACTATTGGAAAGTTGGCAATAATGTTTGCAACCTATTTTCTATGGCTTGACAATAATGATAAATTATGCAACAATGCAAAATTTCTCTTCAAGATTTCTTCAATTCCTTCTTTAACCTATAATCTGCACATACACAAAGAGTAAAATTGTTTTGTTTGAATGGGGGTTTTCCTTAGTCAAACCCCAAGTTTGGTAATTAAACCTTGATAGAAAGATAATGAAAATGGTGAAGGAAATGATGAATGAAAACCTTCTTGTTACAACTCATCAACCCTTCAATGGCCTCCATTAGAGGACTGAAGAAAAACACATCACTCTAAGGAATCTGGTCTTGCTTTGCTTGATGGATTTGGATACTTGAAAAATGCTTGGATGCTTTAGGATCAACAATGCATGTTAGCCTTCACAAGATGACATGAACACACATAAGCTTGAACATGATGTTAGGACCTTGATTGCTACAACAAATGATGATAAATTTTATCTTGAATGGTCTTGGCAATAATATTTTCCCATAGGATTGATAGATCATGTTGCTTAGATTTGAAATGATAAAAAGACTAGGTATTTATAGGTGTTTATCTAATTTCCCAAAAAATAGATTCCAAAAGCTAGCAATTGCAAATTGAATTTGAATCAATAAAATACCACCAAAAACATATTTAAAAATGGGTCTTAGGACTTAAAGGGGACCCATTTTCCCTTGGGCGAATGGGTCTTGGCCTATAAGTTCAAGACACATATGCTCCAATGTGATTTAATTATTGATTACATTAATTAAATTCCAGTTCTCCCTTCAAAAAATAGAAAAATAAATGCTTTGGAATGCATAATTTGGAAAATTAGAAGCTTAATTAAGTCCAATAAATTAAGAGACCCAAATGTAGTGTGAAATTGTAAAGGGTATAAAATTTCCTACACTATAGATAGTATCTCCAAGCAACTTTCTCACTATGGTTTTTCCCTTGTACGGTTTTCCACGTAAATTTGGTGTTACAGTTGTCTGCTTGTGCTTTGAATGCTTTAACTGGTTAAGGCAATAACAAGTTTTAATTGATAAAAATGAATTGGATTAATTTGACTGATATACTAATTCACCCGCCCTCAGTATATCTATGTGTTCTAACAAATGGTATCAAAGCTACATTTCTTGGTGTATCCCAACAACCAAAGGTAGATCTTGGTTTAGAACACATGGCTCAGAAGGAGTCCTCTTCTAAAGCATTGTTATTTGATGGAAGTAACTATGCCTTCTAGAGTGTGAGGATGGAACCCTACCTTACTTTTCTAGGGTATGATGTTTGGAGAGCTGCAAAAGATGATTATACAAAACATGCTCATCCTATTACTGATGCTAATGCAAAGAAGGATCATAAGAACAATGCTAAAGGAAAGAATACATCCTAAGTGGTCTAAAAAATTCTAAATTTGTGAAATTAGTGCAATGCAAAAATTCCAAGGAGATTTGGGATAAGCTCAAAAATTTATATGAAGGGAATGACAGTGTGAAGCAAACAATGTTACACTATTACCAAACATTGTTTTAGAATCTAAAGATGAAAGAAGAGGAGAACATATCCAGATACTTGCTCTGGGTAGATGAAGCAGTAAATGGGATTAGAGGACTTGGTGAAGATATAACTAATTAAGTTATTGTGAAGAAAGTTCTAAGCACTCTCCCCCATCAGTTTGATTCAAAGGTGTCTACAATCGAGGAAGGAAAATATCTGTAAAAGCTTACTATGGAAGAGATTTTTAATGGATCTCTCATATCCTATGATACAAGAAATTAAGTTCAAGGTACACACAAAAGAGAAGCTGCATTCAAAGTTGTGAATAAATAAGAAGCATCCAGTTCACATAGTGATTTTGAGGAAGAAGAAGCAAACTTTGTGAGGAAGATGAAAAGGAATCAGGAAAGTACAAAGGTAAAATGTCTTTCAAATATTATAATTATGGAAGGATTGGTCATTATACATCTAAATGCTCTTTTGGAGAAAATGAAAATAGGAGTTGTAGTGTCAAAAAATGTACACCTTTAAATTTTCACACTATGTTTGTAGCCCCTTAATTAATTGGCCCAATTATGCATTCACAAGCCTTATTAATTTCATTTTTTGAAAGGGAAAACCACATTTAATCAATGCCTACACTTAATTACACATCTTGGAAAATGTGTGTCCTAGGTTTAGGGCCTAGGATCCATTCGCCCAAGGGTGAATGGATCCTCCTTAAGTCTTGGAACCCATTTTTTATATGTTTTTGGCAATAGTTTAATGATCTAAATTTAAATTGAAAAGGTTGGATTGTGGTGTTTAATTGTCAGATAATTAAGGAAATACCTATAAATGCAAGGCCTTTTTATCAATTCAAAAGGAACACACTTTATGCAAGCATTACAAGAGCCAAGATTATTGTCAAGAGCATTGGAGAGAAAATTTATCAGTAATTTATTGTAGCATTGAAGATCCTATCATGATGTTAAGATTTATGTGTGTTCATGAATGTTTTTGAGCTAACATTATGATGTAGGATTCAAGTTTCAAGAAAGAATTCAAGCATCAAATCAAGTGTCAAATCAAGTGTCAAATCAAGCATCCAATCAAGCTATTTCATGCAAGATCCAATCCTTGGAGAGATGTGTTAGACTTTAGTCCTCTAAGGGAAGCCATTAAAGGGTTTGGTGAGGTGTAACAAGCTTTGTTCATTTATCAATTCTTTCATTTTATCATTATTTCATTATTAAGGTTTAATTACCAAAATAGGGTTTGACCAAAGCAAACCCTTATCCACCAAAAAAAAAAAAATCTCTCTTTGTGTGTGTAGGTTTATAGGTGAAGAAGGATTGAAATTGGATCAAAAGTGTGATTTTGCAAAGTTGTCATCAATTTGTCAAGACACGAAAACTCACCTACAGGTTTTACTTCTAACATTTCTGACAGTCAAACTTGGTGGAATCAAAAGCTTAGATTTGGGATCTATGGACTACAAAAAGAATTTTTGGACCCTTGTATAGAGACCCATTTTCCCCTGGGAAAATATGTCCTTCAACAAAGCCTGAAACCCACATTTGGAGCTGGGTAAACACCATCCTAACCTTCTCAAATCTGCTGGTTAATGGTTGTTTTTAATACTATTATCATAATACTTCATATTCCAAGTGTTATATCTAATAGGTTTGATTGTTAAAGCACTTTTATTATTCTCCCAAAACTGTTGTTTAGTCATTTCTATCATAAGGAAGTCAAGCAACATACTATCCAAATCTAGGGTTGAATCATCTTGAGGGTTGTAAGTCAATTCTAGTCATCTGTGGCACTATCCTTCTTCTTAATGAACATGGAAAAGGTGGATTTGTGATTAGGTGGACACCCCCTTTTTCTTTTGGCATAGGTCCCTCATTTCACATCCCCATTTTAGGTCTCCTATCCATCCCCCCTTATCCTATGTTTCATTTTGGTGTAAATTCTATCTTGGAGACATTGAAAGCCCTAGATCTAGATTTGTATTGGTATGTTTTGCATTAGTGTGCTTTAAATTGAATTTAGGGTTTAATTTTGCATGTTTACATCATTTAAATTCTTGTATACATCTTGCATTGTAGTTACATCAAGAGTGTCTTTCAGTCATTTAGATCCAAATTTTTTCACTTTTCTCATCATTTGTCACTAGTACTTGCATTAGGACAAATAAAAACTGGAAAAATATGTCACAAAATTCTCAATCTGCAACTTGAAACGGAGAACTCAAACATCAAACCAGAAACACAAACTTTAATTTTTCCAACCCTTGCACAAAGACTCATTCACCCTTGGGTGAAGTACTCTCCATATCTCTCCCAAGTTTTCAACACCATGAGAAAAATATTAAAAATCCTCCATCCTATTACCAAAAAGGAAAAGAATAAAGTACAATAACTCCATGGCTCCATCTAACATCAACTCTAATGTCATGTGAACACAAAAATTTAGAAAGAAACACAAGACCATCTAGAGATAACCTACAAATCAAAATGATGAAGCATGTCCTACCAACACCTCTTGTTGATCAAGCTATGACAAGTAATATCTCCTTCACAAAACCCAAAAAATAAAAGCCTTATCAAAATCGAACCATTTAAATAAAAAATAAACATATAATGTGAATCACTAGACTAACGAAGATGTAAGCCTCTTAAAACAAAGGAAGATCAAATCAAAAGATTAATTCCTATTAAACCCTCCTCTACACTCCTCAAATAAATCCCTCTAAAACTAACATACATAGCTTAGGACTCATTCCCATGAGAAGACAAAGGAAAAATAATTCATACCAAGTAATCTTCAAATAAGCCCTCTAATACTAACATCATAGCTCAAGACTCATTACCATGAGGAAAAAAGCATGAAATAAAAATACATCTAAAAACAAGGTGAAAAACACCTATTAGATGATAACTACTAAGAGGACCAAGAGTGGGGAATGTGATTTCTTATCTAGAATACAACAATCCACATTGAATCTCCTTAAGAACTATTAGTGAATAGATTTTTCCTTTATAAATTCAAATATAAATGACTCTATAATTCCCAAGAAGGATGCATCAATTCACAACAGTTGGAGAGATTACCATTGAATTGGTAATCTTTCTCTTAATTTTAGTTGAGGTACAACTCCCTCTTTTGATATAATTTTGTATTTTTTGAATATATAAATTCGAGGGTATGCTTTTAACTAGAAAGCAAAAAAGGCAACCAACACTTGCTTATAGCCATGTTACACGCACGCAGGGAAATGCTTTAAATTAAATTACTGCTGAAATGAAATAGACTAACAAATGATTAGTATTGTGACTTGCAAGTCAGATTATTTACACTTGCTGACTCGACTTAGTACAATTTTAACCACTTACTGCAAATAGAATGAACTAAATGTCATTGAACAACACATTCTCAAAGGAAAGGAATATCCAAATGCTTGTCAAAGCTCATAGAATTTATCATTAACATTAACATCTAATTCATAATTACTACACATATACAATAGCATTCACACAAAATGAATTGAAACTATAAAATTTGATCCTTTACTAATATTGATTCTCACTCATGCATCACAATACAAGGGGGATCAAAATGTTGGACCCTTGCAACATCTTACAACTAAATATTTAAACTTTGATATTTGTAACGGTTAGGATTTTTTGAAACTATTTCTTGGATGCTAACTATTGCTTGGCTAAATAAAAGGTTGGCTAGAAATTGACTAACCTCATCAAATTATGACAATTCCTTCTTTAATTGTTATTTTTAGGGATGGTTATGATTGCATCCCATTTCCAATTGACATGACATGAGGATGAACCGTCACTTATTGTGAGAAGACCATGTGGCCTTCTCTCATGTGAAATGTCTACTAACTTTCTGATGACTGTTAATATGCCACCTAAGATCATTTCATGTAGTTCTTTAAATGTTGAGGACTACTTGAATCCAATTCACTAGATCTCCATCACATCGCCTTGCTTGAATTAATTAGTTTTAAAGCAATTTGTATTTACCTTGGCATTAATTTCTTCAAATAAGCTCCACCAATTTTCCTCTGTCACTCTATAAATCCTCTTCACCACTATTCGTTCTACACAATTTTGATTACTTCTTCAAGCATGTCAAGCTCATCAAGTGAAGTAGTCATGGAGAGTGACTTCTTGGTCATGGAAGGCATCAAATGTAGTGTTGTTCATAGGTTGGTGTTGGATCAATTGAGGAAGGTCTTCCTCATCCATAGCGATGTGGAAGAATAATTCATCCACAAGATTATTGGTGAGCACTTCCTATCACAAGTGCATGTTCACCACTCTAATCTACTTAAGCATTTTCTATACAATATTGTGCACACTTCTTGTCTTTTCGGATGGGCTTTGTGAGTTGTTGAGCGTCTGGTTCACCCACGATACCTGTAGTGTGTTGAAGATGTCTTGAGAGGGCCTTATGTTCATCCATGTGTGGGTCTGATCAGTGATGAAATCTACATCTCTTGTGCACTACATAATGAGAGGGTTGACAAAGTTGTTACTTTATTGTGTGTTGGCCTTGGAAGCAACAATATGGAGATGTTCGCTCATTACATTGAATACAAAAAAAATATTTTGTCTCCTATGAAAATTGAGTGAATGTAAGAGGTGATTGAGGCTATCAAAGTCCTCATGTTCACCTTTTGTGTCTGAAAACCCATGCTATGAAATCACCCTCTTTTTAGCAATGTAATACAAAGTTTTTATTGATACATATATGAATATATATATTATATATATATTTGGATTTTTGAATCAGTTTGTGTTATGGAGATCTTTGTCTACTTTTCATTTACTGTTTGTAACTTTTAATTTTATGCTCATGTGGAATGAATGGAATGTTGCATTTTATTATAAACAATCTTTCCTCTTATGCAAATTCATCCTATATAATGAAATAATTTGCAGCCTCAAATATACTGGTTAAATGTTTCTGGGTAAGTTCTAATTTTTTTCGAAGTCTACCCAATTGTAAAACTTACCTTTGTGCTACCGTATAAAACAAACTTGAAATTTCAAATCTGCCTGTTAGTCTTTTATGTAAAGCACTAGAGAATAATCACAACTTATTTTATAACCTTGGTGGACATAAAGAAGTTTTGAAAAACCTATCGAGACCGAAAAAGGTTTCAAAACTTTACAAAGTTTCACCAAACCTTTGATGTTTTTCTCATGTGACTCTCTTCTTTGATTACAACATTCCTTACAATATTTCAAGCCCCAAAACTGGCCCATGAAGTTCTAGAGTGAAGCTCATTGAGGAACATGTAGGTTCGAAAATCAAGTTGAGGATTGACACATGTTTGAAAACTTTGTTAAAGACTGAAAAACACACCCCTTTAATTTTCAAAGTGTTTGGAAGGATATTTTTAGAGGGTAGGGCTAAAAATGATGACAACAAGAACATTCTCTTCAACTAGTTCATATTAAACTTATGCCAACCTAGGTGTAGGCTCCTTGATATTTTGGCTAAAACATAATCAAAGAGTAACCATTTCAACATATAATCTCCAAGAATAAGAGATATACAACCTCCCCATATTTTAAAATAGGTGTACAACCAATCATCTCATGCCAACTAAAATCAAATATAACACTATAAAAACCAAAAAATCATTAAAAATGGTCACATCACTCATCAATCAAGTTACCCTAAATTACCACCAAAACCTTCAACTACATGATTAATACATAATACAAGAAATATATCCATGTCATGATCTACAAATCCTCAAAAAGAGATCATATTTCTCAAATGGATATATTTATCCTAAGATAATTTGTATCATGTCAAAAATCCAATACATAATTTATATCCCACCATGTCACAATAACATACTTCTTATAAATAAGGACCATTTATCAAAATGACTAGTCATAAATAACACCTCACCAAATACTCTAAGAGTCCTCCATGGTATGAACATGTCAACATTTATAAATTATATGAACATAACAATCTCCTATAAATAGAACTTAAGCTATCAAATAACTCACAATGCATACATGAAATTAGATTCAATAGCTCCTCTAGGATACCAACAACCACTATAAAAATAAGCCATCACAAATTGATGAATCCACATCACTACTAAAGCTACCACTAAACCATGATACCTAGCTACATATGGCATCATGATAAACATCTCCTAAATTAAGATAACCCATAGTCCACACACATTAAATTATAGCACCAATATATCTAGATGATATTACAAAACCAAGATCTCTAAATCAAGAATATAAACCACCACCTATAATCAATAACCAATCCAACACCACCAATAATGCATCTACATAAATAACCATGTCATGCCAAAGCTTCTAGTGTACAAGGAACCTCTATGACACCATAATCACCACCTAATATATCTACATGCAACCATGTTGTGGTAAAGCTCCAAGCATACAAAGTACCTCCATGACATGATTTTCACCACCTAATATACCTACATCAAAATTTCACTAATTCTCAGACATATTGCACCATAGTCAACAATAGTAGGTCCCATAACATAGTTGCATCAATCAACACCATATCTCTTTTCCTCATATTGATAACCAATCCAATAAACTAGGTGACCAAACTAAGCAACCAAATATAATCTATATTCATACTAAAATATTAATGGTTATATACTTCCCACATCTTAGCTATTTATGCAAGATATAAGCATAACCAACCTAAAAAATTACACAACTCGTGGATCTCACAATTCAATATACAAATTAAACATCATATCAATAACACATCAAAAAAGGACAACCAAAGATAAAAATATTTAATTTTTACCAGAACTCAACACTAAATTATCTATAGATTCATTTTTTGTAAAATCACAAAATACCATAGTCAAAGGAATCAATAAATAGCTCAAACAAAAATACAAGTGAATAAATCACATATTAACATCTTTAAACTTGATCCACTACAAAGTACTGAAAAAATTCTCTATCACATATAAGAAGTTTTAAATTGGACATTATAGGCACAAAGATATGACCTATCAAAATAATGAGAGAAAAATTGGCTTCCAACTAGCATTTTCTATCCAAAATAAAAAAAATATGGCAAAAATACTAATATCACTATGTATTTCTCAAAAAGAATTTTTTCAAATATATGAACATGAAAATTTGACTCCCTAGGTGAAAGTTATGCCTCCCACAAATATCTTCCCCTTTTGGATTTAGCAAAAAATTTCTACCACTATTATAGTGGGTGGAAAGTTGTACATGAGCATTTTTTTATTGATTAATGAGTGGTAGTGGATGGAAATACCACCTAGGTGGTGGTGAAGTGACAAGCATTGGTGACTTCCAAATATCTTCTTGTGGTAGTTGTGGTTGTAGTTTATGGCTCATTAATAGTCACCATTGGAGGGCTTATCTCTTGTAGGTTGAGTGTGGTTGGATACTAGGGCCCCCATGTGACCTTTTGTTGCATATAATTTTAAACTCCCCCATAGGCTAACATCACCTTATTGTACCTTGGCTGATAAAAATTTAAAAATATGTAGACCAGACTAATACCCAACTACTATGCATATGCTAGAAAATATTTCGTATAGATGTTGAATATGATGAAATCATAGCCATACAAACCATACAACTATTGGATCTATGCATATTGTATTGGTTTTTCTACTCCCAAGATTCCTTCCAAGGACTAAAAATGGAAAAACAAATCTACTCCAAACATAGTTCTTGTTTTATAAATAAATCCATCAATTTTTGGACCTTCTAACCTCAATTGTGAGGTCTATTTTTTTGGGTCTCCAAACAATCTTACCTCCACAACCCTCAAAGGGAGGATCCTAAACAAAAAATCCTTTTGCCAAATCTTCATAAAACCCTATATTTGCAACAAAATAATTCTATAATCACTCTTGTAACCTTGAAAATTTATCTTCATTCACTTTAGCAAGGCCACAAATTTAACTATACTCCTACCAAGGGTTACAATACCTAGGATATCTATTCCCACAAATTAACAACTAAGATCTGATACTAAATGAAAGGAAATTTACAATAACAAAAACCATTTCAAATAACCCTAAGAGATAAAAATATATAAACAAGTATTTAGAATCCATAATGTGAAATAATAGACAAACATACCATAAATATGACACAATATGTGCCCTAGGAAAACCCTCAAAAGAGAAAAACCTAGCCTCTCAAAGAACTCACACACTTATCATTTACTCATGAATAAATATTAAAATATACTTGCAATGTCTCCATGTAAATCTTTTGAAATATTGACCTCCCTAATTGCACTCCATGTGAACAAGCAAAAGAGAATCATGTAACCGCACATACTAATCCATGCTTCATCTCCTCGCATATGCAACCTATAAGAAATGATTATTCAAATTTATCCAAGAAGCCAAAAGTTATGATAGTCAACCTTAAAAACTATTCATGTGCTTTCTTCTATAGAAACAAGCTTGCATAAAACTACCAATCGACATTCTATAAACCATGAGCTTAAATATTTTAAATATTTAAGATAAAACTATACATACATGAGTATTTTCCAATTTTAAATATTTTTCCAATGTGTAACTCAAATCAAATATATTTTTTTAATATTACATACAACATATAAAGTGTCTCCAATAATGTTTAACCCATGTGGTATTCACTTCTTTAAGATGCATAATAATTAAATATTAAATTTTACATTATAAGAATTATACTATACTAGTACAACAAACCTTTTCCCAATATTATAAACATAATCATAGGCATATGCCTTCTCATTGCACTAGTCATATTTATATCCATTTTCATACTCCTCTAATTCTATTAAAGTAACAATAACTACACACTAAGCATGTGTGTGTCATATAATAGGTTTCGCGTTAAGGGATGTATTCTATAAAATTTATATCATTTCATTTTAATGAATCAAGAGTATCATTCTCCTAAGACTTATTTTCAATATGCTTTGGAGTTGCGTTAGTTCCACCCTAAATAGGTTTCTTAAGCCTATCTACATTGTAAGGAATATCTATTAGGTAAGTTCCATCTTGTTTTTATTGTGCTAATCTTTTCTATGGGGTCTATTTTCTATTTCACACCACCTTTTATGATGATTATTTAAGGAACCCATCATTTTATCTAATTTTATATTATTCCTTTTAGAGACTTTACTTAAAGGCTTAATGTTTCCTTCAATATTAATATATAATAAGTATGCTTCTCTCAAATTTTATGGATTCTTATCTCTTAGGAGGTAACCCCTCTTGGAGTCAAGGGAATCACAATATAAAACTAAACTCATGGATCAATTAGCCTTAAACATTGGGGAACCCTCATCATGATGCTCATAATTTTTTTGTCATAATTAATATTTCCTTTCATAATATTTATTAGCTCATGTATGATAAATCTAGGGTATACCTTATCTCCACATTGAAAAGTAAAAATTCTTCAAAATTTATTCCATGATGTTAGGCTTTGATTTGGTAAACTTTTGGACCATTCCATAGCACTCTCTTATAAATATCATGCAAAAAATTCTATCATTGCATCCTCGTTGATAATATCATAATCATCAACGATAGTGAATATTCTCAAATGGCCCTCTCTAGATATGACATTGTTCCCTTGGAACTTAGGTAATTTGTTCCTAATTTCACCAAGTACAATATTTGGATAGTTAATAATTTGTTTAAAATTTAATTGCCTATACCTACTTGTTCCCAAGGTTGTCCTTTGGGGCCAATGTATTTCTCAAAAATTATTATTTCTACGATTATAGGGATTCTATTGTTTTGAAAAGGATCTCCTTAGTGTGTAGGAACAATCTAGTGATACTCTTCATTGCCATTTTGGAAAGCAATCAAAACTCATTGATGGGCATGCTATATCTAACTATTTTTCTATTGAATAAGACAACTGAGAGGGGGTTTGAATCAATTGTAGTGATTTTAACCTTTAAAACTTTCACCAAAGGTTAAATCAATTACCATTCACAAATCCTTTACTCTGCTAATGTGATTAATCATTAAGTGTAAAAGAAAAAACTGAAAGAAGCAAAATCATACACACAATAACACTAGATTTACGCGGAAAACCCAAGAAGGGAAAAACCATGGTGAGGATTAGCTCACAATATAAAGAATTCCAGAACTGAATACAAAGGCTCACTATCAGAAAGGCTCACTTCCAAAGAAAGACAAGTACTTGTCCAAATTAGGACTTACTTTTCCAAAACAGGACTCACTATCCAATGAGGGTTAACCACTTGGAGGGGTCACTACCACAAAGTTACAAAGAAGATAGAAGAGATTTGTTACAAAGAAAACAATCTCAATGCAATAGAGATTTCCACCACAATTCACTCAAACACTTACAGACATGCTTGAATGGTAGAGTACACCTACAACTCACTACCTCCAAAAACTCGATAATTAAATTTTGTACCGATCTGCTCAAATTTGCATCGCACACACTTTTTCACATCTAGCTCACATCTATCTTGCTCTTGCATTCATCTTTCACAAAAATATCGACTTATATTTATACCTTCTTCAACCTTGAAACCCATCCAAGGTCGGACATACATCATTTGCATTTACAAATTCAAATTGGGTTGGCACTAAAACATTCTAAGGTGGAATTAGAATGAGGGTGACCCAAAGACACACTTAGTGAGGACCTACATAAGTCCCAACACGCCTCAACACATTTCCATAAAATTCATAAGTAGTGTTTAACACAAGGTTGGCCAATACCCATGTAAAACAAAAAAAGCAATTGAGAACACGCAACCTTAACATGATCCAATCTCTCCAGATAACAAATTTAACTTGAACATGATCATATAAGCTTATTTCCAGAACTACAAGTCTTGAAACCACAATTCAAAGAAATTTGAAGCAACTACATTTCTCCCAGACCTCAACCAAACACATCAAAGTGCACAATCACATACTAGTGAAGATATCTCGCACTGAACAATTATCCAGAGACCCAAATTCTGGATATAGCAACCATCAATAACCATGAACAACACTTCAAAACCATACCATCATAAGAACATGTCTTGGAGCAAAACTCATAGCAAACCAAAAAACCTTTTTTATTACAATTTTCTCAATATCCTCGACACATACAGTTAATAACCTATTTCCATGACATCAATGACAATAGCAACCGGTTGATAACTAATTGACATCAATGACAACACCTTCATACTTTCAACAATCTCCACCTTTGTCATTGATGGTAACACATGATGTGAAAAAAATCAAAGACAACATAGCAACTCTAAACTATCTCCAAGAATTCTTTCTCCCCCTTAATTTTTCTTTTTTCACATGATACTTTCTTCCCTTTTGACATCAATGGAAAAGGAAAAAGATATTTTCCATTGTTTTCCCCTTTGACAATAGAACATTACCAGTACATAATTCTCTCCCTTAGGAGTAGACCCAAACAACTCTACAATGACAACACATGACACTACCTGCTCCCCCTGAGAGGAAGCCACCAAACATCAGTCCAGAAGAAAGATAGATCCATAGATCCACTAGATTGATGCATCTCCATATGCATCTAGTTCAAGAAAGGAGGGGAAATAACCCCTAACTTCTCTCAAAGATACTCAAAAGTATCTTTATGAAGAGCCTTAGTAAATATGTCATCAACCTGATCCTTTATAGGTACATACTCAAGCTTTACTTCATTATCCACAACCTTCTCTCTCAAAAAGTGATACCTTATTGATATGTGCATTGTCCTTTAGTGCATCACTGGATTTTTTGAAATGTTGATTGCACTTGTATTATCATAGAAGATATAAATGGGATCATCATACATTACACTGATATCTTTCAATGTCTATCTCATCCACAAAACTTGTGTGTAGTAAGATGCAATTTTTTTTTTATAGCTTCCATCCTTGCCACCGGAGCAAAGGTCTCCTAAAAATTTATACCTTCTACTTGTGAGTAACCCTTACACATAAGCCTTTCTTTATTTCTGACCACTTCTCCATTCTCATTCAACTTGTTTCTAAATACCCATTTTGATCCAATTATGTTTTTATCTGCTAGTCTAGTAACCAATTCCTAGGTTTTATTTTTCTCAATTTGCATAAGTTCTTTCATTTCTCTCATCCAATTCTCATCCTTACATGCTTCACTCACTATCTTAGGTTAAACTTTAGAACTTGTAAACAAAAATTTATTTCAGCAGTAGCAACATCTCCACTTTTTGTCAATACCCCCTTTCTCTTGTCTCCAATGATTATTTTTCACATATTTAGGTGTCTTGGGGACACTACTAGAGCTTCTTCTTCGTTCTTATTTTCCTGTTCTTCCACAGATTCTTCTTCTCTATAATCAGGTTCATCTAGTACATATCCATCAACTTCAATTGAATTCTTCAATGCTTCATTAACCTTGACATTTGTGCTTTCTATAATCTTTCACCGTCTTTTATTATAGCATCTATAAGCTTTTCTTGTAAGGGAGTATCCAAGGAAGATACCCTCATCACATCTTGCATCAAAATTTCCTAAATTTTATTCATCTCTTCTGATATAACATTTTCTTCCAAATACTTTGAAATACTTTACAGTAGGAATCTTTCCATACCACAACTCGTAGGGAGTCTTAGTACTATTAGATTTTTCTTGAACTCAATTAAACACATAAACAATAGTGTGAATTTCTTCTCTCTAGTAAACTTCCGATAGACCTTCCTCAGTAATCATTGATCTAGCAGCTTCTTGAACTGTTCTATTCTTTCTTTTAACAACTCCATTTTGTTGAGGATTTCTAGGAGCATATAATTGTCTTCTTATTCCTTATGCTTCAAAAAACATCTTAAACTCATTGGAGGTGAATTCTCCACCTCTGTGAGACCTTAAACATTTGACCTTCATATTCATTTCATTTTCAACCATAGCTTTGAATTCTTTGGATTTATCTAATGCATCATATTTTTCTCTAAGAAAAGTAACCCATGTGAATCTAAAGTAATCATCAATCAAAATCATAAAATATCCATCACCTTGTAGACTTCTCATCCCTGTAGGTCCACAGATATCTATATGAATCAAATCCAATAGTCCAGTAGTAGATTGTTCCTTTGACCTAAATTTGTTTCTAGCTTGCTTTCCAAATCGACAATCCTTGCAAATAGTATTAACAGACTTTGTAATCCTTGGTAAATCTCTCATAGCTTGTACAACACTGATTCTCACCATATTATCAAAATTCATGACACATCCTCCATTGCCATAACCAATTGTCATTAATATGAGACATGAAGCAATGTCCATCAACACTCTTAAGTTGATAAATATTTCCTTCAAACTTCTTTCCACCAACAATCACTATTACAAATCCTTTCCTTATTTCACATTTCTCATCCTTGAACACAATATTATATCCTTTACTACACATTTGTCCAACACTCAAGAGAATATTTCTTAAACCCTTAACATAGTATACATCATTAGTATTATGCTTGCCATAAAAACTGACTAAACCTATCCAAAAAATCTTAGCACTAGTATCATCTCCAAACTTAACTAGGCCTCCATCATATTTTTCAATTTTAATAAACTTACTCTTATCACCAGTCATGTGATGTGAACAACCACTATCAACGACCCAGTAGCTCTTTTCTTGTTTAGCATGAAGAGCAGAGATTACAATATCTTCAACTTTCTATGGAACACTTTCGTTCACCTTTCTTTCAGTATTATTAGGAGTAGATTTATCTTTTATAGCCATGAACAAGCATTCATTATCATCAAAATCTCCATAATCAAATTCTTCATAAAAAATACTAGTGCATCTTCATTCACAGATATGCTCTCTTGATCATATTTCCTTTGTTTTGATTGGAGGTGAAAAACGGGTTTTGAAGGGGCCCAAAACCCTTTACAAAATAAAACAGCTGATGAAAATAGAAAACAACATTACACAACAATCAACCCAATGACAGTGAACCAATAGCCAAAAAGAAGGCAACCAACCAACACCACTACATATTGTTCAGAATCTCAACAACCTCCATTTCACTAGCAGCCATCTTTTGCACATTATCCATAGTATTAGACACCTCTAAACTAGAGGCCCCACCTTGAGCCTTCATCCTGTTTCTAGTTTTGGCCCCCAACCCACCAGTTTTTGCCTCACCACTCAAAACACAACCTTTAACACCACCCGTCTCACCAGTGCAAGCCACATCCAGCAGCTTACCCAGAGCAGTAGTATCATCAACAAACACAATATCCTTTCTCTTTTTCACAACAATCATAGGGGAGATCACCTTGGTAGAGTCAGAAATAGCCAAAACCTTAGGGACATCTCCACTCTTCATCACAAGATTCCACATTTTATCAATTTTATCCTCAAGGGATAAGATTCTCCTTTCCAAGTTTTGTTTCAAATTTATGGTTTCCTTTGCCATAGTATTAGCCACAGTATTAAGAGAGTCCATCAGATCATCAATTTGTCTTTGGACAAAAGGATCCTCAGCCTTAATAAAAATACCTCTAATTCTAACATTAGTCGTGTTAATCTCATGGAAGAACCACTTAAAAAGTTTAAACAACACATTAGCACTATCATGAGCTGAACCCAACACATGAACATCCTCTCTATCAAAGTTCTCAATCCCTTTCCCCACAACAACCTCCTCATTAGAAGAACTAACATGAACCTTTTCAGCAAAAATATCCTTACCTTTTCCAACGGAGATAGGAGTCTTCATCTTTCGAATGGAGTAGGTGATTTCCTCTGCAACAACCTTCCTTTTCATCAGCCTATCCACATCCGCTTTGCTAGTTCCCATAGTATCTCCTCCACCCACAACCCTTTCCTTCCCCTACTTCTACATCCCAATGTCAGCACCCGGAGAAGCCTCACCAAAGATATCTCTAGCCAGGGAAAGGGGGATACCCTTCTCCAAGAGTTGGCTAGCAGTTCTCAACACCCTTCTCTTCCAACTCCCATCCTCAGTCTCCTACAGTTGTCTAGTCGCTAGGGGAGGAGAGGAAGCTTCCCCATAAAGTTCATTTTTTTCCTTAACCCTATTAGAAAGAACATTCACTGCCCCCTCATCACTACATGTCGTATAGCCCTCTTTGTCATCCAACTTCCTTTTCCCAGTCTTGCCTGGAACAGGGGAATTGGGGCCCTCCTCAAAAGAGGCATACGAATCCGGGACATAATCAACATCATTATCCCCATCAGACTCTGACTCTTTGTTCAAAATAATCCTCCTCTTCTTAGATTTTTTACAAACCCTTTCCTCTTCTGACACTATCTCATAACCCTCCTAGGGTTTAGCAATATCTTCCTTTGGGGACATAAGAGGTTTTTGCACCTCATGAACTTTGATGTGTTCATATGTCAATATAATTAACCCCACATGCATGATAGGGTTTCTGGGGTTTTTCATATGATCCTTAATCCCCAAGTCAAGTGACATCAACAAGTAGTAAGGAAAGGAAATCCATTTATTATGCCTAAAATGGTTAAGCAAAATGAAATGGTAAGTGTTTATCTCCGTATACCTACCTTCCAAGGTGACATATCTCATAATATCTTCAACATCATGCCACAGTGATTTTAAGGAGCTCCTCTGATAACCACCAATCTTCATTGTCTTCAAATCAACATCCTCATTCCCTTTAAAGAAAATAGACATCATAGCCTACAATTCTTTTTTGTCTTTGAACACCTTCATATCGTCCATAGCCAAGCCAGTAATTTGAGCTATGAATTCTTCATCAACTATGACTTCCCTTTAGCCAAAATTTAGGGTTCTCTCATTGCACCCTTGAGCAACCAAATCAGTGACCTGGGGGTTGTTACCATGTAGTTTCTCCATATACGAAGTTAAGCCACCCTTCTCTAAAATCTCCCACACCTCCTTCTTCTAAGCAAAAACACATGACTTAGGCTCAACACAGTTTCTATCCCCACCCATCACAGAAATAGAGGCCAAGTACAATGTAGAAACCTCAGGAGAATAAGACATATACCACACATAGCCAAATTATAAAGCAAAAGACTCTAGAAACTAAGACGAATATCACCCAGAATCTGTGTGAAGACAACAAAAGGACAGATATGAAATGATGAACTTGAACTCTGGCCCATGTGAAATTCATCCCCCATACTTAAAACTTGAGCATCCCCATTCATAATATTAGGCCACGTGATCAAGGACATGCACAACTCAATACAAAATAAGATCAAAAGCAACATGAGATTAGCATTCATTGTTAATAATAGTCATTGCCTCACAAGGAATAGGATCATTTAAATCCCACTCTTTTCTTTCTCTAACACCAAAGTTAGCAAAGAAATCAGCTAACATATTTCCCTCTATCAATTTGTGGGAGATACAAGTATCAAAGGAATTGATAATTTCAATGGAATCCCTAACCAAGGCCTCAATAGTCCAAGACGGAGGTGGAACATACTTCAAATTAATTATAATTGTGTGTGTGAAAATGTGATCAATCTAAATGAAATTCAAACACATATCAATAAGACATTAAATCAGAAAAAACTAAAAAAGAAAATAGAATAAGCAAACTGTTACTGCAGCTTCCCCGAAATCGTCTTATCTCTCTCTAACTCCAGCGTTTTGTTGTTTCCAATGGCTCTCAGATCAGCAGATCAAGCTCAACAAAATGAATAGCATGAAGAACGATATTTGAAATTGCACATTATGGCAAATGCAAGACTATGCTAAGGATGATAATATCACTGTGATGCTGAAAATGATGTGAATGCATACGCGTATATGTTCGTCGTGTAAATGCGTGTATTCGGGTGTAACCAATGCATGGATTTGTACCAGTATTTATAGAGTCTTTGAAAGGATTCGATTGGCTGACATGTTTCAACGGCCCAGCTTAAGTTTGTTCAAATGGACGGTGGAAGATTTTCGTAAGTGGAAAGGGAGATAGAAGGTTTCCCTTTTCCTTCAATTTTCGTCATTGAGATCCGAAGGGAAATTGCCATTTCGAAGAATGAGTTTAGAATGAGTTAGAATTAAATAAAATAAATTTATTTAATTTGTAAGTGAAGACGGATATAGAAACTCGCATAATTAAATAAATTATATTTAATTATGTTTTAAAAGTGAATTTAGAGTAAGAGGAAAATATTAAATTAAATATTTAATATTTAATTTGATTATGGGATGAAGAGAATATTCCATTATTTAAATATTCAAATATTCAAACTTTAGAATGATATGATAATTAAAATAAATAATCGTATTTATTTAATTTAATTAAGAGGAATGTGGAAATGTTAATAATTAAATAAAATTATTTATTTAATTAAGGTAGAAGAATTAGAAAATGAACAATATAAATAAATAATTAAATTTATTTATATGTAGATGACCTTAGGAGAATTAATTAAATAATTCATATTTAATTAATGTAGAAGAATTAGAAAATGAACAATATAAATAAATAATTAAATTTATTTATAAGTAGATGACTTTAGGAGAATTAATTAAATAAATTATATTTAATTAATTAAGAAGCTTAATCATGACCATTTTTAGATGTATACATTTTGCCCCTCTTTGAAGTGATGTGTGAAATGCATTGCTTCAAAGAAAAATAAGATTTTTCCCCTGATATGTTTTTGATGCTGATGTTGATGATGGCCCCTTGGGAGGTAAATCATGGATGAGGATATGGATTGCGAAAATTTTGCTAAACAATCGAGATTAAATAATGATATTCTGCAAAGGTGAGAGTGATTTAGCTCCCGACAAATGATGGAAAGAATGTCCCATTATAAAAATAAAGTCAAAAGGCAACAAACTTACCTTTGTTTGACTTTTAAAAGGTAAAAAAAGTTGAAAAAGACAAGTCATTTGCACTTTTGACTTTGTGAATACTGTAGCTCTGAGAGTGACCTTGCGACATGGAGATTCCTTATCATCGCCACCGATTCAAGAGATCTCGCCGATACCAGAGGCCAGTTGCGTATGGACCACCGGTGAGTTGATCTAACCACTTGTGCTTTTGAATTTTTACGTTTTTGAATCAAATTTTTTTGTTTTTCCGTGGATTTTGGGTTTGAAAATGATGTTTTAGCACTTTTGATTTTTTTCTTGACGCTTAGGGTAAAAACAGTAGCACATACAAGCTAGATTTGAAATAGTTAGGGTAAAACTAGTTTAGCGCATTCAATGAAAACAATAGCGCATATAGGGTGTCATTTGAAAATTTAGGAGTATGGCGCATATAGGAAAAACAATAGCGCATATAGGAAATAGCGCATCGAGCAAAAATAGTGGCGCATATAGGAAAGATGCAGAATGGTAGGTTTAAGTGCTTTGAACAAAAATAGTGGCTCATATAAGGAAATCACACATCCAGTGATGAAAGTAGCGCTTAGGTTGATTAAAGTAGCGCATATAGGGAAATTGCGCATAGGGGATCTGTTTGACCGCATCTAGCAAAAAGAACGACACATATGGGTTATAGCGCATAGAGACCACAGAGTAGCACATATGGGTTTTAGCGCATAGAGGCTACAGAGTAGCGCATATAGTGAAAATAGGCCGAATGTATGATTTGATGATAGGAAAGTGAAAATGATGATGAATATTGCTTCCTTAGTCAACAGATAGTGAAATTGTCATGTCATCATGCTGATATGGATAGAAATGATAGAATAATCTGATGATTGATTGATAACTTTGCTTCCTAGAGTAGAAAACAAAGAGTAATTGTTTGAGAACTTTGTTTCAAAAACAAAGAGTAGATTGAACTGATAACTTTGCTTCCCAAAGTAGAAAACAAAGAGTAAATGTTGGATAAATGATTGATATGACTTCTGATAAATTTGCTTTTTGTGATAGAAAACAAATAGTAATTGATGGTAGAGCAGATTTGATATGATATCTAGCTAGATAAATTGTGTATTAGTTTGCCTGATAGGATTGATTGTGTGACATGGGTCGTTGATATGATACATTGATACGAGTCATTCATATGGGTCTGATATAGCTCATTGATATAGGTCACTGATAGATATGAGTCTAATTAATTTTGATTGATTGAGATTGAATGATTGGTATGATTCTGATTACTTATCCTTGTGATGAAAATAGGAGGTTTTCAAAAACCTCCAGATTAGAGAGCAGCACTCGGCAGGGTGGGATAGGATACCCGAGTTGACACCTGCTGATATAGCTTTGATAGATACATGTGGTTTGAGATCCTTGTTGGCTATGCTGCCAATTCGGGTCAACAGAGGATTGTTGATGACACTGGCAGAGCGATGGCATTCGGAGCACAACACCTTTCATATGCCAACTGGTGAGATGACACTGATTCCAAAGGATGTATACAAGATATTAGGTATCCCAGTGGTTGGTGCCCTTGTGTACTATGTTCACAAGGAGCTTGGGGGTACAGATGCTTTGAGGAGGGTGTATGGTGATGGACAGATAGCTGGGTATTGGGTACCATGGGCTGACTTTCGAGGATATCCATCCTTGCCTGCAGTTTTGGGTGCATTCATTGGAGGTCTCCTTTGTCTGGATCACCGGGCAAAGGGATTATCAGTGGGATGGGGTAGGATTTTGGAGCAGATGTTGTTATAGCCACGGAGATATGCATGGGGGAGTTGCATGTTAGCACATCTATACCATGATTTTTATCAGGTGGTATATAGGGGTGCTTCCAGTTTGTCATGTGGTGTGACATTGCTGCAGATCTGGGCATGGGAGCATCTTGCTGTGACGAGATTGGCGTGCCCCAAAGTTAGGCCTCTAAGTAGGCCCTATGTATATATGTATGCTATGTTCCTTACCCAACCCAAGTTGGGCAAGGTGGATTACTGGAGACAACTTTTAGATGATATGGATACAGTGGTATGGCGCCATATCTTGATTGTGAGCCATGGGCTACAAATGATCTAGAGATTTCATTTGTATGCATTCATCAGTTCCTGATAGGGAGGACTCCTTTTATCCTTGAGAGATTTCTGGCGTTGCGGGTGCAGAGACAGTTTGGATTTACCCAGGGGGTCGCACACTATGCCGAAGCAGAGATGAGGCCGGATGGGGGCCATGTATTTCCTATCAGACAGTATATACAGAGTTCATGTCATTAGCGCCTAAGACATGGGCTGACAAGCGAGACATTGTGGATGTCGATATGTCTGATGAGTATTCTCTATATTTCCACATGCATCCCTTTCCACGGTTTACCAGTCTTGATGAGCCAACACGCATTTTGGTAGTACCACAGCCAGGGGCAGTGAGACAGGAGGATGTGGCCGGTGGTGAGCAGGGAGCAGTTGGAGGAGAGGAGGAGAGTGGAGAGGAGGAGAGTTCCGATGGGGATGATGGAGATGATAGCAGGGATGGGGGCAGGTGCTGAGGTGGTCGAGGCTAGATATCCTAAGGGGTGTCTAGATCATACGACGGCCGAGGACAAGGATTGGACGACGAACAGTGATCAGGATGGCATCCTCATCACAGCAGGGGAAGATAGCTACCCTTCAAGCCCAGGTACAGACACTACAAGGTCAGCAGGGGCAGCTGCAGGGTCAGCTAACGTAGGCCCAAGGATTGATTATACAGCTATAGGAACAACTAGCATAGGCTCAGGCACAGGTACATGCACATGCACAGGTATAGGTACAGGTGCTGCCCCAGACCCACAGTTAGCCCAGGTGATATCAGAGAGAGATGTGTTCAGACGGAGGGTGATGGAGGCCAAGGGAGTGGCTCAGAGGTTGATGGGTACCGTGGAGAGTGCCTCACTGCGGGATGCCATTGCAGAGGGCATGGAGATAGCGAGAGAGGCCGAGTATTACTATGTCAGGTATGAGGAGTTATGTCCTATTGATCGCAAAGAGCCATTCCTGCGGTCCCACACCAGGACCAGGAGCAGGTCACAGACACACACACAGAGCCTAGGGGTTACGGGGCTTTGGCGGGATCCAGACGCAGGTACCAGTGGTAGGCCACCTCCTTCCGGACCAGCTCCATCAGGGGCATCGACCAGTTAGCAGATATAGTTCACACATGTGTATCATTTTTGGAGCATGTACATTGATTTTTGATCATATCTCATGTATTTCTCTTTGGACATTTCAGTTTCATTGGACATTTGTATCATTTTTGATGAGTGATGATATGCAGCGATGATGATTTTGGATGATGTTTTGTGCATTTATGATATGATGATGTGATATGCATTTATTTCTATGTGTTATGGATTTTGGTATGCATTTGAATGAGTTAATGATTATCATGGTATGTAGGATGATTTGATATGATGTTTTTATTATGATGATGATGATTGATGATGCGTACTAATGATGCTATGCAGGTGGATGACTTATGATGTGATTATGAAAATGTATATATGGAATGTTTATTTTTGGATTTTTTCAAAGTAAATGATGATAATATGATGAAAAAATGTTGTGTTCATTATATGCATTATGAATTTGTATGATAAAATGGTATTACATGATGTAAAATGATATGAATACTAATATGAAATTGAGATGAGTAAATAGTGATGAGATGTATGATATGTGATGAAATATAATGATTTGTAATAAGAATGAATGGATAAATGAAATGATAAATGGGATTATAATGATAATTAATGATAAGAGAATGAAATGATAATGATAATGATAAGAGATGAAATGGGATGATATGAGATGTTAATGAAAGTAATGAGAATGATAATATATGAAAGAAATGAAATGAATGATGATGCAATGAATGATAATAAAAATGAAAATGAAATGATGAAATGATAATGGTAATGAAATGATGAAATGATAATGATAATGAAATGTTAAATGATAATGATAATGAAATGTTAAATGATATAAAATGGAATGCTAAATGATAATGATAATGAAATGTTAAATGATATGAAATGGAATAATAAGGAATGGATAATGATATGGAATGGAATGTTAAATGATAATGATAATGAAATGTTAAATGATATGAAATGGAATTGTTAAATGATATGAAATGGAATAATAACGAATGGATAATGATATGAAATGAAAATGATAAATGATATGGAATGATAATGAAATGATATGGATATGAAATGAAAATGATAAGGAAAATGAAATGCGAATGGAATGATGAAGGAATGATAATGGATATGAAAATGAAATGCAAATGGAATGATGAAGGAATGATGAAACAAATATTTGAATATCCTCCACAAATAGTCCAAAGAGACATGGCTGTCGTTTGATGTGATTATTATCCTTTCAAAACTATGATGCAAATCCACTATGCAGACATGTACAATGATCTAGTATGAAATGTAGCTTAATGAACCGAGCCTTTTGTTGAGCTTGTTGGTATATTTTCTGGAATCATCATAGAGCACTTTTAAAATGTTGGAAGTATGTACAAGCATCAGAGGGAAAATTAGCACCAATGATGACCTGAATACAACTTTCATGATTTTTGATATAGCAAGTAAACACAAGCATCGAGATATAATTAAACCAAGATGACCTGAGCATTTCTGGCATAAACAGACAAAGCCTAACCACCTTCTGATGCAAATTTGGGACTGTCATCAATGATAAACTTTCAATCATCATGTCTCGTGACATATTTGCAATAGATAAATGATTAACCTCAAGACAACAGACAAAGAAAAATCATTCTCTTTCCTTGCCACTCTAGTTTAAGACATCATTGAGTGTGCTCTAGAGAGATGATATCAAAAATTAAACAACCATTGTTCAAAAATGAAATACTGTGATTCCAAACATTATTCAGATTATAGATCATCTAGATATGAGTCATGATAAGGTGTATGACTGAAAAACTATTATGAGATGGATCAATGATTGGATAGGTATATGATTTGATTGTTTTGTTCATGTGATTGGTTTTGACGTCATTGTCTAATTGTTTCGGTAAAACCTAAAAGATGATTTCCCCTAGTATCCTTTGCCCTCGGTATTTGTTGAAATGAATATGTACAATAAATCAAGCCATGATAAGACATTATCGCTCGAGGCAAATGATGATAGCGTGATGCTGGTATGGCCCTAAGATGATGGGAAAGATGTATAAAAGGAATGCCGAAAAGTTAAGTGTAGAACATGAACTAATAGATGGAGACCTACAAATAGCGTCTGTTTGCCAGATTTTTACTATTTGTTTTTATTGCATTTTTCTTGTCAATAGACTACCTGTTGCCAAGTTTTCACCCTATGACTTTTTTCTCTTTTTTTTTGACTTTTATTTCTTCATGACTTTTTTTCTGATTTTTGTATTTTTTAGGACTTTTTCTGATTTTTTTGCTTTTTTCAGGACTTTTTCTAATTTTTTTGTACTTTTTTTTAGGACTTTTTCTGATTTTTTTTGTATTTCTTTCAGGACTTTTTCTAATTTTTTTTATTTCTTCAGGACTTTTTCTGATGATGATAACCACTTTAGACATAATACTTTTTCAGGTGCATGCTGTTGATAGGTTCGCCAAACAGGTCCCCTTCTGGCGTCGATAACTTGTAGGCTCCTTAACCATAGACTGCGATAACCACATAAGGACCTAGCCAATTTGGTTCAAACTTTCCTTTCTTCTCCTTGTCTTGTTGATTGCGTGGGTTTTCTTTCAAAATTAGATCACCCACTTGAAAGGTATGTGGCTTTACTTTGTGATTATAGCTGCGAGATATCATCTGTTGATATGCTTTTAAAGTATCAGCTGCTCTTTGTCTCTTCTCATCTAGGAGTTCAAGCTCTTGGAGTCGGGAAACTTTGTATTCATCATCTGTTGTAAGACCTTTCAATGATACCCTGAGTGAGGAAATCTCAAATTCTAAAGGTAATATGGCTTCTACTCCATAGACAAGAGCAAATGGCGTTGCTCCTGTTGGCGTGCTGATACTGGTTTGGTAGGCCCACAAGGCGGGATTGAGTTGAACGTGTCAATCCTTCCCTGAATCATTCATAGTCTTTTTCAAGATTTTCAATATTGTTTATTTGAGGCCTCGGCCTGGCCATTCCCTTGTGGATAGTAAGGTGTTGAATATCTATGCTGAATGTGAAATCTTTCACAAAGTTCATCAACATCCTGATTTTTGAAAGGACGTCCATTATCTGTAATAATGGAGTTGGGAATGCCATTCCGACAAATAATATAGTTGAGTATGAATGATGATATTTGTTTGCCAGTAACTTTAGTAAGAGGTACTGCCTCAATCCATTTGGTAAAATACTCTATAGTTGTGATGATGAATTTATGTTCGTTCGATGAAGAAGGATGAATCTTGCCCACTAGATCTAGCCCGCATTGAGAAAATGGCCAAGCTAGCATGAATGGTTGAAGTTCCTGTGCAGGAGTATGAATAAGATTCCCATGAATCTGATATTTTGAGCATGTTTTCACAAAAGTGAATGATTCTCTCTCCATTGTAGGCCAGTAGTAACCCATTATGATCAATTTCTTGGATAAGGCCAGCCCACTCGAATGAGTACCACAAATTCCACCATGAACTTCTTGTAAAGCTTTGTCAGATTCATCACATTCAAGACATCGAAGTAGAGTACCATCAAGACCACGGCAATAAAGGGTGTCAGCGATAAGAGTGTAGTAAGCAGATTGGCAGATAAAATTGTGTTTTTGGTTACGGGATAAATCGGGTGGTAGGATATCATCTTTGAGGTAGGCATAAATTTTTTCGTACCAAGGTGAATTGGATCCTACCAAGTGGAAAATAATTTGGCTTTCGGGCGTGTCATAGGCAGGTGTAAATGATTGTTCGACCAGAAATTCATAGCGAGTCTGATTTTCTGGGAGTTGTAGCAATGACACAATCGTAGCCATGGCATTAGCTGCTTTGTTGTCAAGTCTTGGAATTTGTGTGAATTGAATGTTCACAAAATATTTCTTGAAGTCATCCACCATCTTTTTATATGGCAGCAGTTTGTCATCTTTGGTTTGATAGTCGTTATTGATCTAATTAATGACTAGCTATGAGTTGCCATATACTTGCAGTTCTATAATCCTCCATTCCAATACTATTTTAAGACCAGTGATCAATGCTTCATATTCGGCTATGTTGTTGGTGCATGGAAACATTAGCCTATATGATCGAGGAATGGTGTGTCCTTGAGGAGTGACAAAAAGTATGCCTGCCCCTGATCCATTTTGAGTGAAAGAACCATCAAAATATAAAGACCATGGTTGTTTATATTCCGCAGCAAAGACATTAGTATCTGGAAATTCAATGTGCAAGGGATGGTCTGCTTGCAATGGTGCTTCAGCTAGTTGATCAGCGATAACCTGTCCTTTGATTGCCTTGCGATCAACATAATGTATGTCAAACTCACTCATAATCATTACCCACTTTGCTAACCTTCCTATCAATGATGCTTTGCTTAACAAATATTTGAGTGGATCAATCTTTGAAACCAGATTGATTGTATAGTTAATATGTAATGCCAAAATTTCTGTGAAGCAAAGACTACTACTAGACAAGCCTTCTCGATAGAAGGGTAGTTGAGCTCATGACTTTTTAGTGTTTTGCTAATGTAGTAGATTGCACATTCTTTTCCTGTAGAGTCTTCTTGTGCTAGCAGTGCCCCCAGAGATGTCTCTGTAGCAGCAATATATAAGATTAGTGGTTTGTCTGGATTTGGTGGTATGAGCACTGGTGGAGTCATTAAATATTGTTTTATTTGTTGAAAAGCCAATTCACATTTTTCATCCCACTTGAAAGGAACATTCTTATGCAGTAGATGTGTGAAAGGTAAACTTTTGTCGGCCAATTATGCGATGAACCTTCGTATAGACTACAGTCATCCCTGTAGTGATCTCAACTGATTGATGTTCCTTGGTGGAGGAATTTCCATAATTACCTGTACTTTAGCCAGATCCACTTCAATTCCTTTTTTTGAAACAATGTACCCCAAGAGTTTTCCGGATTTGAACCCAAAGACACATTTCTTGGGGTTGAGGTGAACTTTGAATTTCTCTAATCTTGCAAATATTTTGGACAATATTTCCAGATGTCCTCTAGTGTATGATTTTTCCAAAATGTCATCAACATAATCTTCCATGAATGTGTGCATCATATCATGAAAGATTGTAGTCATGGCTCTTTGATAAGTAGCCCCAACATTCTTCAAACCAAAAGGCATTACGTTCCAACAGTAGGTTCCCCATGGACACGTGAAAGCCGTTTTCTCCTGGTCTTCGGGTGCAATCTTGATTTGGTTATAACTAGAAAAACCATCCATTAATGAATACATGGCATGGCTAGCTGTCGGGTCAACTATAGTGTCGATGTTTGGCAGTGGGAAGTCATCTTTAGGACATTCTTTATTAAGATCTCTGAAATTTGTGCATATTCTTACAGTTTTATCTGGCTTAGATACATGAACAATATTAGAGATCCATTCTGCATAGTCAATTGATCTTATGAAGCCTACATCCAAAATTTTTCTTAGTTCTTCCTTAACCAATAATGCAACATGAGGATGCAACTTTCTGAGTTTTTGTTTCACAGGCTTAACTCCTGGTTTGATAGACAAATGATGCATGATCAAATCAGGATCGAGACCTGGCATGTCCACATAAGACCAAGCAAAGTTGACTTGATTTTTTTTAGAAAATCCATAAACTCTGGTACTTCTTTCTCTATCATTGATGCAGCTAACTGTAGAATCCTTAGTTTGTCTGAAGTTTCAAGATTGACCACATTTGTGGGTTCAATCAAAATAGGCGATCACTCATGGTAGTGCTCCGGGAGAGTGTCAAGATTCCCATCGTCTGGTGCCTTAAAAGGTCTTCACCATCCAATACACTCTTTATTTTATCTTTTGTTTGATCTAATACTGCTAGATTCTGGTTTTCACCATTAGATCTCTTTTTTTTATTTTTACTTTTGCAGCTGGGAGAATTGACACTCTCCTAATCAAAGACTTTATATCAAAAATCATTAGTGGAACAATCATTTACATCTTCTGCAGAAAGGAAGTTTACAATAGCTTCATCACTTGGAAACATAGGTATATCAATAGGTTCAGATGAATCCCAATCAATGAGATCAGGATAAATCAAAGGTATTGGGTCATTAGGTTGCGTGAAATCAGCTATGGTTATGGTCATAACAGAGTTGTTTGTAGGATCCGTGGTATGAGGTGGATCAATGATGATACTATCCTCATGATAGTCTTGTTCATTTAGATTTGACTCAGTATCACTAGAATCATAGTCAATTTGTGGTTCAGATTCTTGTGGTTAGGACCCTGACCATTCACCTTCAATTAGAGTTGGGGCATACTGGTGTATTACATCAACCTCTTTATCCCTCCAGAACTCATTGTTGTAAATGGTGTCCCATTCATATTCAGCAGAGTCTATGTCAGAATTGATATCCACAAAGTTTTGAACTGTTGCCAAACATGCTTTTCGTGAATCTGAGCCTTCTTGCAATGTGAAGACAGTGCCATGCAGTTGTTTGAATGTGTTTTCTTTGGTGTGAGTATCATAGCCCAATCTAGTTTTCTCTTTTGTAGCAAGTCCATGGAGGTGAATAGGTTCAACTACTCCTTCTTTCCTTTTTCCAATAGGACCTTTATCATAGCCCATCTTCTGCATGATTGAGTACCCTTGTCCATATTTGTCCGTAGGTAATTTGACATTAAAGACTGCTTCATCTTCATCTTTATAGAGCCAGTTTAGAATTTCTGTATCCTCAGGATCTTCCATGGGGAATTTTTCTTTGATGAATTGTCCATTAAATTTTGTGATTGGCTCTGTTGGTGGTTGCTTTGATGTTGATGCTGTTGATATTTGATGTTCTATGATAGATGGTTGTCCATGTGATTGAGGTGATGTAGGTAAATTGGCAAGACAAAGAGAGTACTCTCCAACTCCATGGTCCTTGAATTTCAATTTTTTGTCAAAACTATTAGTTAATTGATTGATTTGTGTGTCAATCTTTAGAGAGGTACTAGCATGAGCTTCTCACTTGTTAGGAACCAAAGTATCTTGACTGGCCTTTATGTTGGAACAAGTTTGAATATTTGAATTATCAGTTGGTATCGTGATTTCCTGTCCATCATAAGGAAACTTAAGACATTGATGATAGGTTGATGGGACAGCTTTCATTTCGTGGATCCAAGGACGACCCAACAAGATGTTATATGCAATATCACGGTCCAATACTTGACAGAAAGTATTCTTGATAACAGGGCCCACTCTGATTGGCAACATGATTAGACCCTTGGATGCTCGTTCTTCATCATCATAAGCTTTTATGGTAATCTTTCTCCTGAAATCAATGGAGTCTTCAGAAAATCCTAAAGCTTTAACCAACTTCATGGTACATATATTTAAACCAACACCTCCATCTATTAGAACTCGTCTGACACGAAACTTGTGAACCATGACTTCTAAGTACAATGATGAATTGTGGGGATGAGTTATGGAAACGTCATCCTTTTCAGAGAATGAAAGGAAAGTGGGTGAGGACAAGTGTCCTACCATGGCTTGAAATTGGTTCACATCCAAATCAGTGGACACATTTGTTTCAAAGAGGGACTTTTCAAGAATTTCCTTATGGGCTGGGGAAATCTTCAATAGTTCCAAGATAGAAATTTGAGTGGGGGTTTTCCAAAGTTGGTTAACCAAATCATATTGATGTTGAGGTGGAGGTTCAGTAGATTTTGAAGAGGCCCCTTTTAAGACAACTTTGGCTTGCTCCCTTGTTGCGTTGACCTCCCTATAGTCCATCTTTTCCTTGACTTTTATGGCATTGATCCATTCATCATCAGTGTATATATGATTAATTATCGGATCCTCAATATGATTCACATTTTTTTCAAAAGACTCACCCTTTTGATAGTTAGGCAAAGGATTGTGAAAAACCTGGTGTTCTTCATTTGATTTTTGATGTCCTTCTATTGTGATGATGTCATTGTCGATTAATTCTTGAATAGTATTCTTCAAGGCTCGACAGTTATTTGTGCAATGACCTTTGCACCGATGATACTCACAATAGTATGACTCGTACCATGATGGAGACTTTACACTGGGTTCATAGTTTCACTGAGGTGGTAAGGTAATGACATTTTTGGCCATCAATTCTTTGAGTGCGGATTCCAAAGATTGACCTATTGACGTATAATTTCTTCTACGAGAGAAGAATGAAAATCGTTGTGGATTCGTGTTCAAGGTGTTCCCTAAGGAGTTATGATTGTTATTGGTTCCTCGGTAACCTAAATTGTTGGAAGTCCCTTGATTGGGAGTAGAATGTTGATTTACATTGTTTCTGGGAGGATGAGTATTGTTCCCTTGATTTTTAATTGAGTTGACATTGTTGTTGCGAGTGCTTGGATCACTAAGAATAAATGGGTTGGTCGAGACATGATTCGCATCAACAACTCCATCATTCACCACATTCTTGTTGCGAGTCTAGAATTTAGACTTGTCCTGATTATTGTGATGATTGTATGAGCTAGGATTGTCTTTGTCAAGTTTTATTGTTCCTCTTTTGACCAATGCACCTTCAATGGTTATAGCATCTTCGATTAGTTTCTCAAAAGAGGTAGGACAATGTGAATTTAAATGATAGCTCATCTCTGAATTCAAGCTGTTTATGAAGGTAACCATCTTTTCCTTTTCATGAACAGGACGTGGATATCTGGAGAACATTCTTCTCCATCTCTGAAGAAAAGTAATGAAAGATTCACCAGGTTTTTGTGCAACTTTGCAGAGATCTATCATGGTGATCTGATGTTGTATGTTGTAGGCATATTGAGATATAAACAGATTGATTAATTCTTCAAATTTTCTAACGGGAGGTGTGATTTTTGATAACCATTCCATAGAGTGTACTCCAAGACTCCTAGGGAATAAATGCATTAGGTAAGTGTCTTCATGAGTGAATTCCAATGTCATGTTTCAGAAGTCTCTAACATGATCAATCGGATCCGATTTCCCATTATAATGATCAAATTTTGGAATTTCACAATGTTTGGGAAATGGAATCATGTTGAGACTTCGATCAAAGGGATAAGGACAAATGTCCTCAAGAGTATATTTATTTGTTGTGGTTCCCCCTTGTAACTCTTTGATTTATCCTTGAAGTGCTTTGATTTGTTGAGTTAAAGCGTTGAGATCAAATAGGGGTTTTTCCTCAGTTTTGCTTTTCAAATTATCAGTATTAAAGTCATGAGGCAATTTCGCTCCTTGGTCAGCTAAATAGCAGAAATATTTTTCTTTATCTCGCTGCAAGATCTTTTCTATGGCTTTGTGAAATTTTGGATCTTGCTTAGCCTCTCTAAGACATTCCTCATCTTGTTCCTCATCACTATCCACATGTGTTTTGTTTGTGTCTTTGTATTGGTGGAAAGGATTTTCTTCTCTGTTATCCATATCTTTGTCAAAAAGTGGATTACGACTCATAATGTAAAGAGGATTACTACTTTCACCCTCCTCTTGATTGTTTTGAATATGACCTTTTTGGATTGTATCCTTCAATTTATTGTGTTGAGATCTTGTGGAGATAGGAATATGATTTTGAAGAGTTCTTCTAGACTTAGATCATAGTTTTTACAAGTGCGAATGATGGGTGGTATCTTGATCTGATAAGATGTGAATCTTATGATATGATCAAGGATGCTCCTAATTTTTGATTGTGGCTTCCAAAGATGAAGGATGTCAGAATCCTATTGGGGAAGTTGAACCAAAAAATTAGAAAGCTATTTTGAAAGGTGCACTCTAAAATATTTTGATCTTCATTTTAAAAAAAAAAATTCTTTCAAGATCTTTGAAGAATATGACTAGGGTGTGAAGGATATTCAATGGCAGGTTGTGGTATGTTATCAAACTCAAGAGGTTGGTTATGATTATGCCATTGTGATAGAGCTAATCTCTGATAATAAGCTCGAGAATCTAAGGGATCTACAACATACTCATCAGTGAATCCTCTAATAAAGTTTTGATATCTATGAAGAAATCCACGGAAATGAAGCAACACGTGTTGACTTTTGTATAATTTTTTTCTTTTTTGCAATGTTTTCTTGTATCCCAATGGTTTCTTAGGTTTTCTAATTCTATTGGAAACTAATTTCTTGACAAACTTTGTTGATTTCCAATTTCTAAGCATGGGAAAAGTATTTGAGAACGTTATTGGACCAAAGATATGAATAACCTTTGAATGGTTTCAGTTGTTGTTCTTCATGTTCATTTTGGATGATCTTTTTATCTGAATTAATGTGATGGAAGACACAACAAACATTTTGAAAAATAGTTGTTTTAAAGGCCCTACACTAACATGAAGTGTTTGATCAAGAAAATGTTTTCAAAAAATGTTTTCACAGGCTTAACACATGAAAGAAAATTCAGACAGAATCACTCTTAATACTCAGGTTGGTCATTCTAGTAATCAACAGCCCACATCTTAGAACTGCGTCGACTCACACAGTCGTGTCACCCCCGAAGGGGTACCCGTGTTTTTGTCTTTCCCAGGCGCGTACTCAAAGTTACGGAAGTGGATACTAGATACCCTGAGCAAATGGTCCTTGGCAGTTATATGGTGAGTGTCTTGGGGTAGATTCTTCCCTCCCCTTGCACTGTGATTATTAGAATGTTCAGAAAATGACTTCAGCTGGCCACTACACTAGGTTTGTAGTAAGGATTTCCATTCGGTGCAGCAATAATAAACTCCCTCAGGAGACCTCCCAACCTTTAGAATAAAGGCTTTGGGGATGGTTATCTTGCACACTACCGGAAAAAGAGGGTTTCCCCAAATTCGCTTTAAATTTTATAGTGGGGCGGAATAGCCTGGCTTTGGCTTGAACCCACTTGAGTCATTCCCGTAGGGTGAGTAATTTTTCCCACTATGGCAGGCTCTCTAAAGGATGTAATTGAAACAATAAAATTGCATGAAAACTAAAAAGGAAAGTTTGGTATTCTGATCACCCAATTAAGGGGAGAGCATAGACCTATTGCCACATACAAAGCAAGCAGATGTTCTTTTTAAATTCCAAATCACAATGATCTAATCTAAGTGAAGATATTGCTTCACCAAAAACAAGTTTGTTCAATTTTAACTGCAAGATCATTGTGTGGTGACTATCCTAGATTGCTTTATTTTATCCAGATGTGGCTACCCTAGGATTGCTTCATTTTAAAAATCCCAAAAAAAGAAAAAGAAAAGAATTCTATCTGTGGAAGGCATCAGACTCATAATTCTATATTTGTGTTACACCCCATATGCGCAAGAACAGAAATTATATGCGCCGAACTAGATGATATATGCGTCGAAACAGAAGGTATATGTGCCGAAACAGATCTGATATATGCGCCGAAACAGAAGGTATATGCGCCAAAACATAAAGTATATGCGCCATAGGAAAGATTATAAATGCACTAAAATAGTTACTATATGCACTAGAAAAGTTACTATATGCACTAGAACAGTTACTATATGTGCTATAGAATCCTACAAAACAAATGAGTCAAAAACCCCGTATGCACTGTAGAAAATGTCGAATGCGTTTAAACGCCAATTTTTTCTGAAAATTAACTCTAGAACGTAGAAACTATAAAAAAAACTCACAGAGAATGTTAAAATCGTGGGTTCGAGCCCCATAGTGGGAACCATTTTATGTGTGTGTGAAAATGTGATCAATCTAAATGAAATTCAAACACATATCAATAAGACATTAAATCAGAAAAAACTGAAAAAGAAAACAAAATAAGCAAACTGTTACTGCAACTTCCCCGAAATCGTCTTATCTCTCTCTAACTCCAGCGTTTTGTTGTTTCCAATGGCTCTCAGATTAGCAAATCAAGCTCAACAAAATGAACAGCATGAAGAACGAGATTTGAAATTGCACATTATGCCAAATGCAAGACTATGCTAAGAATGATAATATCACTGTGATGCTGAAAATGATGTGAATGCATACGCGTATATGTCCATCGTGTAAATGCGTGTATTCGGGTGTAACCAATGCATGGATTTGTACCAGTATTTATAGAGTCTTTGAAAGGATTCGATTGGCTGACATGTTTCACCGACCCAAATTAAGCTTGTTTGAATGGATGGTGGAAGATTTTTGTAAGTGGAGAGGGAGATAGAAGGTTTCCCTTTTCCTTCAATTTTCATCATTGAGATCCGAAGGGAAATTGCCATTTCGAAGAATGAGTTTAGAATGAGTTAGAATTAAATAAAATAAATTTATTTAATTTGTAAGTGAAGACGGATATAGAAACTCGCATAATTAAATAAATTATATTTAATTATGTTTTAAAAGTGAATTTAGAGTGAGAGGAAAATATTAAATTAAATATTTAATATTTAATTTGATTATGGGATGAAGAGAATATTCCATATTTAAATATTCAAATATTCAAACTTTAGAATGATATGATAATTAAAATAAATAATCATATTTATTTAATTTAATTAAGAGGAATGTGGGAAATGTCAATAATTAAATAAAATTATTTATTTAATTAAGGTAGAAGAATTGGAAAATGAACAATATAAATAAATAAATAAATTTATTTATATGTAGATGACCTTAGGAGAATTAATTAAATAAATTATATTTAATTAATGTAGAAGAATTAGAAAATGAACAATATAAATAAATAATTAAATTTATTTATATGTAGATGACTTTAGGAGAATTAATTAAATAAATTATATTTAATCAATTAAGAAGCTTAATCATGACCATTTTTAGACGTATACAATAATGTTTAGAGAGTCACCCTCCAACTAGACCTTCCTATACCCTTTTCTTTGAGCCATTTTGAGTCCATGATAGGTTGTAGCTGCCTTCGCATAGTGGTTTGTATGGGTTCCCAAAGGGAGTGCTACAACTGAGACGAGCCTACCATTAGAATTTCTAATCACTCCCCCACATCCTGCAGGTCCCAAATTTCCTTTTGCTACACCATAAAAACTTATCTTAACCCAACCATCCAATGGCACCTTCCAAGCAACATATTCTCTTGAAGATTTCCCTTTAGAGACTGGAAGAGAAATATCACAAGGCAACTTCCACTTTTGTGCAATAGAGATATCATAGGAACATAGGATAATCTTTTGTCCAACATAAAAGGAGATCCTAGAAAGAAAGTTTTCCTTAATACCCGCACAAATCTTATGAGCCACAGGTAAATCTAGAAGAGTAGAATTTCTAAAAAATTTGTTGTTGCACTCCAGCCAAACCCCCCAAATCATATGAGGCAAAGTGAGAGACCACAAAATCTGTAGAGACCGATTAGATGAGGGGCCAACCCATTGATACCATAAATCTTTGATAGAACAAGGAAAAACCTAGCTAAGATTCCAAAGCAAGAGCACATGATTCCACATCACACCAACATATCTGCACCCAATCGACAAATGACAAGTATTATCCACTTCCTCTTCATAGAGAAAGCATCTATTGGGCATAACAAAACCTCTTCTAATCAAATTATTAATAGTTAAATTTTTTTTCTAGCAAAAGAGCCAAAAGAAAATGTTGACCTTAGGAATCAATTTAGAGGACCACACCAAGGCCCAAAAAGGAGGCGGGCCAATAAAGGATTCATTGAAATGAAAAGCCGAAGCAATAGAGAAGTTACCCACAAAGGAAGGCTTCTAAACAAACCTATCAGGAGAGGGGATAAAAGGAATATGAACCAAAGAAATAGCCTTATAAATAATTTCCAGAGCAGGGTCCACCTCATGCAACTTCCTCCAACAATCTTTGTCAATATATTCAGCAAAAAATCTACCAAAATATCCCACACAAAGGTCCATAAAGGGTTGAGCCCATGGCTCATCCTTTAGAGGCCCATTTTCATACCAATTATCATCCCAGAAGAGAATACTCCTCCCATTACCCATCTGCCAAAAGAGACCCTTAGCCACAAGCCTTCGAGCCTTCAACATACAATTCCACAATATAGAACCATATGAAGGATTAAACTCATGAGATAAAAAATTTCTAATCCCATCAACACCATGTAAGTATTTGCTCCAAGCAATTTTGGCCCACTCACTTTTGGCTAGCAAGAGATTCCACAACTGTTTACCCAAAAGGGCCATGTTAAATGTTCTGATTTTGAAAATGCCCAACCCACCAACCTTTTTAGGCCAACAAACATCATCCCAAGCAACCAAATGAATTTTTTTTTATCTTCAACACATGTCCAAAGGAAGTTTTTTTGAATTCCTTCCAAGATATCCACAAATTTCCTTAGCATGTGAAAGAGACTAAGGGCATAGACTAGAATATTTTGAAAGGTGGATTTAATCAACTGAACTTTGCTAGCTTGGCTCAACGAATCCCCCTTCCACCCAACCAACTTGGAATTAAGTTTTTCAATCAACCCCCTCCATAAGGAATCTTGCACCTTAGAGCATAAGGGGAGCCCCAGGTAAGAAGTAGGAAGTTCACAAATTTGACATCGCAGAATTCTAGCTATCCTATTATGTCTTTGAATTAGAGTGTTAAAAAAGAAAATCACACTCTTCTATAAGCTAAACTTCTGCCCAAAAGTAGCCTCATACATTTGAAAAATCCGTCTGATAGCCTTAGCTTCCTTAATAGATGTCTGCCCAAGAAAAAGAGAATCATCCACAAATTATTGATGAGAATAAACAAGGTTAGCAGTAGAAGGGGCTAACCCAGACAAAAGACCAAAATTAAGAAATCTTTGGATAAGATGACCCAAGGACTCAACCGCAATAATAAATAAGAAGGGAAAGATAGGATCCCCTTGCCGCAAACCCCTAGAACAATCAAAGAGAGGAGAAGGAGACCCATTAATGAGCACAGAGAACTGAGGAGTCGAAATAAGTTGATGAACAAGAGCCACCATTTTCTCCCCAAAACCAAATGAGATAAGAATCTTAGACAAAAAACCCCAATCCATTCTATCATAAGCTTTAAGTAAATCAAGCTTGAGGATAAACCCAACCTGCTTATTGACAATAAGAGAGTGAATATTCTCATGAACGGTGAGAATAGAGTCCAAAATTTTCCTACCAGCAACAAATCCATTCTGTTGAGGAGAAATGATGAGAGGAAAAAAAAATTGCAACCTCAATGCCAAAACCTTGGAGAAAATATTATAAATCGAGTTGCAAAGACTGATAGGTTAGAACTCCTCAAAAGAAGTAGCACTAGAATTTTTGGGAATCAAAACAATAAAGGAGGAGTTCAACTCCTTTAAAAAGTAACCTGATCTGAAAAACTCCTTAGTAGCCACAACATCTTTCGCAATAATTTCCCAAAAAGACTAAAAAAAGAACATGAGAAAACCATCAGGGCCTAGAGCCTTATTACCTTCAAAGGAGAAAACAGTGCACCGAATTTCATTTGCTGAAGGAATACAGACTAACTTCTTGTTGAGCTCATCATCCACCAACTGGGGAATATCCCTCAAAATATCCTCTTGACAGGCCAAATCAAGCTCCCCTTCCACCGAAAGTAGCTGAGAGAAATAGGAAGCAGCAACAAACTGCAAATCAACATCCTTCTCCAGAGCTTGATTATTATAGTTAATCAGATTAATCCTATTAGAAGCCATGTGTTTCAATGTAGAGATATGAAAAAAATTAGTATTATGATCACCACTTTTCAACCACATGACCCTTGAATGCTACTTCCAAAATTCTTCCTCCTTCAAAACTATATTATGCAACTTGGAAAGCAAAACATTTTCCTTTAGCATCAAATCTTGATCATACCTAGATGATTTAATGATTCTTTGAATAGAGTGAAGCTCCCTAGAAACCCCATCTTTCTCCATAAAAATATGACCAAAAGAGGTATGGTTCCATTTTCTTACATTATGTTTAAAATTAGCCAACTTTTTAGCAACTCTATACATAGTGGACCCCTCCACATTAATATTCCACTAGTCCATAACCAAATTACCCAGGTTAGGATGACAAGTCCACATTTTCTCAAATCTAAAAGGAAAGTTCTTCTTGCCACCCAACAAATCCACAAACAAAGCCAAGGGGAAGTGATTTTATCCCAATCTGGTAAGAGCTGAGAGGGAGCAGGAGTATTGGACTAACCACTCAGGGGTTAAAAGAACATGATCCAACTTAACCTAGATAAGGGCATTACCCACATGCCTATTCGACCAGGTAAAGGAAGCCCCTTTCATATCCAAATCAAGAAGATCTGAGTCATTAATGAACTGCATTAGGTTGTATCTACTATCATCCACATTCTGTGAGCCACCCATCTTATCAGCATCATGCAAAGGAGTATTGAAATCTCCAATGACCAACCAATTACCAATGTTATGACAAACTTTACAAGAAGCAAGATTCTCCCAAAGCCTTTTTCTAGTACTCTTACAATTAGGAGCATAAATATTAGACAAAGTCTAAGAGAACTTATCATGAAGGTGGAAAAAGGAGGTAGCCACATGATTACTATCATTAAGAACCTCCACACCTCTAATCACCATAAGATTCCAAAAAGTCCCAATCCCACTAGAAGCACCAACTTCCTTAGAACAATGCATCCCACAATCCTTGAAAAGCTTCATTTTCAACCTAGAAAGTTCATCCAAACCCATTTTAGTTTGTTGAATTAAAATGATATCAGGGCGATGATCTCTTACCAGATTAGCTAGGAGATCACGCTTATGAGGGTGATTCAAACCCCTCATATTTCAGGAGATAATCTTCATGGGAGTTTATAGGAAGTGCTCTTAGAGTACATATCCAGTAGAGTTCTTTGCGTGCCATTAGCTATATCCATTTGACTCTCCTTCTCCCTAGCAACATTAGCTGGAGCCCATCCTCTACCATGTGGTTTAGACCCATAGTCTGACCTCTGCCTATTCCTTGTCACAACTCCTGGCGAGGGAGAGTGTTTCTTCCTATTACGCCCATGAACCTGAGTGTAAGGAAAATTTTCCACTTCCTCTGACTCCAAAACTCCATAACATTAGGCCTCATCTCCAACCCATCTATTTTTGACACCACACTTTGATGAATCCCCCCAGGAGGAGATCTAGATTCAACAATCATAGAAGAATTATTTTCCTCCAACATCATAGACCTTTCCTTAGTAAACACAGTGGGCGAGCAATCCTTTTCAACCTGTCCCATATCCTACTTCATTTCCCCCTGAGCAGGTAGACATTCAGAAGAATCCACCTTATTAGCCTCATCCAAGTGTGTGTCCTCACAAACCTCCGAGGAGGGCACACCTTCAGGCTCCACCTCCTAAGCAGGAGGTATTACAAACTCCACCTCCTAAGCTGGAGGTTTCTCTTTCTCTCTCCATTGTTTAGTCCTATGCTTAGGTACTTTGAGAGGGAACTTTTTAGGCCATTGGCCAACTTTTTTACAGTGGAAACAAGCAAACGAATTCAAATTGAATTCAACCACCTGCTCCACACCCCAAGTTTAGAGTTAATCTTAATCATAGAAGGAAAATTAGCTGATTGCTCCACTTTCACACAAAATATAGCATAAACCAACTGCTTCCTAGAATCCATCATTTGGTCTATCGACAACAAGTAGCCAAACGTACTGGAAATACCCTTAAACAGCTCCTCATCCCAAAATTCCAATGAGAGGCCAGGCAATCTAACCCAAACCAGAGCAGTCGAGAAAGATCACGATTTCAGATTGAAGCCTGGTTCCCACTTCTTCAGCATCAAGGAAGAGTTTCCAAGGAACCACAGGCCATCAATCAACACCATCACCATATCATCTTCATAATTGAAGGAAAAAGAGAAGAAACCTTTGGCCATAGTAGCCAAATCAACTTGTCCTTTAGGTTTCCAATGATTTAAAGTAAACTTATGCACCAAATCAATATGAGGCCGAAGACCAAAAAATTTACCCAACAAAGCCATGTCCATATTAGATATTATCTTGTCAACAATATAGTCCAGAACAGAAATAGAGTACTCTCCAGTCTTTTTATTAGCAGTAAAAGGCACCAGAGGGGAAGTATGTTTTCCTTTAGGATTAGATCCAAACAGATTTGACCATTTGAGAGAAGAGCTCGACAAGAAAGCATTATTAGTCTTGTCAAACCCAAGAACCTCCAAAATAGGAGTCCCATCACACCCATCTGAAGACAAGCCATTCCTTGACTTATCAAAACCGGGTACCACTTTTTCAGAGCCAGGCACCTGGGAATGCGTTAGATGCACACTCTTCGAAGCCCCTTTCCCGTCAGAAAAAATGTTAGCCACAAAAGGGGACCCACTCAGCTTACTTGCAGCAAGGGCCCTACCTGACATCACCCTCTCATTAGCAAACCATCCGCCATTACCGCTTGAAGCATCATCCTGATCTCCCGCCTTTTCAGAATTTGAAAAATATCCACCACCATCACCACCACCTGAGGAGATTCCCTTCACAAATTAATAAGTCATATTCATGAAGGTTTGATCATATTTCCTTTGTTATCTTTTCCTTCTCTTTGTTTATTCCTCCCAGCTCTTTTAGGACATATCAAAGCATAATGACCAATTCCTCCGCAACTAAAACATTTGAAAGGTAACTTACCTTGATACTTACTAAAACCCTTTTTCATTCTTCTTACAAAGTTAGCTTCCACTTCATTGAAGTTCTCTTCATCTGGATCTTCATCTTTTTTAGCCCTAAAATCATTTTTTTTCTTCGATCCATTTTTCAAGCTAGGATTTCTCATTTAAAATGATGTTAGAGTACCCAACAACTGATCTTTAGTATAGGTCTTATAATCTACAAATTCCTCAATAATAGATACCTTTTCACTATATGCATTAGGAAGAGTTCTAAGAATCTTCTTTACTATCTTGGATTCATCCACTATTGCACCAAATCCTCGCATTCCACCTACCAACTCATCCACTCTCTATACATAAGATTTAATGTTCTCATCTTTAGACATTCACAATATCTCAAATTGTGCCTCCAAGTTCTGCAACTTTGCTTCTTTGACATTTTCATCTCCTTCATGAATCTTTTTCAATGCATCCCAAACCTCTTTAGTAGTCTTCATATTTGCAACTTTAATTAAATTGGAATGTGAAAGACTATTCTTTAGAATGAACTTTTCCTTATTGTTTGCTTCATGTGCCTTGATCTCATTAGTTGTACTTGGACCAATAGCAGGAGCAGTGTATGCAGTCTTATAAGCTTTCTCAACATCATATCCACAGTATTCTAGATATCATTCCATATTTGTCTTCCAAAAGGCATAGTCAATCCCATCGAACCTAGGACACTCAATAGTGATCTTGCTTGTCATCCTGGACCTTCCTTAAGTGGTTAAGCTCCTCTCCAAGGAACCAAGCTTTGATACAAATTATTGAACAAGACAACTACGAGGGGGTGAATCAGTACTAGTAATTTTAACCTTTAAAACTTTCACGAGACATTAGATCAATTACCATTCACAAATCCTTTACTCTGCTAATGTGATTAATCATTAAGTGTAAAAGAAAAAACTAAAAGAAGAAAAACCATACACACAATAACACCAAATTTATGTGGAAAACCCAATAAGGGAAAAACCACGTGAAGATTATCACAATATAAAGAATTCTAGAACTAAATCCAAAGGCTCATTAAACATGACTTGTCAAATCATGACTTACTTGTCCAAAAGCGGAACTCACTATCAATGAAGTTTAACCACCAAAGGGATCATTGCCACAGAGTTATAAATAAGATAGAAGAGATTTTGTTACAAAGAGAAAACAATCTCAATACAATGAATATTTCCACCATAGTTTTCTCATGCACTTGCAAACATGCTTGAATGATAGAGTACACCTTCAGCTCATTGCCTCTAGAAACTCAATTAAATTTTGCACTAATCTGCTCAAACTCGCATCACACACACTTTTTTGCATCTATCTACATCTATCTTCTCTTGCATTCATCTTTTACATTTACAAATTCAAAGTAGGTCAGCGCCAAAACATTCTATGGTGGAATTAGAATGAGAGTGACCCAGACACACACTTAGTGAGGACCTAAATAAGTCCCAACATGCCTCAAGATGTTTCCATGAACTTCGTAAGTAGTGTTTAACACAAGGTCTTCCAATACCCATGTAAAACACATAAAACAATTGGGCACACAACCTTAACATGATCCAATCTCTCCAAGATAACAAACTTAACTTGAACATGATCATATCAACTTATATTCAGAATTGTAAGTCTTGAAACCATAATTTAGAGATATCCAAAGAAACTACATTTCTCTCAGACCTCAATCAAACACATCAGAATGCACAGACACATACTGGTGAAGATATCTCACACTGAACAATGATCCAGAGACCCAAATTCTAGATATAGCAACCATCAACAACCATGAACAACACTTCAAAACTGTACCAACATAAAAACACATCCCAAAGAAAATCCTAGAGCAAACCAACAAACCTTCTTTAATACAAATTTCTCAATATCCTCAACATATACAATCAATAACCCGTTTCCATGACATCAATGACAACAACAACTATTTGATAACCAGTTGAAATCAATAACACCTTCATACTTGTAACATGTTCAATATGTTGGGCCATATTCTCAATATCCTTAGCATATAATTAGGCTTGCTCATGGTTTTGTTTATTATTGGGAAATGTATCAAGATTAAAATGATTCTAATTAGGTAGTGCTTATTATATTTCATGATATGGTGAAACAAGGATAATTGGCCTACTAATTTTTTTTAATATTAATAATATTTTAATAAAATTGCAATTGTTCCCTTTTTCTTACAAACATTTTCTTACTAAGGTTTATGTTTATCTTGCTATTCTATATAGTACTACCTAAAATTTTTGTTTATACATCAAAGATCTTAGTATTGTTGCTTATAAAAAATTTATACATAAGAACATGTTTGTTATTCTTATATACATTTATTGTTGTATTTCTCCTATAGTTCTATGTATTTCTCTTAGAACTTCTAGTGTTTCTCATATAGGATATATCTTCTTTGGTGATTTCTACCTTATCATTATTTGTCGGCTTGGTTAACTTTGCATTTGTTATCTTGAATGTATTTGACACCTGCATAGAAATAGAGATATAAATGATTCTCCTATAAGACTCAATAAGTGCTTTCTTACTCCCTTGAAATTTCTCCTCATTCCTAGATTTCCAAATAAACCATAATATTTCAATAAATAAAGTTGGCCAAAACATATTAACATCTTTTGCAACATTCACAATTTTCCCAGATAGGATTTCATATTTGTTAGTGGAGCTTAGATTTCTCCAACCATTTGGACCTGCACAAAACATTAGCTAGATTTCTTTTGCATATAAACAATCAAAAAATATATGAACAATAGATTCAGGTTTTTTGCATAGTGAAAAAATTTCTATATTGTTACTAGATATGGAAAGAGGTAGTTTTTGAAGAAATAACATCCATTTAAAACAAGATTTTTTTGGTTCAATTACTCTATTCCAATTCCATTGAATTTTTTTTTCCAAACTTTACTACTTTCATTTAAATTCCAATATTTGTTAACATGTTCAAAGATATAGTTGGATAGGTTTACTATATTGTAAATCTTTTTAGGATTCAATATTCCTACCTTGGTACCATCCTCCCCGTTGTAGCAGTTCAGGTTAATTCCCCTATTGTTATCATAGCTCAAGAAGTGTTATTTGTTGATATTTTCTAGTTTTCCAAGCCTCTCTAAGACTTGTATAAGTTATCCATTGAATTTTATATATATCATATTCAATTCTTAGGGTTTCCTACTCTTTTAATTGTGCATTAAATAATATATCTTGGAAACATTTGATGCCTTTTTTTCCCCAAGCTTTGGCTAAACATCCTTGCAGTAGTGCAAGATTTTTATCTTTATGGGTTAAGTTCCACCACACTTATTTATACCTATAATTTATAATAATATTAATGACTAAGCTCCCAATGTTTGTTATCTTAGTTTTAACTTGTTCCTGTGCTTTCCAATTTTTTTTGAATATCAATGACCCACCAAGGATACTAGGAAGTCTCCAAACAATAGATCACAAATTGGGATGTATTTCCAAGATTTAGCTTTTTAAGGGTTACACTTAAAATATTCTTCCTAATAAGGACTTTCCATGGTCCATCACCTGCAACAAAGTTAGTTATCCATTTAACAGCTAGAGCTATACCCTATAATTTAAGATCCTTCAATCCTAGCCCATCACTTTGTTTATCTATACAACACCATTTCTAACATAGCACATGTTTCTTTTTCTTCCCTTTGCCTTCAAACCACAAAAAATCTCCTTTTCTTTTTTTGCACTTCCTCCATCTAGTAGCTACAAAAGAGCCAAACCAAGGATTAATATATTGTATAGGAGGATAGGATTTTCTAGAAAACTTGAAATCTTCCTACCAGTGATAGAAAATGCCTATTCCAGCTATCAGGTTTCTTTACAATCTTGTTTTTGACCTAGTTCCACATGTCTTTCAGACATGGACTAATTGTAAAGGGGATTCCTAGATACTGAACTTGAGTTTTTGGACCACCTCATTGAATCTCTAATCTATTAAGCCAGCATAGGGGCTTCTTTTCTAGCTTAACATGATTGATTTTGATTTGGGGATTTTTGTACCTAAAGCATAAAAAAAATTCCACTTTTTAATTAAATGATTAATATTTCCTTCTTCCAATTTGATAAAGATTGTTGTGTCATCAGCAAAATGGATATTTAATATTTCTTTATTATTAGGCAGAGTTAGTCCTTTAACTTGGGGGCTAATTGTGCAATCTCTAAGTAGGTAGTACAAGGCTTCAATTGCAATAAAAAATAGGGTAGGGGCAAAGGGAAAGCCTTTCCTTATTGACCTACTTAAGGAAATCTGATTAGTTAAGACACCATTTACCTCTACTTGAGTTGTAGCATCTTTTAACAAGGTTTTAACCATATTATAGAATTCAATTGGGAACCGAAAGTCTTCTAGGGCCATTATGAGAAAATGGCATTCCACCTTGTCATATGCTTTCTCAAAATCAAGGAGAAAACCCACATCTTGATTAGAGATTTTGGCCCAATCCATCCCCTCCTAGCTAGTAATTAGATTTTCTAGGATATACCTACCCTTGATAAACCTTGTTTGAGTGTAGTTTATAATCTTTAGGAGTAGGTCTCTTAATATCAAAGCTAGTAATTTGCTAGGATCTTATAGAAAGCATTTAACAATGTTATTGGTCTACAATTTTTAATTAACGTCTTATCACCTTCTTTAGGAATAAGCTTAATAATACCTTTATTTATATATTTTCCAAGAGAGCCTTGATTAATAGCTTAAGATATTTGCTTGGGATAAGTCCTAGTAATTAATTCTAGGCATATTTTAATTCATGTCTAGGATAATTTATACTAGAATTTTATTTCTTATATCAACTAAAATATTAAAATCACAACCATGTTAATCTATTTTTTTTCCAAAACGAATAAGCCATTTCTACTATCTAATATATAATTATTTTGTCTACAAGTGTTAACTTCATTATCTTGATGATAACTAATAATTGACATACCAAACCTATTTTTCTCTCCAAGAGGAAGGTTTCTTTTTCCTGAATTCAATAGAAAGCTTCATGTTGGGGTTTATTTTAAACATTTATCTCTTACCATCTATTTTTAAGATTTTTATATAATAGTATTTTTTACCAAGTTTTTTAATAAAGTTTTCACTCTTCTTTTAAAGAGGAACTTTTATAAGAAAACCACTAAGAATTAGAAGATGTTCACAACTTATCTTATTAGTGATAGTTGAAAACATATATTAAATAACTAAATAATTATATATTTAGAATATTTGCATTATCTTACCATGTATTGATTACTTGAAGCATAAAACTTGCAAATCAAAAGATGAAATGAAGCACAAATTCTAAAATGGTTTCAATGATTTTAAAGTGTAAAACAAGGTGTTTATGATTGTTAGTTATCAATTTAGATGTAGGTTAGAAATAAGTAGAACATCATTTTAAATTAATGATCAAATCAAAGAAAACTTAATGGTGTTTAAAATATTACAAATAATGAAATGATAGTGACCTTCAACAAATCATAGTTATTTTAAACTCCCTAACAATTAACGCTTTATTAGTACTAGTTGATGGCATACAAACTATTCACAGAAGAAAAAAACCTAAAGCATGGTAAAACATAATTCAAACTACAAGATTATCAAATACTAAAATAGTGAAAAAAAAACCTAGAAATGTCAATTCCCAAAAAATACACCATTTTGTTGGTGTTATAATTAATTGTATTTCTAGAAGATGTAGTTATGAAATCCTTTAGTTCTAGGATACAAAGTTAGGATTAAAGATCAAAGTGAGGCTTTATAATCAAAATGCAAGTAGTTTGGGCCTATTAAAATAAGTAGATATAATCTTCTCTACAAATTAATATTTGTTGAACTTGGGAGGGTTTTCCATTTAAATCACACAAGAAATACAATTATTCTTAACTTGTAAATAAAGTTTAAACTTTAAATGGAAAAAGAGAGATCTAATATATTTATCACTAACAAATATTAATATTATACTTTATTTTATTAAAGTTAGATAGGTTTACATAGATTTGTAAATCATCATCTTATATATGTATAAAATAAAATTTGTATAATCTTTTTTACATTAATTCTTTCTATTCCTAATAGCAATCAATTGATCTAAGATGCATGAATTGCATAAAAATATATTTATTTGATTAAAAGGTTTGATCAACTTAAGACTATAAGATTAATGAAAACATCTTTTGGGAATACAATGAATACTATAAATTTTTAGTGTAAAAAAATTGTAAGTTTATTTATGATTTCAAACAAAATAATAAATTTCATAATATATTATTGTTGATCCACTATTAGTCATAATATCCCATATGTTATGATAAAAAAAAATTACATCCACCTTGCTAGAATATTAACTAATCACAGTAAAATAACATTAAATGTGCACTTAGAGATTTGTTAAATCCCCTAAAATCTAGAATAAATAATGGAGAAACAATATGATTTTTTCTTCTATTAACTATAAAAATATAAATACTTACAAATTTGCATAAAGAACAAAAGACTAAACACTACCAACACTCTACCCTTGGTTTCCCTAGAATCTATTATAGATTCAACTACACACTATTGATTCTTAAAAAATCTAATACTAAAACTTAAGAAAATAACTCATGTTTATAACAAGAAATTTAAATAAATTATGTAAAACAAACTACAAGACATTGAAATAAAAAAAAATCAATCAACCTCCTCAAGGTTTCTCTAGCTAGCAACAAGTCTCTTGCAACAATTTCTCCATCTTCTCCTTGTAGTGTTGGATGTTGTTAGGCTAGGAGGATGTTACAATATTGAATTCAATAAACCCCTTCACCAAATATACACAATATGTTATGATTTTAAGGTGGTGTGAGAGTTCTCATTAATATCTCATCCCATTTTTTCAAACATTGTTCTAATGTTCATAATATCTACCCTGAGCTCATTTATATTATCTTTGGTCTATTATATATCTTATTTTTATCACAACAAAATTAGATTCTTTGAAGCTTGAATTGATAAGGGAAGAAGCCTCTATTATTTTTTAAGATTTAATAAATAAATTTTTGAAATAATGCAAAGGCTTAAACTTAATTATATTCTTTCATTGGGACTTTAACTTCTCTTGAATGAAAGCCTTGAAGGACCTAATTTTTTTTAAAGCTTTGAATGGTGCATTATCACCATATATTCTAACCCTTTTCTCTATTTTTTCAACTCACCAAATTCACCTCTTATTTAATTTATATAGAGATCAATGGTTATGGATGATTTGAACCCCTTCATAAAAATGATGGGTTTCTTAAGAAATACATTATATTTAAAATTATATTCATTCAATTATAATAATTGAAATTATTAAAGTACTATCATATATGATGACCCATATTCATCAACATGTGATCAATAGTGAGGAGGAAGATGTTACGGTCAAAGTTGCAATTGGCTACATTTTGTCATTTCACCTATTCCAACAAAATTTGAGCACATAATGTTAAAGTTGCATGGTAAATATTTTTCATTGAACATTTATTGAATATGTAAGATGGGCCTACAAATTTTTCCACCTAAGAATTTGTGTCACTTCTTGATTTGATGATATAGAGACAAACCCTATACACACTTCCACATAGGCACCCTTAGTTACGAAAGTTAAGACACATTAGGCCAAGTGTCCCTTACAAAACTACTCAACCCATAACTAGACTCTTCAAATTGTAACCATATCCATTGGACCATGTTGATCAATGCAAGATCACCAACTATAGGTGAACAATAAAAAATAAAAGTGATTAGAAACCTTTTTTTATTTCACCTAGATTAATGGAAATCAAACAAATAGTATAGAAGCTACATAGTAGAATCTACTTTAAACATACACTAAGTAGAAATATTAGGTCCACCAAGCTCGAGTTATTGGACCACTTGACATACCTTAATTTTTCCTTCATGATGTAGGCCTCATGGGAATCCACCTACTTGGCTTCTCACTAATAAATAATAACACATAATCCATCAAGCATACTAATCCCCTTGCTAACTTTCTCAACTTGCCACATTATTTTTTAAATAGCAACAATATCTGGTGGTGCATGTTTATTGACACACAATCAATCACTAGCAACAAATGACTAGATTCAAGGTGTACATTATTACCTTTAAATCCATTTTTCCAAGGTGCACATGATTCAAAAAATTTATTAGATATTGATGGATCTCAAAATTTTAGAGAGTGAATTTATAGTCCAGATCCTAAAGCTCATAGGTGCATGACACATGACACCACTTGCCTAGATTAGATCAATAAGAAACTACCACCCATCCTATTTTTCAATGATGATCTCCTATCTAGAAATAAATACTAGTGACTATTCATTTCTCTATAAAGAATTTTCCATGTAAGTGATATAATAATCAATAATAAGTCACATTTAAAACATGTATAATAGAAGTATATGCTTGAACATGTATAAATTCACACAAAAATCTTAGTCCTGCATGAAAGCTTTAAAAATATAGAAGTGTAGGTGTGCACATGAGAATATTTTGTCAAGGCCGGTGACACTTGGTTTAGCCAAGCAAGATAAAATATTATTCTAAGCACAAATAGAGTCATACAAGGAAATCTCAAATTGGTTGTCAACATAATGATCATCATTTTTAGCATCATAAGATAAAAAAAATTAAATCATTGTCATCAAGAAAAAAAGTTTAATAAAGATATCTATTAGAGGCATCATTATGAGATAAGGAGAAAACTTCATTAGTATTGTTTAAACTAAAATTATCATATGAATCTAGATCTAGATATTAGTTTTTACAAATAATGTATGCATTAGAAACATGAACTACACTATCATCACATAGTAAATCATCATTAGCATCACTACTTACATCATTAATAAAGTGTAGAGAAGGGGGATTTTCTAGTCATGAGTCTCTTTATTCTCAAGAAAATCCCAAGCGGCGAACTGCCCTAAACTACCTCAAGGAACAAAGCAAGAGTTTCAAAATCGGAAAGAGTATATCACAGAGGTTTTCTAAACAAATTGATGAGATCTTGTCCAAAGGATGTAAACACGAAATAAGGACAACAATGCAACACGCTAGAGTCCCAGAAGCACATTGGCATCTTGTACGGACAAGAGTACACAAATATCATAGAAAATAGCAAAGTGACTACTAGTAGCCTAATTACTAAGAACTTCCAGAATGCAGGAAGGTAACAAAACTGAAATGAAGTGAAGTATAAATTATAAAGTAAGAGAATAAGAGATAGGCCCTGCTCACATCAACCCAAGTAATGAAGCCTCTAGCAAGGAAATATCTTCAATACCTACATACATAAGATTAAGAGAAAATGTTGGGGTTATATAGGGGTTTTCGTCAGTCAAACCCCCATTTTGGTGTTCCCACCTCCATAGACAGCCCAATATATAGAGAAAGTGAAAAAAGTAAGCAAATAAGAAGTGTAAGTGTGGAATAAGTAATGAGTAAAACAACTAAAAACACTTCTTAATGAAACATTATATCAAGATTTAACAACAATTAACTAATTTAAAGCACATAAAACTTGAAAGTGTCTCATTGTTTCCTATCTCCAAAAATTTATTAAATCACAGAGGGCTCTCAGATTTGGTAAGCACTGTGACTGTTAAAATGCCAATATAGAGAATGGAGTGATGCTAAATGCAATGATCTACTTCTATATGGTGATTTCTAAATGATATTGATGCTACTGTAATCTATGCTGACATGAAACCTGATGGATGGAAGCTATAGTAAAACTATGATGCAGTCATGATATTGATTCTACAGATGTTATGATTGCTATGATGCTAAGATGCTATTGCTATGATTGCTTGATTGCTATTCCTATAGAGTAAGTTTTCAAAAATATGAGAGATACATTTCCTATGAAGAAAGGCTATATATATATATTTATGGTAGCACATCGTGACGAGGCAGCACAACAAAGGCTTGGATTTAATCTGGAGATTTGAATGGTAAGAGATTGAGAAGCTTGAGCTGATTATGGGAATGGTTTCTCCCCATGAAAACATTAGGCCAAATGATAGGAAGAATCAGAGGAATGAGATTGATAGGACTGCCTACAAATTTGTCCTCACAACTTTCCCATGAATACCAGTTGAATTAAATTGGATATTGATATCTAATATGGTAGGTGAGTGAATAGAGGAAATTTCCCTTTATGCCCTTTATTTGAATAATTTATGATTTTATTCAAATTAGTAAAAGGGATAAATAATTTAATAAAACAAACTATAGAATTTGTTTATTTGAATATAGAAAGGATATGATAATTAAACAACAAGTATTTAACCTTGTTTAATTAATTAAGATTGAATAATGTGATAATTAAATAACACAAACTATTGAAGTTGTATATTTAATTAAAATTGAAGAATAGGAGAATGAACTATAAATAAATATTTCTATTTATTTAATAGTAGATGAATTTAATTATGATAATTAAATAAAACAAAGTGGAAATTCTTTATTTAATTAATAAAAAAATAATAGAATAAAGATTGAAGAATTTAAGATGAACTATACAAATAAATATTTTTATTTATTTAATAGTACATGAAATAAAGGTTAATTAATCAAATAAATCATATTTAATTAATTATATTCTCTAGACCATTTTTAGGTTTATACATTTTTTCCCTCTTTGAAGTGATATGTTTACACATTGCTTCAAAGAAAATTTTGCTATTGTTGCTAGTATCAACGAAAAAATTTCAGTATGCCCCAGACTTGTCCTAGACATTGATTTTCAAGTGATGATCAATATATGCCCCCTCGGGAGATAAATTAATGAATTTTTGATTTTTTTTCAAGAATTTTTTAGATTTTGCAAATTTTATAATTTTTCAATGATTTGATGATGATTCAATGATGATTTGATGGTGAAATAATTTATCTCCTAATATATAATGTAGAATATTGCCCCTAGATGAATTTGAATTAATTTCTTTAAAAAAAATTAATTAATCCCATAAAAATCCCACTTTTAATAACCTATAAAAGGTCAAGAAGGTCATTTTCAAACTCATTTGTGCATTTGAGTTTTGAAAATTTGAGAGAGAGCAATTTGTGCAATTTGGAGCAGGATGTCAATTCCCTATCATACTCACCGGTTCGAGCATGTACGACATCACCACTGCCTGACCATCTACGGACCTCCGGTACGTACCCGTTAAACCCCTCGTTGTATGTGCATTTTTCATTTTTCATACAATTTTTGGATTTTAAAATTTCAATTTCTTTTAGCACTCTACACATCAATGTAGTGTCATTATTTGTTCTAGCGCTTCCAATGTTTTAGAACTTAGGTCAAATCTTTTAGCACTTAGGTAGTATGTTTTAGTGCTTCCAATGTTTTGGCGTGTAGGATAGATATTTTAGCGCTTTTACCTTCTATTTTAGTGCTTTCAATAGATTAGTGCTTTGGATAAGAAGTTTAGCGCTTTTACCTTCTATTTTAGCGCTTTCACTTGTTTAGGACTTTGACCTGATAGTTTAGTGCTTTGACTATATGTTATGGCGCTTATGCCTGATGAAATGGTGCTTTTGATGTTTTAGTGCTTTGAGTGCCTATTTTAGCGCTTCTAAGTCAGATTGATAAAATTTGTCAATTTTGTCCTTGATTTTGTCAAATTTTTATCGTGTCAGCCTTTGGCTTGATATGATTGATGATCCTGATCAAGTAGATGATGTTGAACCTCATGATAGGCGAGGTCTAATTATTGATTTGATGATAATTATCCTCATGATAGGCGAGGAATAATTATAATTTGATTGATGAACCTCATGATAGGCAAGGTTGATTTGATGTATTGACCTCATGATAGGCGAGGTTCAATGATGTTTGATGATTGGCCTCATGATAGGTGAGGTTTAATGATGTTTTCTCATGAGATTTAATCAAAAGTCTCACCAAGAGCTAATTAGGTTTGATAGGATAATTGATGTTTTGATGATTTTTGACAAAAGAGTATTGACTTTAAATATTTTATGATGATAGGAGGTGTTGACAAACCTCCATATTAGAGAGAAATTTCCTTAGACATTTGAGTTGATATGACAGCTTGCCCAGCTTGAGACAATGATCATTACACATTGTGGATTGTCTTCCTTACTTGATATTCCCCCAAAATAGTATTAATCGCGGTTTCTTGATAGCGTTAGCAGAGAGGTGGCACAACAAGCATAACACCTTCCACCTAGCTACTAGTGAGATCACAGTCACCCCAGAGGATGTCTGGAGGATTATGCAGATTCCAATTGTGGGGGATATTGTTGTTTATGATTCATCAGAGCAGAGTGGTACTGATTCTCTTTAGAGGGTGTTTCAGGATGCTAGGATTGTTGGTATGTGGATTCCATGGCAAGAGATGTGTTATTTTTATGTTGTTAACCAGGTTTGTCTCCTAATCTACCTATGGAATTTCCAATTCCAATCAAAGGCAGCTCGGAGGACCTGGACCAACTGACGAGGACTTTAAAATAACCTCCTACACATCGGGCTCTGCAAGACCTGGGAGGGTGATCCCTTTAGAAATATCAACAAATTGAAACACATACATAACAGAATATTGCTCAATAGATAATCTCATTTAATAGCTCAACATAATAGGATAATACTGAATAGAATTGGTTGTTCATCAGTAATATTAGCTACTTGGAGCATGAGATAACCACAACACTATAACACACAAGGATTTAAAATGGTTTTAAATTTTGAAGATTGGGGACCAACAGAAGTATAATACTTGACCAGTGCCAGAAAATGGGCTATGGAGTCATATAACCAGCATTCATCTTACTATGTTGAAAAATGTTATGAAGATCCTTACAAATGTTATCACATTATGACAACCAGATCACTGAAGTTTTATCTGATAACTCTTCTTATAAATCCACCTAAAACATAGTATTCCTGTCACATATGTTGAAGCAATTACACTATCCTATGAACAAAAGGCAATAATAAATGCACCTTGTGCTTTTATTAAAGCAATTACATTATTCTCAGAATAGAAGGCAACAACATATATCACTCTAATGCAGCAAATATGCATGAAAAGACTCTAATAATCTTATTATTGGATAAAAAAGAGTAGTACATCTTAGAAATGGAGACAATTATCAGCTAAATATAAACATGAGAACATAATTCATAACAGACACTTTCAAATTTAATGACTCAATTACATTTCTCCCAGCTATACAGTTTTACCCAAAGCTTCTGCCTGACTTGCAGAGCTTTTAGAAATTGGAATCCTAGCCTCTCTTTTTACAGTGATAGAAGAAAAGAATAAAAGAGAAACATAAATAGCCCTATGACCAGTCTGATCTGTAGATGCCATCCGAAAACTCAATCCACCGTTGATCAACAAGCTACTCAAAACCTCTCTCATCTCTCTATAACTAAATTTTCCTTTTCATTTGCCTTTGATGTTAGTTGTCCTGCAACAGAAAATTCACCCATGTGATGGAATTCTCAATTTTACCTGCAGCTGGAAAATACTCCTTGTGCCCATGAAAAGTTTTGTTTCAATCTTTTCTTACTTTATTTGCAGCACATAATATTCCGCAGATATTAAAGTTCACTCATAAAGTGAATAAATTCACTTTATCAATTACTTATGCCTTCACTTTGTATATTATATGCCCAACAAACAAATATTATTCCATGGACACATTCACGTGCACAATATTTTCTTTCATATATTAAAGTATCTCAACTTTAATAATAGGATTTTGAACAAAAATTAAAATTATTGTTCATGCCTTCATTTTCACGTGTCATTCCGCACAACAAAGGCAGTTAAATATTTCACATTGAAATATTTAATCACAAAAATTTATCAGACAAAACACTTTGCCTGTTCCCCTTTTCACTTCTCATGCAATCTCTACTTATCTCATATTTAAAATTATTTGCATATGTGCAAATATTTCACCCTTTCACTTTATAAAAATTTACTCCCTTAGATAGAAACACATATTTTAATTTAATCCCATTTTACCTGGCACATTTAGAATACCTTCCCTTTTAAGTGACCTGGGCCCACCTCACTCAAAATGCATTATTTTCAAAAGGAGGCATACTAAAGATAAAATTATCGGGCATGATACCATATTTAACATTTTGTATTTTAAATGTTTTGCCTTTTTAAAAGTCAAAGAAAGCTTTTAAAATTTTGAACCATCGACCCCTTGTGTTTCTTCACTGTGCATTTCAACTGGGCTCACTAGCTCCATGTGTCACAAGGCCGTAATCCCGCAAGAAATAATCCCCTTGCATTTTTAGATCGTGAAATGGCGGGGAATGGTGGAAATTATGCTACATTTGACCTTCATTTTCCACCATCAGATTTATTTTGGCATCTTTGTTTCACATTTTTCCCTAATTTTCTTTTGCTCGAGCTTCACCATGCTCTGGCTATGGTGGCAGTCTTCTTCCATTGCTGATGGTGCCTTAGCTTCTACAGGTTGCAAATCCTTTTCAATGAACTTACTTTGGGTGTGTATTCCTGCAGGTCATGATGTTTTCTCTTTCATTGGCAATGGTGGCCCCTTTTCACACACTCATTTGGTGCATCTGTCCAGGGGTCAAAGCCTCTTAGATTGCATTGCATTCATTGTAAAATCTCTGCATACTTTTACTCTGTGTGTGTTATGCACTGCTTTGACCTCTTTCTTCATAGCACCCTCCTCCATCTATGGTTGCCTAAGAGTTTCTAAGGTGTTTCAACATATTTATTTGTATGCTCTGCCCTCAATGTTGAACACTGCAACACATTCATTTTGAGCATATCC